>CM070613.1:15443973-15827669 GCA_036346395.1 Hsuehochloa calcarea | reverse complement strand
TTGCCATCTGCAAAGATTTTATCAGTCATTTGGAGTCCTGAGAAGAATGGTGAAATGGCATTGATTCCATAGACGGTGCAGGCAGCAAGCATGGAGATGCTTTCTCTTATTGAGAGGCAACGCGAGATATTTGATAGTGAAAGGATCCCAAATTTCATTATCCGAAATCTAGATTGGGGAAGGAGAAGAGAAGAGTAAACTATGTTTTCCCATTTCCTACTGCTCAAACGCAGATTCTAAGCTTTTCCTATTGGTCGCCATTGCATGCATACATATATGCTTATCCTTTTAAGAAAAACATATATAAGTGTGCATATCGCATAACTGCTATTTATAATTAGACCATTAATATCAGACATCGGTTTTCTGGTTTATGCATCAATGTTATCAGTGAAGAAATCATAATACCATATATATAACACATATTCCATCCTTCTAGTTCCCTAACTATTAGTTGTTTCTGGCTTTCTGCTCAAGCTTCAGCAAGATGAACTGCTAATATTCCCTTCTGTTTCTAATCAATAAATTTGGGAAGATCATAGTTATCAATAGTAATGCTAATTGACATATCATAATAAATTTCCATAAAAAAATATCATATTCAAGGTAAACAGAAAAAAAAATATGGCAAGCCCAACAATGACTTCACATATTTGATGCAATTCACATTAGAATTTTTTTATAAGAATGATAATACAGGACATAGACACGAAAGTGCTGCAGAAACTAAAATAATGTAAGGGGTTAACGTAGCAGTTTAAAGTTGAATATGCAACACACATACCAGCAACACACAACAAAATAAACCAAACCTTGATGGCAAAATAAACTAAAGAAATCAAGATAATAGTATTTATGGATTGTAATATTCATTAGTGTCCAGCCATACTGAATTTTGGTACAAGACATGCAAAAGCCCAACCATGATGGCACATACTTACAATTTACATTATGAATATTCTCATGGGAGTTCCAAGACAAGACCTAGGTTCATGGGAGCTGGATCAACTAATAACATGACTATGGCAATGTTTGGCCCTGCTCCTTCTTAACGTCTCCTACTCCAGTTTTCCAAGGATCAACTCTAAAAGAAGAGTTGGATCCTGAGCCCAGAAACTGTTTGATTGGTTGTTTGGCTCCTAAAACGTATATGAGATAAAACAATACAAGTTGTCTATAATACCCTTCGTTTAACACCTAATTGTATCTGTGAATATTATTTAACATCCTCTCTCTCTTTCTCCTGGACAACTAGGTGTTAAATAATATTCGCAAACACCGTTAGGTGTTAAAACCAATGGTACTATAGACAACTTGTATTGTTTCCTCTCAACAACGTTGTAGGAGACAGGCAACCAACTAAACAGTTCTAGGCTCTGGTTTTTAGAATCCCGCTCTACTTTTGGAGGTGATCCTTAGATGAGCTGGAGCAAGAGCAGGGCCTAAGGGTTGCTCCGCTCCCTCCTTTCATGCTACAAGAATCCGGTTTCGTGGAGCTACTGTTGTTTGGCCCAGCTCCACCCACTCTAGACTAGAATTCCAGAGCAGGAGCCCGGCCAAACAAGCCCTGCATACTAGCTAACTAAGCACATTAAAAGTTAAATACACAACAGACTAATAAAAATACAAACAGTGTAAGGCCAATAGAAACCACAGACAGACAAATAAAGTAGCCACTAGCAAACAGAAAAATACAAATCTTGATGGCAAACTGAGTGACTATCAGTCATTAGACTGCTGCTCTTGCATAGTCATACTTTGAAGTTTAACGATGAACATTATCCATGAGAGATCCTAAACCAATGATTATATGATTTTGATTCTGGAAATATGACATTCAAAGACCAGAAGAAAAGCTTGTCAATGACCAAAATTACGAGACAAACATGGAAACACGTCAAGGAAGCTGGCACCAACACATCCATTTACCAGTAATCTAAGGTGACATATCAGGCATTTACAGGCTTATAACAATTGTCAGGGACTCAGGGTAAACATTCACCACAAAATGACAACAAGAAATGCGGATACATGTGGGCAGCAATTAGCACACGCGACGCACAAACAAGAAATGAAGGATCCGAGCGTGATGAATACTGCAACTCACACACGCACTGGTTCTCTGAAGCTAACAGAAACAAGAGCACACACACGCGAATACGAGGATAACTTCTTTTATTCGCTCTCAAGTACTGAGCAAAAGGCCCAACAGAACTAACAGCAAGATATAAACAACTCAACGCACGACGCCCAACAGACCGGTTCTCACGCCTACTGATCCCCAACCGACCGGTTCTCACGCCTACTGATCAGTTCTTATGCCCACTGACCGGTTCTCGTGGAGGAGACTCTAACGTGCCCAACTAACTTATGAAGTGGCATTCTTGCATGCAGCTACATGCAATACTAGCTACCTGCATGACTAGATAACTCATGCAACTTAATACATACCAAATCAAAATACAAAGATACTAATGACAAGATTAATTCCAACATTGCACATCCTTATAACAAATCTCACACGGCATTTTAAGGCCCTGCTAGAACTAAGTCTAACCAACCAAAACGATGAACAAAGCATACCTGACACGTCGAAGATACTCAAAACCATCAAGCGGTTCGCCGGACTCAAAATCAGGGTCCCCATCAACTACAAAGGCAGGCTTCAGAATGCCATCGTAATCATCATCACTGTCATAGTCACACTCCACACTTTCACACTGATCAAACGGCTCTTCAATCACTTGATGCACGCCACTAGGGTCATGAACAGCCTCCGCGCAATGCTTATGGTGAACCCCCAAATCCCCATTTCTCCAAGCACCTAAATCTGTCACTTCTATAAGATCGCAACCAAAACAAAAAAAAGGTAAAAACAACCACTTATTGAATAAATAATCTAAAAAGATTGCATATTGCAGCTAATTTCACAAGGGGCAAGAGGAGCCGTACCCAAGAACCGGGGCTCCGCCGCTTCGGGCTTCCTCCTCCCGCCACCGGCGCATCCTCCGCCGGAGACCTTCTTTCCCTTATTCCCCTTCCTATTCATCGGCTCTTCGGTGGCGAAGAGCCCGTCGTACTCGCCGGAGAAGCCGGCGGCGGCGAGGGCGGCGTAAACATCGGCCCATCGCCGCGCCTGCGCCTCCTCCGACGGGGCGCCCCTGAGTGCCTCGAGCTCGACCCTCGCATACCTCATCCGGATGGTGCAGCCTTCCATGGAGGCGGCCAAGGGACGGAGCCGCGAGGAAGATTCGAGAAGTTTCGGGGCTCGCGGAGGGTTTAGGCTTTTGGGGAGGTGGGGGAACCGCCTATATGCCGCCCGAACGGCACTTAGCCACTTGTCGCCCGCCCCCTTTCTGGGCTACCTCCGCGCGCGAACTTAATTTGTGCAGCCCATTTAGCGCGTTAGCCCAACACGTTTTGAAGGCCAGTTCTTCGGTCGACTCTGCACAACTCACCCTGTCGAAGTTAGCTCGCAGGGTTCGAGGCGGATTTTTAAAAAAAACTGAAAATTCAAATGGTGATATCTTTTAAAACGACCATCCAAATCACGATTCGTTTGAACCATCGTGATCCTTATGATGAGATATTCAAGACAATATCTCACTTCTATATATTAAAATAAGGTGTTCCATACATTGCTTACTAATGCTCCATTAGTTTATTGAGTATGTCCCGAAACATACAGTGGGGAATCAACCAAGTGGGTGGGGAATGTTCTAGTGGGTAAAATTAAATGTTCTATACATTTAGTTTCAATGTTTCAATAGTTCAACAACGATGCTCCACAGCATTAAGTTCTAAGTGAGAATAGAACAATGTTCCACATGTTTGGTTTCAATTGTCCTAGTTCATCGCTGATGCTCCAAAAGTTCATCGACGACGCTCAAAAATAAAAAGTTATTGGAAAACTAAAAAAACTTTACAGGTAAAAGGAGGTCGGATTGGGGCGTTTCTAGGGTGGCTACGTAAACACATTACCTTTGTCGTCCGATGTGCGTCGGTGCTTTCTTTGCCCGTTCAATCATTCCTTCCATTGTGAGACGTCGGATGCAGTTCCCCTCGTCCCCACCATCCAATCGGATTCGGCACTCAGTCGGCATGCGTGTTGCGCTTCTCTTCCTCGTCTCCTCCACCACATCCACTCCTCCCAATTTTCTCCGCCGCCTCCTCCACCTTCCCTACACCCTCGCAGCCCACTGCGTCGCCTCGCATCACTCCCTCCCGCCTCTGCATCCTTCTCCGCCGCCCTCCCCTCATCCACTTCCTGCCGGCACGACGAGGCGGAGGTGCTCCTCCCCCTGGCCGTCTTCGTCACACTGACGCCAGTGGTGAGCACGTCGCACTCCTCGTGGTCGTCCGAGTCCCCGCGGTCTTCGTCACCGCCGCTACCCGTTTGCCTCTTCTCTTCTTGTCGCTTTCTTTCTCACGGTTTTGGCTATCGCTTTCTATGTGTGTCATCTGATTGGCTATAGAGGCGAAGCTGCCACCGTGTCAATCGGTGGAGCCAAGCAGAGGCGGCGTGGGGAGTCCAAGAGATGGCTCGCATGGCGGCCCCAGAGAAGATGTGGGCGTGGAGCGGAGAGGGCCGAGCCAGTTTTAGTGTTTCTACCGCCGTGTTCGCTTGGTCTCACTCTGTGTCGTGGCATTGTGATCTGGTGATGAATGTCTAGCGTTCTTCTCCAATTTTTGTTGTTAGGATGTGGTGGCACGCATAATGCCATTTTCCAATAAGGGTCCACGCTTGGTGTGCACCCTCTGCCAATGTGACCGTCTCCAATGTAGCATTGAGCCAACCTGGCTCATCCGGTAGCACCTTCACCTATGAGGTATGAAATCATATTAAGAATTTTGTTCGTATCTTTTCACTCATGGCAATGTTGTGAGTTATGGCCTACGGTTATTAGTTTATCTGAATTTCTGATGGGTATTTAGTTAGTCCTGAGTACTCTGGACCAATTAGGTCTATATAGGTTTAGTATTGTCTTGGACAAGACAACTTAGCAATGGCTATGAACATAAGCATGAACGAATTTCTTGTCTGTACAGATTGGGATTTCTCAAATTCTCAACCACCTCAACATCAGCCCCTTTTGGACACTTCAATACAACAAGTCATCAAACACTATATCCCAGATTGTAGGTGCACTCTGTTAAAAAAAGGCTTTATTTTCCCATTTTTGTGTGTCCATTAGAGGTCACACTGATTTAGAGCAGTTTGTGTTAGCATACATGTAACACTTCGGTCCGATATGGAACCCAGAATGCCACTAAACTATACTAACTATCAAATTTAACAATCATTACCACTAAATTACAACAAGTATATCAAAGGTAAAACTTGTCCACGGGTCACAATAACGCAAGGATAACAATAAAGAAATCATGGATAAATAATTCATAGGAAGCATGCCAACATAATAAACAAAGATCAATGCATAATCAAACCAATCAAATCTATTTAATGAATTATGAACTAAGGCTAAGCAATAATAACCATTCCTAATTATAATTTATCACACTAATAAACTGTCTCATGATCAATAGTTCTTGTAATTGAGTAAATGACGTGAAACCAAGTGAGTGCTAGCACTTCCCATGAACAACGTCGTCAACGGTCACCAAAAAACAACAGTAGAGTAAGGGTGAGTCCACAACTTAGCAAGAACAGTAATAAACAATGAATAATACTTAATCAGCAGTAAACTCTATCATCATCAACATCAATTGTTCTCTTTTCCTTATTTTGCATGCTCATTCATTCTATTCTATTCTCTTTATTCTCATACACAATCATCAACTACTTTTCACTCAATGCGCCTCTACACTACATGTCCACATGCACTTCTTTCACAGAAAGCAGTATAGCACGAGTGAACACACTCGCGATAATATTCACTCTCAAACCCGCCCTCCTCAAGGATAGGGGACCTCCTCCACTCCCGTGGAGTTGTGATCACCTTCTCATGTGCAATTATGTTTATGAATGCATAACTATTGATAGATTCATCATTATTAACAATATCCAATATTCTCATATCCATTAATCAATAAGATCATGACCACTCACATTGCTTGCATTTAAATAAAGTAAAACACAAATAATATAATAGTAATAAGTGGTAAAGAAATACAATTATCAACCAATGAACAATGTCTATCATGCACTTGCCTCTTCTAGTTGCGAGGAATGTTTGATTAGAAGATGATAGCAAACCCAATGCCACTCCTTCTACAAGAAACACTCAATCTCAATAACAAGCTCTAGCAAGACAAAAACAACAATTAAACGACATCGCTCCTACACATTTCCCAAATCCACAACACCCCTTTACCGACAATCACCCCTTGTCATTACAAAGACAAAAATAGTACAACGTTTGACTCCCAAGCCCTATCATAGCAAACCGCACTGAGCCTGAATTTACACAAAATTCCTCACAATTTTTTAGTTGGCCACAATTCCTGATTAAATCATTTAACCCCCCATTTTTAACCCAAAATACCGTTCTGTCATCTTTTGGACAACATGATTAATATTTCCATATCTATTAATCTACACAAACAAGTACTATAAACCATAGCATTTTTTGAATCTACATAAAGTTATCTACCTCTTTCTAGTTATGCCAAAATTCAATTATGCCATCTACCCAACCAGCTTTAATAGTTTCCCACGACTACGCCCAAGAAGAATCGATTTCGTGACAAAGAACCTTCCCGAGATCAGATCTTTCGCCGCTACTCCAATTCTAATGTTCCATACCTTCCTAGAAAGCTAACGAGATTATATAACTTTTCTCTAATTGTACCAACCTTTGAGTCTGAGTCTAAATACATGTATCACCACCGTAAGGTTCTGCACCTGACCTTAACGTACTAGGATAGATTGAAAACAAACTTTCTGCTAATCAAAATGACCTACAAAATTAACAACGACTAATCTAGGGCCATCTAGAGGTTTTTATATTGTTATCCTTGAAGAACAAGATGATGATCATGAAATCTCGTGCAACCTTCTCTTCTTCCATTCTTCTCCTTTCTTTCTTTCTTCTTGCTCTTTTCCTTCCTCCTTCCCCTGGTGGCACAAAAGATCAGCAGCACAACACACGTAACAACAGTGTCAACCTTTCCCCTCTCCCTAGCTTACTTACCAAAAATCTGGAATATTTTTTCCCCATATCCTCTCTCTTACCTCCCGGCCCCACCGGCAGGCTTTTCCCTCCACGCGGCCACTTCTCCCTGTCTTGCACGCGCATGGACGCCACGCAAACCTCCATCACCCATGAGTAGAGGTGGGAGTTGGGTGGCCGCGGGCGGCCGCCGCCCACCGCTCGCCGGATCAGGCGTCGTCGTGTCTGCGGCTCGGCCGGACACCTACGTGTCGCGTCCGCGCCCGCCGCCTCGGCCGGCCAGCCTGCAGCACGCCCAAAGCCCATCGTCTGCCGGGTCGTGCCATGCCATTAAGCCGAGCCCAAAATTACTATATACGGCAGAGGTGGCGATGGTGGTGGCGACCACCATCTTCATTCCTCTCGTGTCCGCTAATAAAGAACCTAGTTAAAATTGAATTAATTGGTAAAAACATGGGCACGTAAATATTTCAGGAAAATTAAATTTTTATTGATATTTTACGATACAATGTTGTCAGCCTCGTTAAAAACCTTACGCCCAGTGGGGTTCCCGAGTAAGGAAAAGAGCACAAGAATAACTTGTGTACATACTAACTACTCATCAATGTCGAGATCGTTCGTGCGTTGAGCTCGAGGTCAAGATACTGGACGATCTCAAGATCCTCCGCTTGATGTTGTTGTCGCTCTTTAGCCAATTCCCGATCCTTTGCGCATGTGATTGCCTCCACCATCTTAGGCGTGAGGATGATCTTCTTTCTTCAATTATTCTCCCCGCCATGAACGCTGCTTCAAGAGACAAGGTGGACACCGCACCAAAGAAACATCCGTGCAAAATGTGACAAAGACATAAAATGTCTGCTTGTTGTTCTTCCACCACTCGAGCAAGTCTATCTTTTCACCGGAAAGATCAGGATCGATATTTGCAAAATCATGCTCCAGGTAGTGGTTTAGCTCAGAGACAGATTCCACACGGAGCCGCTCGAGATTGAGAGGATGAAGAATCGACTTGCCCTTTAGCTTCTTCCACAAGTCGGATGTCAAGCTTTTCTTTCCTTGTCGCGTCGCTTTGAGGCATCCGATCTCGCACGCTCTTCTGAATTTGTCATGATGCATGCGGAAAACACGAAAAGCTCATCTTTGACATGTGCGAAAGCTTCCGAGTAATCAAGACCGATGCATTCACCTATTCCTCCAAACCGAAACGCAAACCCGCAACTTTTTCAGTAGGATCGAAAATGATAGCAAAGCAATACACGTGTGAAATAGAACTAAAATATTTAATAAATTTTTCCTGCATTAGTGCGACAGCATGAACTAAAAGTGGATCCTTCCTAGATTTGGCAATCTTATCCGCAATTAACCAAATATATTCTATAACTAAGGGAGAGGTAGGGTAATAAACACCGATAACATCTTTGTTGCTTTATAAAAGGTTTTAAAACTCTCAAAACGACTAGCAATCGCCAACTCAATTAGTAACTACTAGTTCATTGTTTTGAGAGTTAGCGTTGACAAAAACGGATATGATATGTTCGCATTCTTGTAACTTCTTTAACATGATATAGGTCGAGTTCCACCGACCTTCATGTCAAGACCGAATTTTCTTGGCTCCTTCCCATTGGCGCAGAAGACTCGCGAACCTAGCTGCCACTTGTGGGGAATTTGTGAGGTAGCGAACGGCGTCGCGTACATTGTTCAAAAATCCGCCAATCGCTTGCATACCATCTTGAATAACAAGGTTCAAGATATGATATACGCATCTCTGGTGGAGAACATAACCACCAATATACGTCTGCAAGCTTGGGGTGAGGATGTTCATAGCGAATGTGTTGGTGATGCGTTATCAAGAGTTATAGAAGCAATCTTATTATCTATCTTAAAATCATCAAGTACGTATAGTTTACACTCGGCAATGGCCTCTCCCGTGTGTGATTCGTTAATTAGCTTAAAACCTATGACTCTCTTGTTTAGCTTATAATTGTCGTCTAAATAATGGGCTACAACACTAAGGTAGGCACTTCTCTGGTGTGATGATGTCCAAATGTCTGAAGTTATAGCAAAAGAGAACTGAACTTGTAGGAATAGTTCTTTTAGCTCTGCTAGTTCCTTACGATACATCCGTAAAATATCAGATGTAGTGGTTCTCCTACTAATATGTTGGTACTGTGGGCAAAAGCCACGTTGGATCATTTTTTCGAACGCGCGACTTTCACCCATCCTAATCGATTGATCTTTTGCAACAATATATCTAGCAATTTCCTCACAAGCAGAAAGCGGGGTGTATACCCAAGTACTTACAGAGCCATCTGCCTCGAAGTTTAGCTGCGTTTGTACTCCTCCCCCTCGGCTCTGCGCTCCGATCTTACGCAGCATGCTTTGTAGTGCTTGCTCAAGTGCCTCTCCTGCAATGCACGAGCAGATAATTTAGCTTGGCAATAATTATAGGTTGCGATATCTACCATTTGACCGTCTTGGATTTCCTGGCTCCAGGTCATGTGCTTCCAACAATTTGCCATTCGTCTAGACTCACCAATGTTGCCGTCCATGGACGCGGGAGAGAACTCTGAAGGCCCCATTGGATCCGGATTGCCCTGGTACTCCTCGTAGCCCTCCGTACCATCCATATGACGGTCATCCATGCCGTAGTTTCCCATGCTTGGCGAGAACTGACAAGCATCAACGGGAGTCGGAGCCGGAGGAGGACTAGGGAGCGCGCAGAGCTTACACTAAGTCGCCCCATCAGACTTTTCGTGCTACGACTCCTCGGTAGCATACCGCTCGGGAACTCCTTGGTGCTCCGGCTCCTTGGCAGCATATTGGGTGAATAGATGGTGAATAAATGGGGAGAGTAGATGGATGTTGAAGAAATGAGGAGGGTAGATGGGATGATGAAGAAATAACATGATCAAGTGAGCTGTGAGTGGATGAAGAAATAACGTGATCAGGTGAGCTGTGAGTGGATGAAGAAATAACGTGATCGGTGGTGTGAGTGGATGAAGAAATAACGTGATCGGTGCTTGCGTTTTATAGGCACGATCGCTACGAGCCGTTGCTTCTCGCGGCTTATCACATCAAAATTTTCTTTCGATTTGTGAAAGTAAAACTTTAGTCTAATTCTCTCAACGGCCACCCGACCGGATTCCCTCTCACTTGTCCGCCTCACACGAGTAAAGTAAAATTACTCGCTTCACTCTCTCTCTCTCGCCACTCTCCCGGGCCCCCTCTTTTTCCGTTTCTCTCTCTCCCCGCTCCTCCCGACCCTCTTTTCCCCGCCCGTCTCTCTCTCTCTCTCCCCCCCCAGCCCCCACCCTCTTTTCCCGCCTTGCCCCGCCTCGCTCTCTCTCTCTCCCTCGCTCCCGCCCCTCGCCCCCTCTTTTCCAGCAGCCGCAGCCGCCGCCATGCCGCGCCTCGTCTCCGCTCCGTCTGGCCATCGCCTCTCGCCTCCTCCCATCGCCTCGTCTCAGCCGCCTCCCTTCCCGGCCGCCCCTCGCCGCCCTCGTCTCCCCGCCGCCTCCACTCGCGTCGCCTCCACCCCGTCCCTTGCCGCTCCGTGACTCGCCCCTCGCCTCGTCGCCTCCCTTCCCTGCCTCGGCCCATCCCCTTCCCCGTCGCCTCCCGGCCAATCTGTGCTCTCACCGCTTCGCCTCTCCCTAGCGGCCGAGCCGAGGGCCTTCTGGCCAGCCCTCTTCCGATGGCTCGGTGGGAGGCGGAGCGGCGGAGGCGGCAGCAGCGGCGGCGGGCGAAGGCGCGGCGGCCCTGGCCCTTCCATCACCTCCCCGCCCCTTCCTCCCTCCTCGCGGCGGCGGCCCGGAGTAGCGGCGGCGGCGGCGGCCACGGCCAGACGGAGGCAGCGGCGACGGCGAGGCGACGCGCGGCACGGGCGCACGGAGGCGCGAAGCGGCGGCGAGGCGCGGCGGCCATGGCGCATGGAGGCGGCGAGCGGCGGAGGCGTGTGGCGCGGCCCCGCCGTGCCTGATCGTGGTGTGCGGCCGCGCCGCAAGCACAGTTTGCTGTGCCGTGCCGTGCCGCCCGACAGGCCGGCTTGCGCGGCCCGGCACGGCCCGGCAGGCCAGCCCGGCTTGTGACGTGTCGGGCCAGGCTGTGCTGGGCCCGTATCCAGCCATTTCTTCTTCCCTTCCCCTTCTTCTTCTGCCTCGCCTCCTCCACCAAGTTCGCCTCCCACGGCTTCTCCACCCCACCATCTCCCAGCCGACGCACTCTCTCCTCCCCGTTCTTCTCCCCCACCGCCCCCTGGAGCTCCCAGGCGGCTCCTCATCTGGCTGGCTGCTTCCTCTGTGCGGTCCCACCCCGGATCCGGCCGCTCCGTCGACCCTCCGGCCTCCAGCGCAGTCCGGCGCCAACTCCGCCGCCTCGGCTCCTCCATATTTGGCCCTCGCTCGGCCTCCCGCTCTGGGTTCTCTCCCCTCAGCCCCCTCCGTCTCCTGCATGCCGCCGCTCCTCGCGTCGGTCCGCCAGCGTTGCTACGCTCCTCCTTCGGCGTCCCATCACCCCACCATCAAAAACCCTCCCCCAATTTTGAGGACCCCCACAGAAATGCCGCGTTCCTACCTCCTTCTCCAGCTCCGGTCAAATGCATCTCCACCGACGACGGCGATCCTCCGGCCGATTCGTCTCTCCGTAAGCGTCCCCTAGACTCCTCTCCTCACCCTATCTCTCAATTTCTCTCTTGTCTTCTCCAGGGACGCCGCCACGACGACCTCCACACGCCACCGCTGGTCGCCGCCGCCGGCCCAACTCCGGTCACCTCGGCTCCCTCTGAGTGCTCTGGTAAGACCCATTCACCTCCCTCTAGCTCATGCTTCAGCTAATTCCTCCTCTAACCCGCTCCAGCGCCGCCGCCTCTTTTCTCCCCAGGTCCGGCCGCCTCGAGCCATCTTCTGGCCGCCACCGTCCTGTTTGGGTTGCGCCGTCACCACCCCTAGCTTCAGTATTCCCAGGCCAACCCATTTTGGGCATTGCCGGCACCTCCGCGCCACTCCTCCGCCGGCGGCGAGCGCAGCTCCGAGCTCCCCCTGTGCTGGCCTCCATGTTCCTCATGTCGGTACTGTGTCGCTGGGAATGTGGCTCGGTAACAGGAAGAATCAGCTGATAGTAAACTTTTGGATTACTTTGTGATTATTCAAAACTAACCGACATCTGATTAAGTGGGTTCTAGTGAAGGCAAATGTTGGACAACCTCAAATTCAGAAAATATATGTTGTAGGTTGTGTATGTGGTAATTTTAAGTTTCCAACACTCGTAGTTGTGATTGATCAGAAAAGAGGTTTAAAAGAAAACTTGGATTATCAATATGACATTCTTGAATAACCCTTTGTCTTGTGCTATCAAATTTTGAAAATGTCATGGGTCAGTACTCAGATATGCTATTGAGTCATTTAGTCAGTTGTCCCTTCATTTGCTAGTAGAAGTTAAGTATGCAAAACCCATATGGATGTGAACTTTCAAAATCTGATAGAGGGCAACCAACTCTTTATTGGTGAGGTGTTAAATAGGAAAGAGGATTAGTTCTTGCTGTCGTAGGTATATGAATAGCAATCTGAAGTTAGTATTGTTAATAGGCTAATGGAATGGTATGTGCAGTAGTGAGAGTTGGTCTTAAATCAATTAGTCAATTAGGAGGTTAAACAAGAGTAGTTAGCAAATGAGTAAGTAATGTAGTTAAAACTGACATATACATTTATAGATTATTTAGATAGGTTGCAAGTGTCGTATACCTTGTTAACTAAATCGATTAATGAATAGTAGCATGGATGATTCGAGTATGTGCAAATCATTAACAAGTGAACTATAATTACAAATGACCAGTGAGTAGGGATTAGTTAAAAATAGCCGAATGCAACTTGTAGGAATTCTGTTAACAGACAGATTAAGTGATCCTCATGGTTCTTTTAAGTTGATTACGGGTTAATAGGGTTGATTAATTGATAATAGACCATTCATTCATGAGATTAGGTGTTAAACAAAAGGGATTAGTGCATTGAGTATTTAGCCTGAGATTGGATTGTAATACCCCGGATTTTAGTCGGGTAAATAGACAGCTAGTCGGGAGAAGAAAGAACAATAAAAGGGAAATTCCTAAAAAAGCGGGGTTATCATTTATTTTGCTAACTCGGGCATGGCCCAGAGGCCCATGGGGCGGCCAAGAGAGGGGGGCGGCCCAAACCCTAGCCGCCCCCACTCCTCTCTCTTTTCCCCCCAAGCCGCCACCCCCTCTTCCCATTGCCTCTCCCTCGCCACCACCTCCCCCGGAAGACCACCTCCTCCCTGTGAAGCCCGTTGTGGTGGTCCATTGGAAGGAAGGCGAGGAGACGACTTTTGGAGGGCCAACCAAGGAGTGGTAGCAGATCAGATTTGTGCATCGTTGTTGCTCATCAGTTTTGGGTAAGATACGACGTTTTACGATCCGATAACCTCTTAGAAAGTTGTAGCTCTCAGTTTTAGCTTTCTTTTGGAACCAAGATGACCTGATTTGGAGTCACGGTTTAGGAGTTATGCTAGTTTTACCGCGACTGTCCAGGAGGGTTGACCTGAATTGGGAGATTGTCTTGTATGGCCAATTTGAATTTTTTAGAGGCCGAATCAGAAATACCACCCAAAATAAATGTTGTAGACAATTCTATAAGATTTTCAAGTTGATAAAGAACACAATTTTTAGAGTTTCCAATCAAACGTTATGCTAGTTTTACCATCGCTGTTTTTTGTTTGTCAGATTGTTAGGACAGAGAACTTCACCTGAATATTAGGGCTAGTAGGAGGCCGAACCAGGGGACTAGCCCAACTAGGTTTTTCTAGAAAGTTTTGTCATGATTCCAGAGAGACCAAGATCACCTTGATCCGAATTTCTTAGTGAAAGTTATGATATTTTTAGTACAAATTTGTCCGGAAGCTTTCTTCCATCACGGGGATTTGGGTAGAACTTCTATTCAACCTTAGGGCTTGAGGAATTGGATTAAGGGGTGTAATCGAGTCCATCTTTCAAATGATTTATTGTTACCACTATTCTTGTGTAGGAGCGGAGTTCAAGTAATGGCACCCATTTTGCTTCTTCGTGTCTTAGTAGGGAAAAGAAAGAAACATGCAAGTACAAAGATGCGGTAAATTGTGCTCGATCGCTTGTTCATGTTTACTATGTTATGAGTATATTGTGTTAATCATGGATGCTCGAATGTTATGGATATCAATGCTCGCCAATGCTAGAAGTATCGTAAGTTTCATTTATGCATGATGATTTAAAGTATTGACCATGTGCATCATGATATCATATTGGAGGCATGGTCACGTGGTGACCAAGCATTAATTGAGGTCCCCGCCATGAATATGATGGGCTTTTGGTCCCCATACTTGTGGAGTATGGGCTAAGGTTCCTGTGCTAGAAGGCACGTGCATGGGTGTGCATCGACGGATGCAGACTCGCATAATACCTGAGATATGCAAAGAGAGAAAGAAAAGTGCATTTGAACAGCTTGCATCGCATAAGCATGAGCCATGTTTATTATGGATAGTTGTGGATGGATGCCAATAGTTATAGTTGTAATTGCCATTGTCTTCTTCGATCAGACTTTCTTGAGTCTTGACTCACTCTTCTTTGTTGTTATGTTTTAGGTACTTTGCTTGCCGACGCATGCATGGGAGGAGTAGGATTACTTTGGTTGCACTCACTACCACTCATTCGTTAAAGGAATATTATCATTTAGATCATACCTTAATAACAAGCATCCGCTTAAGGTCTAAGTTTTGGCTATGCTTGAATGCATTGAATTATTTGTAATAATGAGAGTGGTAAATTTTATTTATGCTTGATTATGCCTTAACCGAAGTACATTATCTATGAATGCTTGATGAACTTTGGTTGTTGAAATATTGTTAATCTTATGTTTCTATTGGAACCTCCAAAGATACTTAGTTATACAAAGGAGGTTCTCATTAAATTTATTGTAATGTCATAGGGTTTTATTTGTTATCTCGTTATTTTAGTAGCATACTAGGCTCTTGTTGGGTTTGGGGTGTTAAAGTTGGTATCGAGCGGGCTTTAGGTCCGTGGTGATTAGATTAATTAAAATTTGCTTGTGGTTAATCCACTTAAAATTGACACACTAGTGCATGAGGATGGGAATGGGCAAAGCATTGCATTTACGTTTTTCGTTATATTGTATTGATGATTGATGATATTAATTGAGTATGTGTGGATATCGTGAGGATATGTGCACGATCTCGTGATGATGAGTCAATTGGCAATGGCGTTGTTGGTTTGCAAAATCTCGCGTTTGGGTTTGCTTCAATTTTGTCGCACCACAAAGATGCGGATCGGTGGTGTCAAGCGTCAAACCGCCGGAGGAGTCCGACCGCCATGGTGGCCGGTCCGACCGCCAAAATGAAAATATGTTTTTGAGCCGAGCCAAAATAGGTTGTGTAGGCAAGTGAGGAGTCTCCCGATGTGGTCCCATCATTTTGGAGCTCCCAACAAAGTTCTATTCGCTTGAAATTTCCGTAAGGTTTGAATTTCACGCTTGATTTTTGGTTGTTTGACCGGTCGACCGTTGCAGGGAGCGGTCCGATCGGCTGAATCGGTCTGACCGCCTTGTGGGGCGGTCGACCCGTAATGGCTGGATGTTAGCCAAGTTTGCATTGAGTTGATTTGATTGTGTTTCATGTATGGTTATCAATGCTTTATTGATGTATATTGCATTGCGAGCTAACGTGGGTCAAGTTGCGAGGAACTTGTTTCCAAACGGTTTGTTTGTCTATTCTTTGTGGTGTGGCTTGCGTGTCAACGACGCCAATCGGTGAGTGGATCGACTACGCTTGGAGAGTCGAGGTCCGAACGATCGTGATACTGGGCGTGGTCGTGTGACACAAGCATGGTGCGAGAATGGGCAAGATGGATCGAACGGGTGGTTCGTTCACAATACCGTTGGATCAAAGCGCGGATATCGGTGCGAGTCTGGGAGGTTCCGATGGATTCGGACAAGAGAGGTTTGGCGACGCGATGAGAACCGCTGATCAACCTACACGTGGTGAAGCAGGCGATTGCTTCAATAGTTATGTGTGTGTGGGTCCCATGTGTAAGTGACCCCAAAAGTGAAACCCTAGCTCTCTAGTATAAATAGAAAGGGGGAGATGGAAAACTCTCTTGAAGCATTCATTTAGCCCCTTCTTCCTTTTTCTAGGGTTTGGAGTGCCCTCCTTGTTGAGCTCTTGCCCTCCTTGTTGGAGAGGCTTTGTAAGCATCTTGTGTGACCGAACAATCTTGTGATGCTCAATTGAAAGATCATTTGCTTCCTTTGTTCTTCTCCCTTTTGGATGATTTTGGTGCTTCCTTGATTCAAAGGTTTATGCTTGGTCTCTTGGCCTTCTTTATCTTGCTTTGATGTGTGGGATTACTCCTAGAGTCATCGAGATCATCAACCCCCCACAAGCAAGTCTTGAATCAAGATTTTCATATTTCTAGGGTTTGTGCACTTCTTTGGTAAAATCTCGAGAGATCGATTCTGCGAAGTGGATCTGACGGATCGTCGCTAGAAATAGGTCTCTAATATCTTTAGGGAGGTGTGCTCAAATTTGGTCAAGTTTTATTGGTTGAATCAAAAGTTGGATCAAATTTCGCTTTTGATTTGGGTGGAGTTTTTAGTTTCGATCAACCGCCAGATCGGCCAGGTGTTGCAACGGCGATCCGACCGCCTGTATTCGCAGGCCATTGGTTTCGTCGAATCGAGCCGTACATCCACCGGTCCGACCGCTAGTTGGTTGCCGGTCGGATCCATTGGTTGACCGTCGGTCCAACCCTGTAGCTTAGCCGACCGCCAGCATCCGATCGTAATAAAGTGAGTTCTTTTCACTATTTGTGTCGTGTGGTTGAGGGGTTTATCGAATCCAACACAAGGCTTCCACGCGGCGCTTACTAATCTTCTTAGCTTTCATAGCTAAAGGAGTAAAGTTCGTGTTGTATTCGATTTAGGCGAGAAAGTTTTGAAAGCGCCTATTCACCCCCCCTAGTCGCCTTTACGGTCCTACAGTATGATTGCTTATTAATTGGTTATATTATTGTTATGTGTGGGAATAATCGAGGTTGGGAGGTTGAGGTCGTGGTTGTGGCCCCGGTTTTACCAGTTACACCACCGTCCGTAGTGTTTAATAGCGAAATGGTTACCTCGGATATCTCAATCTGAGCGTTGAAAGTGAGTATCTTCAGAAAAGTTATTCTTTTCCTGGAATTTGAATTTGGACCACTCTTGTCCAGACGTGGTTGATGAATTTATTTTGGGTTGATTTGAGGAAGGTTGATGTGTTTGCATTGGTTTAATTTGTCCCTTTAAAGCAACTATTGTTTTCCCAACGGTTGAGTTACTCTTACGAATGGTAAACTTGGTATGGATATCATGGGGATATGCTCCGATCTTAGGATGATGTGACAATTGGCAATGGCATTTATGGTTTGTCGCTTCACGTGGTTTCGACAAAGTTCATGCATTCGGGCGAGGCGGTCCGACCGCCACAAGATGGCGGGTCCGATCGTCCCAAATCGGTCCGTCCGGCCATGTGCGGCGGTCGGACCGGCGGTGACCAAGAATGGTCAGAACAGGCTGGACCAAAAATAGGTGTCGTAGGCAAGTGAGGGGATCCCAATGCACTTGGTCTCATTATTTTTGGAGTCTCCAAGCAAAAGTTCTATTCGCTTGAAATTTTCGAAGGTTTGAATTTCGAGCTTGAATTTTAGTTAAGTCCCTCATCGGCGGTCGACCACCTTGAGGTGGCGTTGAGATCGGCAGTCAAGGCCGACCGCTCGTGATCGGCCGACCGCGAGGCGGCCTAACCGCTTTGACTTGTTCATCGGCCAACTTCGTGGCGATGTTGATTTGTTAGGTCAAAGTCATGGGTTTCAGTGCATATGTGTTGCATGATGCATGTTTTGACTAACATGGGTTAAGTTGTGAAGAACTTATTCACGAATTCGTGTTTGCTTGTCTATGGTTGTGCAGGTTGCTTGGTGGTCAACGACGGTCAACGGCGAGGATGATCGGGACTAGACTTGGAGAGTTGAGGTCCAGAACGATCGAGAATGCCGGGTGAGTTCAATGACTCAAGCGTGACGCAAGATGGATAAGGGTAACCTATTAGCAAATCTGAGGTGCAAGATGGCGCTAGGTAAGCCGCTTTAGGTCAAAAGGTTAAAGACGGCGCTTTGCGAAGCGTGTGTGTGACCCGCTTTGTTAGTGGGCCTTAACGTGTAACATTCCAAATATGGATTTGTGTTTCAAATGTAAGAAAATATGAAGAAATTAAAACTTTTCTTGCATCTCGAAGTCCCGGAGCATTTCTGTAATTCTTGTAAAAGAGTTATGGAAAATACTAAATGAAATCCTTAATTGACTCCAATCAAAAACCTCATGGGCAAAGGACTTGTGTCAAACCCCTGGAAATATTTTTCCTAAGTTCTAGGGAGGCTTGGTAATACCTCTGAATTATGTCATGATTTTTAAAAATTATTTGATAATTTTTGGAGGCAAGTCAAAGTTTGGTCAAACCCTATTTCCCCTCTTCTGGAATTTCTGGAGAAAATTTCATTGCATGAAAACCTCTGAAAATTTTATGAGAGGTCCTTTCATTGTCAAGAACCTCCAGTTAAAATTTCATAATTTGTGGAGCTTGTTTGCTACCTTAAATAATTCCTCAAAAATCAGATGTTTAAATTCAAATCCTAACTGGTTTTCACTGTTCCTCGGGTTCGAATCAGACTTGGGCTCGAGTGTGAGGACCCCGGATTATTGGGCTTGTAATGCTTAGTCACCAATTGACCCTAGCATCACAAACAAAATAACTCGTGTCTTCGAGACATGTATACTTCCCGGAAATACAGTATACACACCTCTTTACAAAATTCGTGCATCAATTCCATTCATTCACATAGAACCGAAGCACAACAACAAACCAGAAGTAAAGATAAATAAAGGATAGTTATTACAAAAGAGAGGCCGACCGGCCAAATGACAAAGATATACAGAAATTTAACAGTGGAAGTAAAAGTGCCATAAGATGGCCATAAACCAAAAGAGCCAATCAGTGTGCCTTTACCCACAAGGCAACTGACCGGACCGCCAAGCTAGCCGTCGAATCCACATCACATTTCACAAAAGTGAGGCCCTTGGGGCTCACCTTCCTCCTCTGCAACAAATAGTTAAGCAAAGCAAATGAGTACAAAAATTGTACTCCGCAAGACTTACGTGTAGAGTAACAGACCTATACATATGCTACATGCAAGCTTATTTAAGTGGAGGCTGTATGTTTCATTTTTGGCACAAAGCAATCTTTATTTGCAATAATGTAGTACATTTAAAAGCAAGTTGGCAAATCCGTTTTTAATGTTCAAGTAACCGTAAATGACAACAATATAATAGTAGATAGATGACAACAACAATCCTGGAAGTGACTAAACCATTAGTCACCACAACAATAGCATGAATTACCCATTCATACCAGCCATGTCAAATTTTAATTTAAAAGGTTGTAGTCTAAGTCTTGGAAGACCTCCCCAAGCGTGTCTATAACCTAGGACGAGGCTATTCGAATAGTTTTATACCCTGCAGGGGTGTACCAATGTACCCACACGCCGCAATCGCTTTTTGCCACATGATTAGCACACTTCCTTAGGTATGCCGGCACAGCTAAGTCCTACGAGACATTTCCAATATTATGCATTAACTACGAGTCGCCCGTATGGATAGAAACTCATACGTTGTGTCGGAGTCATTGTAAAGCCTCGGTCAACTACCCGTCTCAGGTAAAGCCTTGGACAACTACAACGCTCCTCGAGGTAGAGAGCCTACCCGGAATCTCCACCACCGTACACCCAACGCAAGAACACATATCCTTTTTCACACAACACACACAACCCCCTCCTGCGACTCGGAGATAACACATGCCAAAGTACATAGTCAAGAGAGGTCCCATATCCCTCTCGCGTGGTTAGCACGCTAAAATGCTTGGTTTAGTGTAACAAGATGTTCGGTCCTTGTTGACTTAGGCAAGACATCCACAAACCCAATAACCCACAATCCAACCACTTGCCCAAGTCCAAATCAATTTTCCATTTTCAGATTTTGACTTTACAAAATAACAAAGCACAAGTGCTAGACATAATGGAATAATATTTAGATGTATGCTCAAGATCATCGACTAAAATCGATGATCGCCTATTACTACCGAAACTAAGTATTTCTAAGCAATTTCAATTCGCGATCTACTAAGTGACAAGAGCTCATCCATCGAACTCAAATCACAGCAAATAACCTAGGCTCATGGTAGTAGAGGATAAACAATTCCTACAGATTATGCAACTATATGATACTAACCATAATTTAACAACAAAGTAACAATGCATACATACCAATTGAAATTAATATATTAGACTTGAAAAATAATGGGATTAACATGATCAAACTGCTTGCCTGTTTGCTGTGGGTCAAGATGTTGCTGAGGATCAATTATATTGTCAACGTGCTCTTCGGATCCTAACGAGAAAGCGAAAAACAACCGATAAGAACGAAGAAAACACAAAGACTCAATAGTAAACTTTCTCCAAATATTCTGAAAATTTTACAGTAGCAAGAGCATGATTTATAAAGAATTTAACAACAAGAACCAATTGATTTGGATTCTTAATGCCAAAGATATGACCAAATCAATTTTGCACAGCTTTTATAAATCATAAATGCTACTATTCATTAGCAAAATTTTCTGGAGCTAAACTGAGATTGTAAACATTTTTAGATTAAAGTTTAGTTAAAAATATAACCAACAAAATTTGAATCAACCGAAAAGGATTTAAAATGAATTAGTTATGCATTTTACAATCTACTACATTTTTCAATTGACAAATAATTCTTTCGGGAAAATCAGAAATGAGAATCGACGTGGACGAAATTGGAGCGTTGATCTTGGATCCAACGGTCCAAGTTCCTGGGATGACGCGCGCGCGCGACCCCGAAACCCGAAACGTTAACCGTTGGATCTGGATCCAACGGTCCACGTGGACCAGAGCGTGCGGGCGGTCCGAACGTCCACACGCACACGAGCCGTTGATCTTGGATCCAACGACTCATGCGGACTCGAATCGGGACCGTTGATCTTGGATCCAATGGTCCACAGATCAAGGCGTGCGATAAATTCAAATTTCCGCGCGATCCTGAGCCGTAGATCTTAGGATCGACGGTCCAAACCGAATCACGTTCAAACGCCCGTCCCTGTTTTCGTCCGGCAAAAACGACGGGGAAGAACGGCTCACCGCCGGCGGCTCTGGCCGCGGCGGTGCGAGCAAACACCCAAAATGGGTTCCAAACATCATTGCGCACCCAATGGTACCGACGGTTTTGGCTGCGGTGGTCCAGAACGCCGGCAAGCCGGAGACGACCGAGAAGACCGAAAATGACCAAAACGAAATTGGCAAAAGCGCTCAGCTGCGGTCCAGGGGAGCGGGTGCCAAGCAACTAGGGACTAATAAGGAGTTACCTGAGCGCAAAGAATGCACCGAGGAGGGTCGAATCTGCCCGGGCGAAGAAAAATGGAGATTTCGGCCGAAAAGGGGGAAATCCAAATTCAGCCAAGCCCTGAGCAAATTGAACCAAATTGAGTGAGGGTTAAGCTTCAGTGAGTAAAGGGGGAGAAGAGGGAACAAAGACTTGAAGAAGAAAATCCCTGCTGCACCGCCTCCACCGAAGCTTCAAACTCAACAATGGCGGCCGAGTGGATTTCAAACGATTGCGGCTCAAGCAAGCTTGTGAGTGCTAGCTGGAGCTGCGGAGGTGCTAAAGGAAGCCAAGGGTGAAGCAATGGAGTTTAAATAGCTGAGGATGGCAGAGGGAAACGGCGATATCTCCCTTCGGTCAACACGGCCATTAGAGCGCGCGAGGGCGACGGGAGCAGTTGAACAATGGACGTCTGAGGGAGGAGCACGACATGCATTTAATGCGCGCAGAGCTAGCCGTTTAAAGGCGATCACGGAGGTGACTGCACACCGCTGCTTTTCTTCTCTGCGCATGCCATGGCCGACTCAGACGCTCGCGCTGACCTGAGGAAGTAGACGATGCTTCGACCGTCGGATTGAAATCGAACGGTTGAGTTAGAACGGGTGGATTATAACGATTCGATCGCTCGCTTGATCTTGGGCCGTTGATTTGGATCCTACGGTTCACATCGCGCGAGGCGTTCGGATAGTCCGAACGTTCACGCGATTGTGGACCCTCGATTTGGAATCCAACGGTTCACCAGGATCGGTGCGCTCGGATGGTCCGAACATTCACCCGAGCATGGGCCGTTTGATGCCGATCCAACGGCTAACAACGCTCGCGCCCAAAGTGACCGAGTCGGTACAGTTAGTGGACTGGACTGAGTAAAGTGGCTCGAGCCCGAGTCTGATTCGACCCCGAGGAACAGTGAAAACCAGTTAGGGTTTGAATTTGTACAACTGATTTTTGAGGAATTATTTAAGGTAGCAAACAAGCTCCAAAAATTATGAAATTTTAACTGGAGATTGCTGACATCAGGAGGAACCTCTCATAAAATTTTCACAGATTTTGATGCATTGAATTTTTCTCCAGAAATTCCAGAAGGGGAAAAAGTAGGGTTTGACCAAACTTGACTTGCCTCCAAAAATTATCAAATAATTTCTAAAAATCATGAGATAATTCAGAGGTATTACCAAACCTCCCTAGAACTCAGAAAAAATATTTCACTGGGTTTGGCACAAGATCTTTGCCCATGAGGTTTTTGATTGGAGTCAATTAAGGATTTGATTTAGTATTTTCCATAATTCTTTCACAAAAATTACAGAAATACTCCTGGACTTCGAGATGCAAGAAAACTTTTAATTTCTTCTCATTTTCTTACATTTGAAACACTAATCCATATTTGGGATGTTACAAAACCTCCCCCCTTACAAAAAATCTCGTCCCGAGATTTGGCTCACTCAGTAAAGAAAGATGGATAGTCTGCACGGAGACGATCTTCCCTTTCCCAAGTAGCCTCATCCTCGGAATGGTTCGACCACTGAACTTTGAGGAATCTAATGGTTTTACTCCGTGTTCTTCGTTCAGCCTCATCGAGTATGCGAACAGGATGCTCGCGGTAGGTCAAATCCTCTTGGACATCGAGAGTTTCCAACGGGGCTTCCTCTGTTGGAACACGGAGGCACTTCTTTAGTTGGGACACATGGAAAACATAGTGTACCCCCTCAAGTGTAGCTGGCAACTCCAACTTATAGGCAACGGCTCCTTTCTTCTCGATAATGCGGTAAGGACCGACATATCGAGGAGCTAACTTGCCCTTGACGCCAAAACGTTGATGGCCCTTCAACGGAGAGACTTTGAGATACACAAAGTCATTAGGCTCAAAGCTCAATTCACGACGATGGCGATCCGCATAGCTCTTTTGCCTGGATTGAGCTGTGCGTAAACGATCACGAATAAGCTGGACTTGACTCTCGGCCTCATTGATCGAGTCCGGGCCAAAGAAAGGCCTTTCGCCTGTCTCAGACCAATTCAACGTCGTTCTGCACTTTCTCCCGTATAAGGCCTCGAAAGGTGCCATACCGAGACTGGCCTGAAAGCTGTTGTTGTAGGAAAACTCGGCAAAAGGCAAGCATTTCTCCCAACTCTTTCCATAGGAAAGGACACAAGCACGAAGCATGTCTTCCAACACTTGGTTGACCCTTTGGTCTGACCATCAGTTTGGGGGTGATATGCTGTGCTAAAGGTAAGATGGGTTCCCATGGCCTCCTGCAGACTATGCCAAAATCGAGAAGTGAACAGAGAACCACGATCAGAAATGATCGTCTTCGGTATCCCATGCAAACTTACAATTCTGGTGATATAGAGCTCGGCTAGGAGTCCCACGCGAAGCTGAGTCTTGACAGGTATGAAATGAGCCACTTTAGTCAACCGATCGATGACAACCCAAATGGCATCGTTTCCCTTGGGAGACCTGGGTAGACCGGTGATAAAATCCATCCCGATCGAATCCCACTTCCACTCGAGAATCGGCAAAGGCTGAAGCAATCCTGCTGGACGCTGATGCTCGGCCTTGACACGACGACACACGTTGCACTCGGCAACGAACTTCGCAATCTCCCTCTTTATTCGGGTCCACCAAAATCCCTGACGGAGATCTTGATACATCTTCGTGGCCCCGGGATGAATAGACAAAGGCGAATCATGGGCTTCGCGGAGGATCAAATCCCGCAATTCCATGTCCTTGGGAACCACAAGGCGTTGCTCGAACCTTACAACACCATGCTCATCCTCAGACAAGCACTTGGCTGTTCCGTTCTTGATATTTTTCTTGATGCTGTTCACTCCAACATCTGATTGTTGAGCGATCTTTATCCGATCCACCAAGGTTGGTTGCACAACCAAGACAGCGAGGGAACCATGCTCAACCAATCCCAAGTTGAGACGCTGAAATTCCTCCAGAAGGGTGGGTTGACGTTCCTAGAGCAACAAGACATTGCAATGCGCTTTGCGACTGAGTGCATCGGCAATGACATTAGCCTTGCCCGGATGATAGTGAATACCTATGTCATAGTCCTTGATCAACTCCAACCATCTCTTTTGCCTGAGGTTCAGATCTGGTTGGGTGAACAAATACTTTAAGCTTTTGTGATGCGAATACACTTCACAACGATTACCAACTAGCTAATATCGCCAAATCTTAAGTGCATGAATCACAGCAGCCAACTCCAAGTCATGGGTAGGATAGTTGAGTTCATGAGGTCTCAATTGCCTTGATGCATAGGCCACTACCTTGCCTTTTTGCATGAGGACACAACCGAGTCCTCGACGAGAAGCATCGCAAAAGATATCAAAGCGTTGATGAATATCTGGAAGAACGAGGACGGGAGCGGTAGTCAAACACTTCTAAAGTACTTGGAAGCTTTCCTCCCAAGCATCGGACCACAAGAACTTCTTGTCCTTTTTGAACAACTCCGTCATCGGCTTCGCGATCTTGGAGAAGTTCTCGATAAAACGGCGATAATATCCCGCTAAACCGAGAAAACTCCGCACTTCGGTTACCGAAGTAGGCTGACACCATGAAAGAACATCACTGACCTTGCTAGGATCAACGGCTACGCCTCCTGCAGAAAGAACATGACCCAAGAAGGCCACTTCCTTCAACCAGAATGCGCACTTGCTGAACTTCGCATACAGCTGGTGCTCACGAAGCTTGCCTAACACAAGCCTCAGATGCTCGTCATGTTCCTCATCGTCCTTGGAATAGATAAGAATATCGTCGATGAAGACCACGACAAACTTATCCAAATACTCCCTGAATACCGAATTCATGAGGTTCATGAACAAGGCAGGCGCATTGGTCAAGCCAAATGACATGACAGTGTACTCATACAAGCCGTAGCGAGTATAGAAAGCCGTCTTTGGAATATCCTCAGGTCGTATCCGAACTTGATGATATCCCACTCTCAAATCAATCTTGGAGAATACTCGAGCTCCATTTAATTGATCAAAGAGATCATCAATGCGGGGCAATGGATACTTGTTCTTTACCGTTACCTCATTAAGCGGACGGTAATCCACACACATGCGCAAAGTATTGTCCTTCTTCTTTACGAAGATTGCTAGACAACCCCAAGGAGATGAGCTAGGGCGGATGAAACCTTTTTCTTGCAGCTCACCAAGTTGCTTCTTCAACTCCACCAACTCGTTCGGTGGCATCCGATAATGCCTCTTTGAAATCGGGGCGGTACCGGGAACCAACTCAATGACAAACTCGAGGTCTCGAACTGGTGGCATCCCTTGAAGAGCTTCCGGAAAGACATCAACGAAGTCACAAACTGTTGGGACTTCACTAATATCTAGAGCGGGCTTCGCTTCAAGCGCGAAGAGATGCGGACCTAGCAGTTTCGGCGAAAAGCGAACCTGCTCGCCCGAAGGACTAGATAGAGATACACACTTCTTGGCACAATCGATTTGTCCCTTATGCTGAGACAACCAATCCATACCAAGAATTACATCTAAACTTGCTGAATGAGCTCAAGCAAGCTGGTGAGTGCTAGCTGGAGTTGCGGAGGTGCTAAAGGAAACTAAGGGTGAAGCAATGGAGTTTAAATAGAGTAATGGCAGAGAGCAACGGCCGGGTTTTCCAGTCGGGTCAACACTGCCATGAGAGCACGTGAGAGCGATGTGAGCAGTCGAATCATGGCCTTCTGAGGGAGGAGTGCGACAGGCATTTAATGCGCGCAGAGCTAGCCGTTTAAAGGTGACCATAGAGTGGACTGCACGCCACGGCTTTTCTCCTCCGCGCACGCCATGGCTGCTGCACATGCACGCGCTGACGGAGGAAGGAGATGACTCGTCGATCGTCGGATTGAAATCGAACGACTGAGTTGGATCGGGTGGATTAAAACGATTCCATCGCTCGGCTGGTCGAAGACCGTTCGATGCTGATCCAACGGCTCACGACCAGCGCACCCGATCGACCGCGCCGGTGCGATCAGTTGATTGGACCGAGTCCAGGGGCTCGAGCCCGAGTCCGGTTCGAACCCGAAGAACAGTGCAAACCAGTTAAGATTTGAATTTTAAACCTCTGATTTTTGGGGGAATTATTTGAGGTAGCACACAAGCTCCAAAAATTATGAAATTTTAATTGGAGATTTCTGACCGTAGGAGGAACCTCCCATAAAATTTCCAAAGATTTTAATATACTGAATTTTCCTCCAGAAATTCCAGAAGGTGCGAGCTATGGTTTGACCAAGCTTTGACTCGCCTCCCAAAAATTATCAAATAATTTCTAAAAATCATGAGATAATTTAGAGGTGTTTCCAAGCCTCCCTAGAACTCAGGAGAAATATCTCCAAGGGTTTGGCATGAGATCTATGCCAAGGAGGTTTTTGATTGTAGTCAATTGAGGATTCTGATTGTGATTTCCATAATTCCTTAATCAAGAATTACAGAAATGATCAATGACTTCAAGATGCAAGAAAAGTTTTAATATCTCCTGATTTTCTTACATTTGAAACACAAATCCATTTTTGGGATGTTACACAAGCATTAGAATCAAGTTTTCATTCTTGCCCGGTTTTAGACCCTCTGTTACTTAATTGACAACTGTTCAGGATCTATCCAAGAATTATCATAATATTCGATTGGAATAGGTCCTCAATAGCATAGATAAGGTGTGTGCAAAGTTTCGTGAAGTTTGGAGTTGAGAATCAAAAGTTAGACCTAATTGTAACTTCGTCGTACATTTTTCGTTTTTGCTTCATTCCGCTCAAGTCCGCGGTCGCCCCCATCATCACCGGTCCGATCGATTTGGCAGCGGTCCGACCGCCGGTATAACAGCGGTCCGACCTCCCGGTAATCGGTCCGACCGGTCCAGTCCAGAGGTCAGACCGCCAGTACATTGTGCTGTTTTAATCTTAGTTGATTTTGTTGCTTTACTTTGGGGGTTCAATTGAATTCAATACTAGTCTTCTGCTGTACTGGTATATTGATCTTCATAGCTTCATCATAGCTATTGGAGTGAGATTGTGTTGAATTCATAATTTGTGAAAAAGTGAGCGTGCTCCTATTCACCCCCCCCTCTAGTCGCCTTTTCGGTCTAACACTTGGTTAATTGTCATGGTTGACCTTTGTATTGGAGTTTTGTCTTTCTTAATGGTAAGCATGACCCATTTATTTTTTTTGATGATTTGGATAATGAACGTTTCTTTTTGCAAGCCCTTTAGTACGTGGAAGCTTTGACTCAATGTAATACCTTTGAGTGATTTAAGTGTTGAAGTTGAATGGTTCTCTTTTATAAAAGAAAAAAATGTTGAACCCTTTAGCAATGTCTTCTCGTGGTCAAGTAAGAGTCATAACTAAAGAAATGAATATATATGATATGGGTTATCAAGTTGGGTCTGTAGGAGTGTGCATAATTGATCTTAACTAAGACCCTTGGAAGGGAAATCGATTAATTTGATGGTGTCATGTAGTAGTTCTTGATGAACTGTAATGAAGGGTATGGCTATACTTAATTGAAGTTAAAGGGGTTATCAAGAAGTGTGGAATATTGACGAACTGGTTTGACCATTGAAATTGTTTAGTTTGCTAAACTTGTGGGATTATTTGGTCTCAATGGACGAAAATAATTGTGTGGAAAGGGAGAGTTAAGGAGATGCTGGATTATTACCTTGGTGGAAAAAAATGAAAGGAATAGAAAACTAGTGGATATCGGATATTATGGGAGGAGTTCTGGATAGCTCTTCTATTAAAAAAACGATGTGATGAATTTGGTTGCAATGTTTTGAGACTTTTGAATGATGGAAGATTTCGATTCTTGAAGTTTTATTGCGATATTGTACCAAATTATGAATGTGCGGTAGAACAGTTGAATAGTTGTTTGTAATTGCTCTTGTGATTTGGCAAGGAAAGTAGGTAGCATATAGACTTCATGATAAAGCTAGTTGATAGCAACAATGATGGGAGGGCAACCGTTGTGCGTTGACGTGTGGTGTTGAGCATCTATAAGAGTTGAATTCATGTGATTTGAGCTTAAAGAATCTTTTGCTTGAGTTGGCAAAGTGATATTTCGATCAAAGAAAATTATTTCTTATGTTGGATGGAAGGGTGTATTAGAGATATTCGTGGTCGGATTCAAGTTTTGTAGCTTGCAGCTTAGTGAAACGTGCTTACCCCTGTTGGTTGGCCGCATAGGAGTTCCTCAGTTTTTAAAAGCAATGCTTTATTGGCTGAAGTTGATATTCTCTTCTGGTGGGACTTGTGCCCTTATTTGTGGTCTCATCTCTTGCTTTCCGAGTTTATTGCGAAATAACTATTCCTCTTGGTTTTGTGTTTACGATGAATGGTAAATGCTTTTCTAAGTGCTGAAATCATTATTGTTATTTGCCTCTTCATTGAGAAAGGAATAATTGATTTGTTTTACAAAACCTCCTAGAGGGTAGGGTAGCAACTGATTGGTGGTAGTCAAGTGAACAAATTTGTGAGGCTCTGGGTGTCAATCTGTTTGAGATGCATTGAGTGATAAGTTGATTTCTTGGAGAAATCCTTGGAGAGGATTTGATTTAAATATAAAGTTTGTCTTTGAGGCTAAACTGATTGCATTGTTGCAACTAATCGGATCTATAATGGATTGTAGTCCAAGGACTTTTGGTTATTCTGGGTGGAACATTAGCATTATCGAAAGCATTGAAATCTTGATTAGTTCATTAGAGTAGCGCGATTGGGTAAGTTGTAAGGATGTGTAGGCGATTTGTGATAGCGTTGTTTGATGAGAGTGGGATTACAAGGTGGCCTGACCGTTGTGGCAATTAATGGGATAATGGGAAATGTTGAGTTGATGTCAAGAATGACCCGGCCTTACTGAGTAGCACTATGTAATTTGGTCGAAGAAATATGTCCATGTTGATGTTAATGAGTGAGAATGTTTGGATTGTGGGAATTTTAGGGATTTAATATGAACCTTTCCCTATCTTCTATATGAGAAGAACGTTGTAGGGGTCTTGGAGGTTAAAGTTGGGCTTTGCATTTTATGCTAGAACTTTGGTCGCCTAATGATTGTGTGTAGAGGAAATAGAATAAGGGTGAATTTCGAGCAGTGGGACGATCAATGGTAGGACCCTTTTGATGTAGTACATGAGAGTGTGTGATGTGAATTCCAAGTTGTTTATTCTTAAAGGATTGAGTTGCCGTGGATCAAGGCAGTGATATCTTCACAGATCACAAGAGGCTCAAGTATATTTTCACCCAAAAGGATCTGAATTTGAGGCAAAGAAGGTTGTTGGACTTGATAATGGACTATGATCTTACTATTCAGTATCATCCAGGCAAGGCTAATGTGGTCGTGGATGCTCTTAGTCGTAAGGCGACTCCCGCTACTCTGGACGGCCTCATTGCTGAATTGAACGCATGGGGATATCTTATTGTTATGCGGGCACAGCTCATGCTGAGACTCAGATGATCCTTCAGTCAGCTATCTCAGACCGTGTGCAGGAAGCACAGCGAGAAGACCGGTTACTCCAGAAGGTTAGATAGCGATTGGATGAGGGCAAAGAAGGGGATTTCATTATGGATACTTCGGGGGCCTTGTTGTTTAAAGGCCGTCTGTGTGTGCCACAAAAGGCGGAGGTCAAGGATGGTATCTTGAGGGAGGTACACCGCACTCTGTACACCATTCATCCTGGAGAGACTAAGATGTACCGAGATCGGAAACAACACTTCTGGTGGAAAAGGATGAAGGTGGACATTGCTAATTATGTAGCTTCTTGCGGTGTTTGCTAACAAGTGAAAGCTGAGCACAAACGACCCGTGAGGTTATTGCAGCCGTTGGAAGTTCCCCTGTGGCCATGGGATGATATCTCGATGGATTTTGTAGTGGCATTACCTCGCTCGCCGCGAGGAAAGGATGCTATTTGGGTAGTAGTGGATCGTTTCAGCAAGTCTGCGCACTTCATTCCTATTCGCACAACCAGTTCAGCGAGTGACCTAGCTCCTATCTTTGTGCGCGAGATAGTGAGACTGCATGGGGTGCCCAAAACTATTATTTCGGACAGGGACATGAAGTTTGTGTCCAAATTCTGGGAGAGTCTACAGAGTGCCTTGGGCACACAGCATCGACTTAGCACAACATTCCATCCTCAGACAGATGGGCAGTCAGAGCGCACTATTCAGACCTTGGAGGATATGTTGCGGACCTGCATATTGTCATGGAAGGGCAGTTGGGAGGACCAGTTGCCACTTGCAGAGTTTGCCTACAATAACAGTTACCACTCTAGCATTAGGGCCGCACCATTTGAGGTTTTGTATGGGCGGAAATGCAGATCGCCACTCTGTTGGGATGCAGTGGGTGAGAAAGTAGTTTTGGGACCTAATGGATTGAAAATGGCTTGAGCGTGTAGCAATGGTGAGACAGAATCGCTAGCGCAAGAGAGCGAGCGTAAAAGTTATGCAGATGTGAGGAGACGTGACTTGGAGTTTGAGGTGGGAGACCAGGTGCTTTTGAGAGTGTCCCCCACCAAAGGCATTGTCCGATTCGGTACTAAAGGGAAGCTTAGCCCAAGGTACGTCGGACCGTTCCCGATTATGGCTAGGATTGGGAAGCTAGCCTATCGCTTGGACCTTCCAGAGTCCATGCGAGGAGTCCACAACGTGTTTCACGTTTCGATGCTGAGAAAGTTTTTGAAAAACCCAGAGCATAAGATTTCCTTGGAGCCGCTGACTATTGAGCAAGACCTCACAGTTGAGTCACGTCCCAGACGATATCTCGAGAAATCAGAGCGAGTACTGAGACACAAGACATTGGTTTACGTCAAGGTACTGTGGACACATCAGTCAGAAAGAGAGGCCACCTGGGAGTTGGAGTCTCGCATGCGCGAGCAATATCCTAAGCTATTCACAGCAGGTACGTGATAAAGTTCTAGAGGTTTTGATTCTGGTGTGTTAAGTTTGTTTAGAATTCGTGGTCGAATTCTGTTGAAGGGGGGTAGAATGTAATACCCTGGAATTTAGTCGGGTAAATAGACAGCTAGTCGGGAGAAGAAAGAATAATAAAAAAGGGGAAATTCCTGGAAAAAAGGGAGCTTATCGCTTATTTTTGCCAACCTGGGCCGCGGGCCGCGGCCCAGGAGGCCCAAGAGGGGAGGCCGGCCAAGGGGGGGGCGCCCCCCAGTCCTCTGTCTTTTCCCCCTCAAGCCGCCACCCCCTCTTCCCATTGCCTCTCCCCTGCGCCACCACCTCCCCAGTAGCACCACCTCCCTCCCTGGCGAAGCCCGTTGCGGTGGTCCATTGGACGGAAGGCGAGGAGGCGACTTTTGGAGGGCCAACCAAGGAGAGGTAGCAGATCAGATTTGTTCAGCGTTGTTTCTCGTCAGTTTTTGGTAAGATACGTACATTTTATGATCTGATCACCTCTTATAAAGTTGTAGCTCTCAATTTTAGCTTTCTTTTGGCACCAATATCACCTGATTTGGAGTCACGGTTTAAGAGTTATGCTAGTTTTACCGTGACTGTCCAGGAGGGTTGACGTGAATTGACAGATTCTCTTGTCTGGCCAATTTGAATTTTTTAGAGGCCGAATCAGAAATGCCACTCAAAATGATTGTTGTAGAAATTTCTGTAAGATTTCCAAGTTAATAAAGAACACAATTTTTAGAGTTTCCAATCAAAAGTTATGCTAGTTTTACCATCACTGTTTTATGTCTGTCAGATTGTTAGGACAGAGAACTTCACCTGAATATTAGGGCTAGTAGATGGCCGAACCAGGGGACTAGCCCAACTTGGTTTTTCTGGACAGTTTTGTCATGATTCCAGAGAGACCAAAATCACCTTGATCCGAGTTTTTTAGTGAAAGTTATGATATTTTTAGTACAGCTGTCCCGGGAAGCTTTCTGCCAGTCTGCCGGGGGATTTAGGTAGAACTTCTATTCGAACCTTAGGGCTTGAGGAATTGGATTAAGGGGTGTAATCGGAGTCCATCTTTCAGCGTATTTATTGTTACCACTATTCTTGTGTAGGAGGCAGAGTTCCGAAGTAAAGGCACCCATTTTGCTTCTTCGTGTGCCGTAGGGGGAAAAGAAAGAAACAGGCAAGTACAGTAGTGGTAAATTGTGCGTGATCGTTTGTTCATGTTTGCTGTGTTATGAGTATATTGTGTTAATCATGGATGCTCGAATGTTATGGATGTCAATGCTCGCCAATGCTAGAAGTATGCGTAAGTTTCATTTATGCATGATGATTTAAAGTATTGACCATGTGCATCATGATATCATATTGGAGGCATGGTCACGTGGTGACCAAGCATTAATTGAGGTCCCCATCATGAATATGATGGGCTTTTGGGTCCCCATACTTGTGGAGTATGGGCTAAGGTTCCTGTGCTAGAAGGCACAGGCATGGGTGTGCATCGACGGATGCACACTCCATATCTGCGATATGCAAAAGAGAGAAAGAAAAGTGCATTTGAACAGTTGCATCGCATAAGCATGAGCCATGTTTATTATGGATAGTTGTGGATGGATGCCAATAGTTATAGATGCAATTGCCATTGTCTTACTGACTATACTTTGCTGAGTCTTGGACTCACTCTTGCTGTTGTTATATTTTAGGTACTTCGTTTGCCGACGGCATGCATGGGAGGGAGTAGGATTGCTTTGGTTGCACTCACTACCACTCATTCATTAAAGGAATATTATCATTTAGATCATACCTTAATAACAAGCATCTGTTTAAGGTCTAAGTTTTGGCTATGCTTGAATGCATTGAATTATTTGTAATAATGAGAGTGGTAAATTTTATTTATGCTTGATTATGCCTTAACCGAGTACATTATCTATGAATGCTTCGATGAACTTTGGTTGTTGAAATATTGTTAATCTTATGCTTCTATTGGAACCTCCGGTATACTTAGTTATACAAAGGAGGTTCTGTCGAAATTTATTGTAATGTCATAGTGCTTTATTTGTTATCTCGTTATTTTAGTAGCATACCAGGCTCATGTTGGGTTGGGGTGTTACATGGATATTAATTTTGACTTATGCATTTAGAGGGTGACTTAAGATGAATAGTATGGGTATTTAGAGGTCAGTTATCTTGAGTAATAAACTGTTGTCAACTAAATTACAAAGACAAACTCACCTAGGAGTTAAACTAAGAAGATTAGTTTAGGGCATCACTAAAATAATAATAACATAATCAATTAAGTTAATTAGTGTGTCATTGTATGAGGATATTAGGAGAATAATTAGTTAGTTGGCCTCTATGAGCTGAGAGTGATTGTATCGCTAGCAAGTTGCAACAGCAGATAATAGATGTGCACACAATCACCATCAAAGTCTGCCGAAAGAAGAGAGCATATTGGAGGATTGATTTTGACTGTATGATCATCGTGGCTGTATACATAGAGTGCCAGGAGAGTGTGGTTGTGAGTACTAGGTGATGAGGGCATCTCTAACACTTATACATTTCCTCCTATTGGTGGTGATACACATATTGATCTCCAAGCCATAAGTGAGGCTACAAGTAATACAAGTGCAGAAGTGCTTGTTGGTCCACTAACAAGAGCTAAAGCTAAACTTCTAAATTAACAGGTGCTTTTGTTTCTTAATGAATCTTCTGTTGTCATTGATAATAATTGGGTGCTACCTCATGCAAATGTTTTGTGCATTCTAAGGTTTGAACATTTTGAAGATTTTGAAACCAAGAGGGACACCGGAGCCAAAGCAATGGAGGAGAAGCTCGTGGGAGACAAGAAAGGGGGAGAAGCCCAAGAATCCAAGTCAAATTCGAAACTTCCACAAGCCCAACCAAATTCAAACTCGGAATCAACTCAGAATTCAATTCGGATTTAGAATCAGCAGGACAGTCCGGAGTAAAAAGGTCATAACTTTCTCATACGAAGTCCAATTTGGGTGTTTTTGGGCTTGTTGGAAAGCTAACTTCAAAACCGATCCAACGGATCCTTGCCCACTCGAAAATTCCTCCTGAGTCAAAAGATCTGACCGAAACAATATGGTAGTTGTAAAATTAGAGTTTCCTTTTTGTTTTAGATTGAGTCGGAATTGGAGTAGGAGTTCTAATTCCGAATTAGAGTAGGAGTAGGGCCTCTTGGCCCTCCATGAGGAGGAGAAGGGGCACTATATATTGCGGGTTGGACCCCCATTGTAACCTCAGACCAGTTTATGCATAAGAATAGAAACATAGCTATTGCTTGTTCTTTCAAAACCAGAGTTCATGCGAGGACTTTGAGAGAGGACTAGGCAATCCGTTGATTCGTTCTGCAACTCAAGGTCAAGCCGTCGTTCCATTGGGAATTGGGGACTTGACGTTCGTCGTTTGTGGTCTCGTGACGAACAACTATCCGGTGTGTTTTGGGCATTTTCTAAAGAGTTGAGGGTTCGTGCATTGGCGCGAGTGTTCAGCTAGCGACATCGTCTACTTCATATCATTTATCCACGGTTCACACTGAGAAGATCGGGCATCCCCGTATCACTAGGTGTCCCGTTAAGTTTATTAAAACTTCACAAATTCCTAACTAATTGAAATGAACTCCAATTGAACTAAAAATTATCACCTAAATGCATCTAAAATCAATTTCTATCTTCTATATTTTCATTTCATAATGTTTGAGGACTTTTTGGAGTTATGGTGTTTATTCGCTGTTTTTGATTTGCCAGTTCTTATCGTTAGACGACGACGATGCAAGAGTGCAACCAAAATAATCGTGAGTATGTCCAGAGTTCCAGCAAATAAAGGCAAGCAGTTTGATCATAAATGTCCCATTACTTTCAAGTCTAATATTTTGTTTACAAATCATATGTATGCATGCTTTTGTGTCAAAGTAATTTTTCCGATTAGAGGTAGCTATTCCTATTGCATAGTTGCCCTTAAATTGTTATCCCCTACCACAAAACATAAGTTATTAAAATCGCTGGTGAATTAGAGCCCGGTGGTTTATTTATGCTCTTTTATCATATTTCGGTGTCATGCTTAGAAATGCTTAGCTACCGGTAGATTGGGCGGTTATCGACCTAGTCGATAACCTTGGTCACACAAAATTATCATTATTGTTATACTCAGCACCTTGTGCTTTGTTATTTTATAAAGACAAAAACTGAAAATAAAAATGAAATGTTTGAGACTTGGGCGCAATGGTTGATGGTGTGATTTTTGGGTGTGTTGGAATGGTGCCCAAGTCAATAAAGGACCGAGTTACTTACGCCACCATACCGAGCAATTTGCGTACTAATCACATGAGAGGGATATGGGACCTCTCTTGACTTAGTACTTTGACGTGTGTTAGCTCCGAGTCGCAGGAGGTGGGTTGTGTGTGTTGTGTGAAAAAGGATCTGTGTTATTGTGTTGGGTGTGCGGTGGTGGAGATTCCGGGTAGTTTTCTCCACCTCGAGGGACATCGCAGTTGTCCGAGGCTTTACCCGTGAGGGGTAGTTGACCGAGCTTTCGATGACCCCGACACAGCATATGGGTTTCTATCCATACGGGCGACTCGTAGTTAATACATAATATTAGAAATGTCTCGTAGGACTTAGCTTTGCCGGCATACCTAAGGAAGTGTGCTTTATCGCATGGCAAAAGAGGCGGTCTAACATGTGGGTACATTGGTACACCCCTGCAGGGTTCAAACTATTCGAATAGCCTCGTCCTAGGTTATGGACACGCTTGGATACGCCCCGTGAGAACTAGACTACAACTTTATCTAAAACTTGATGTGGGTGGTATGAATGGAGAATTCATACTATTGTTGTGGTGGCTATTGGGTTAGTTACTTCCAGGATATCTTGTCATTATTGTTACTTTTATATCGCTGTTTTTATCAAATAAAATCAAATTGTAAAACTGGTTTCAATCTATTACATTATTGCAAATGAAAACTTGCTTTATGCTGAAAATGAGTCTAGAGCCTGCTCCACTTAAATGAAAATGAGTCTAGAGCCTGCTCCACTTAAATAAGCTTGCATGTAGCTATTTATATAGGTCTGTTACTCTACACGTAAGTCTTGCATAGTACAATTTTTGTACTCATTTGATTTGCTTAACTATTTGTTGCAGAGGAGGAAGGTGAGCCCTAAGGGCCTCACTTTTGTGAGATGTGCTGCGGGTTTGACGACTAGCTTGGCGGGCCGGTTGGTTGCCTTGTGGGTAAAGGCACACTAATGGGCTCTTTTGTTTATCACCATCTTATGACATTTCGCTTCCGCTGTCTAATTAGTTATTTGTATGTCTTTTGGCCGGTCGGCCTCCCTTTTGTAATAACTCTACTTTGTATGTCTTTTGATTTATTATGTGCTGCTTTGGTTCTATGCCCTGAATGGAATTGATGCATTAATTTTGTAAAGAGGTGTGTATACTGCATTTCTGGGAAGTATACATATCTCGAAGACACGGGTTATTTTATTTGTGTTCTAGGGTCAATTGGTGACTAAGCATTACAAGCTTAATAAACCGGAGTCCTCACAAAGAGGCATTGAGCTTTCTGAGCCCTTGAAGTTACCTTGGCCTAGCTCCTAGTCTCGTTCATGGTAAAACAACTTTGGCTTGTATGAGCTCCCATAGGAGCTGCTTGTTTTGACTTAAGGATATTGACACTACTACAAAACAGGTCATAAAAGACGCCTCATCACATACGGTTCTTTGAAACCGTCTGTGATAAAATAATCACAGACGGTTCCAAGACGATCCGTTTGTGATATTAACTATCACAGATGGCTCTAGAGAATCGTCTGTGATACTGAGAGTACCACAGACGGTTCTTGGTTAGAACCGTCTGTGACACATCTCCAGCATGCACATCAGTTCTGGACTTCCTCCTTCAGGCAGTCTGGTGAGCTTGGACCTCTCTTTTTCTCGGACTTCCTCATTCAGGCAGTCTGGTGAGCTTGAACCTCTCTTTTTCATGTTAAATAATGTCTTAAACCTCACTGATGTTTTTCCCTCTGTTAATGAAGCTTCGATTGCAAAGGATCTTGTAGGACCGGTAAAGGCGACTAGGGGCGGGGGTGAATAGGCGCTTTCTCAAATTCTTCGCCTTAATCAAATTCAACACGAACTTTACTCCATTAGCTATGAAAGCTAAGCAGATCAGTAAGCGCACAGAGGAAGCCTTGTGCTGAATTCGATAACCCCCTCAACCACAAGACACAAATGTGGAGAATGGATCTCACTGGTCTGGTCTGGGCACTGGCGGTCTGACCGGCTACCTAAGGGCGGTCCGACCGATTTGAAATCGGTTCAACCGGCCGTTAACGGGCGGTCTGAATGCTGGCGGTCTGACCGCCGTATAAAAATCGATCCGACCGATTTAGTCTAGTACTGAAAAACAATGCCCAAATACAAAACGAAATTTGGTCCAACTTTTGATTCAACCAATGAAACTTGACCAAATTTGGAGCACACCTCCCTAAGGATATTAGAGACCTATTTCTAGTGACGATCCTTCAGATCCACTTCACAGAATCGATCTCGGACGATTTTACCAAAGAAGTGCACAAACCCTAGAAATATGAAAATCTTTGATTCAACACTTGCTTGTGGGGGTTGATTATCTAGATGATTCTAGGAGTATTCACACATGTCAAAGCAAGATAAAATCGGTCAAGAGACCACGCTTAAACACTTGAATCAAGGAAGCACCAAATTCATCAAAAGAGAGAAGAACACAAAGGAGACAAATGATCTCTCAATCAAGCATCACAAGATTGATTGATCTCACAAGATTGATTGATCTCACAAGATGCTTATAAAGCCAATCCAACAAGGAGGACAAGACCTCACCAAGGAGAACACAATCTCTCCCTCTCCTCTCCTCTCCTCTCCAAACCCTAACCCTAACAAGGGGTTTTCAAATGAGGGCTAAAGTACTTCAACAGGTTTTACATCTCCCCCCTTTCTAATTATAGGAGAGGCTAGGGTTTCACATTTGGGACTCACACACACATGGGACCCACTCACATACATCTGTTGAAGCAATCGCCTGCTTCACCACGTGTAGGTTGATCAGCGGCTTTCATCACGTCGCCAAGTCCCTCCCGTCCGAATCCCATCGGAACCTCCCAGGGACTTGCACCGACTTCCGCACCGCCTGATCCAACCAGTTGTCACGAACTACCTGTTCGATCCATCTTGCCCATTCTGCACCATGCTTGAGTCACACGACCTCACCCGGCATCCATGATCGTTCTGGACCTCAGCTCTCCAAGCGTAGTCCCGATCCACCTCACCGTTGACGTCATTGACATGCAAGCCACCTCCACAGTAGTAGACAAACAAATCATCTCCGGGAACAAGTTCTTCACAACTTGACCCACGTTAGTTCCACAATGCAATATGCAACAATAAAACATTGAAGTTCACACAATAATCACAATCAGAACACATCAATGCCAAGAAGGCTCACCTTCAAGTGATCGGCGGTCTGATCGCCCCACACAGCCGGTCCGATCGATTACAGGCCGGTCGGACCAATTCCACAACGGCGGTCGGACCGCCCGAAAGGACTTAGTCAAAATTCCAACTTGAAAATCCGAAACCTTCAGGAATTTTCAACTCAATAGAACTTTTGACTGGGAGCTCCAAAAATGATGCGACCACATCCAGGAGACTCCCCTCACTTGCCTACACATCCTATTTTTGGATCAGCTCCGAAAACCACTTTTAGGCAAAACCGGTCGGACCGGAGCACACGGCCGGTCGGACCTCTTCCACGGGCGGTCTGACTGCCCCTGCCACCGGTCAGACCGCTTGTGGTCTGACAGACTGAAGCAAACCCCGAAAACGCGAGATTTTACAAACCAACAAAGCCATTGCCAATTGATTCATCATTCTAAGATCGTGCACATATCCTCACGATATCCCAAATACATGTAGTTTCAAGGTTTGAAAAGTAAAAAATCGCCATTTTTGCATAAAGGCACAACTTGGTCCATAAGCAAGAAAAAGCCTAGGAAACGACCAAGCTGGCTTCAGAATAGTATAAGCAAGTGAGATAAGGCAATGAAAGCACAAAAGGATTTAATTTCCAGAAAGTAGCCAAAAGTCTCACTTAGGTCCATATGAAAGACAAATGTTCCATTTGACCCTAGATCATTGTGAGTCTTCTTCAATTGCAAATATAATCAGAAAAAGACAATAAAACCCATAGACTCAACTCACTATAATCACAAATTTTCAAAAGGTTCATTTTGTTTTTTTTTATGAAAGTTCTTTTATATTAAACCTTCTGTATGAAACCAAAAGCTCCAAAACAACATTTTTCTTCACAATCCTTCTCCCCCTTTGACAATGAATTCATCAAGATGCATGGGAAAAGATAGAGAAGATGAAATGACTTTATTTTTGAAATTTATCAAAAGGAGCCATGACCATTATCCATGTAGACAATACAAGTATTATACCAAGCCATATAAAGAGTATAAGCTATATTCAATCATGGCAAAACATGTACTGCAAAGCTAAGACCAAAATAGCAGTAATCTGAGATTAAAAGAATTAATACCATGAAAGGTTGCTCAATATCAAGTTTCACAAAAAGCAACCAAAAATGAGACAAGCCATGTCTATAAGTCAAAGGAGACTCAAAACTGGAACTGAGGTATTTTGAGCATTAAGAGTTCAAATATGAAGCAATATTCAAGCACTTAGCATTTTGAGTATTTTCCTAAAAAGGATTTTTTTTTCATTGTGCTAGATCTCAAGCCTTGCCGGGACCATCTCAAGCGAGAAGCTTAAAAGAGTGGTCTAGGTGATCCAAAACTCCTCCTGAGTTCATGCCTAGTGCAATGGCAAGCCGTCTCATGAGAAAGGATTGGTGAGATCAGTTTTTTCGCACAGAAAATCTCATTCTTCATTTGCTTGACTTAAGAGATTAAGAAGCTCATTTTACATCTCAAAATAAGTTCAAGGCTCAATTTAACCTATGTGACATGGCATGAATCATAAGAGGATCACTAGAGCAAAACTAGTCATAAGATCCAACAAGACATGATTTGATTCAATTTGCTCACAGATATAAAGCTAGCAAGGCAAAAGCTAAGCTAAACAAGAAGAGCCATAAAAGAAGTCTAGCATACTATCACTTGATATGACAAGGTATAGAGAATGAAATCAAGTCATACAAGGATAATAATCAAAGCTCCATAAGTTTTATTATACAATGCAAGACATTTGAAATGAAAAATGCATTATGATACAATGAATGCAAAAAGAGCAAATTCCCTTCAAAACATCCATGCCTCAGTACTGGGGTTAGAGATAAACGATCTAGGAGTCCAGTACTGAGAAGCACGATGCCTGGGAACAGCAGTAGAAGCAGCAGAAAAATGATCAGGAACAAGATCATAAGGATGCACAAGAGAACCACCTGGACCTCTCCAAAACGATCTACCAAAAGATCGATACTCCCCCTGTCTAGGTGCTACCCGTGGTCTCTCCTCACGATATCCTAATCCAAAACTCTGCCTGGACCCACCAAAAGAGTCAACAAAGTTCTCTACAAACCTAGGCCTATATGTGGTACAATGAATAGGCTGCCTGGCTCTAGAGACTACAGCTGGTGAAAAGACTCCTCTATTGGATCTCAAAGTGCTCATTCTCTCTTTCCTCTCAATCTTTGCTCTCCGGAAGCAAAACTCAACAGTATGGCCCTCTTCTTGTAGAAGGTGCAATGGTACTTGACCTTTTGAGGGGTCTGTACTAGTGAAGCAGAAGCACCTTTCTTACCAGAAAAAGTTTGAGCAAAACCTGCAACTTTGAATACAACCTTGGAAGTCTTAGAAGGTTCTTGCTCAACCAGACCAGTTTTCACAATGTTAGCAACCTTAGGTGGGTGATTCTTGGAAAGCTCTAGGGACTTAAAACCTAGGCCACTGTTTTTCACACTCACCTTGGATTGGTCTAGAATCAAGTTGAGTTTCTTTTTCCCACAGAAAACTTCTCAAGAGTCATTTTGAGGTAATCATTCTCTATAGCTAAAGCTCCACAATTAGAGCACTTTCTAGAATTGATTGCCTCATCATGTTTGCTCTTAAGAAGAGCCACTTCCACTTTGAAGGCCTCACAAGACACACAATAGGACTCCCCAATCCTATTTAACTGCTCCTTAAATTTGACTCTAAAAGCCTCTTGTATCTTACCAACAACAGTTTCAACTTCAGCATGCAACATACAAGAGGAAGAATCAATGACTTTCTTGGAAGCAGTAAGAGACATGGATTTTTCAAGTTTAGCTTTCTCTTCAAGAGTCTTGTTTAAAGCTTCAATCTCAATTGTAAGCTTAGGACAATTTTTACAAGATGCAGCTCTAGAGTAAACAGCCATTTCGGTCATCTCTTGCATTTTAATCATGTTATTCTTACAATGAGAGCAAGTGTGACTAGCATCAAATTTTTGCAGTTCTTTCAAAGAGCTATCCAGTTTTAATTCTAGCAAAGCACAATTTGAGCAAGTTAAAGGAATAGCGTCTAAAGCAGTCACATCAAGCGGAATGGCATCCATGCAAACAGAACTAGACTTGAGAGATTCTAGTTCAACAAGAGCATCTTTCAATTGTTTTTCAACAGAGGAATGAGCATTATTTAAGCTTGACAATTCATTAAGCAAGCTAGAGCATGAAGCACAAAAATCATCAGGATTAATGGATTTGAGCCTAACAACTTCTATGTTCAAATTATCAATCATAGTGTCCTGTTTCTTAATCACTTTAGCTTGCTTATGCAGTTTTTGTTCAGCAAGCACCACAGCTCTTTTCATGTCAGGAAGTGAAGGGCATACCTCATCGGGATCACTAAAAGGATCCTCGTTGTTGGAGGAGTCGCTGTCGTCGCTGTTCTTAGCCATGAAACACATGCCTGTGAAGTCACGAGCCTTCTTCTTGCCACGGGAGTCACTCTTGTCGTTCTCCACCTCCGAGTCCACATCGCTCATGCTTACATCCTCTAGAGCTTCAAGGACCCGGCTGACAAACTTGCGATAGTTTGTCTTCTTGGGTTTAGCATCCCTCCCGTGAGGATGCCTTTGTGACTCCTTCTCCTCCTTGCCCTTCAGCTTGGGGCACCTGGAGCGAATGTGGTTCGGCTCACCACATTCAAAGCATGTGATAGGTCCACCTCTCCTCCTATTTCTCACATTGTTGTAAGCTCTCGTGAATTTGGTGGATAGGAGGGCTAAATCATCTTCAGGTAGTCTCTCAAGTTGCTCATCACTCAACGAATGCAAAGCTGACAAAGAAAAGCCAGATGAGCTACAATCCAAAGAATCAGAATATCTACCCTTAGATTGGTCGACCACTAAAGCCATCGGTTCTGTCTTGAGGAGACGCGAGATAAAATCAATCTCATGCGTCTTCAACCTCGAGTACAGCTTATCCATAGTAAGCTCACTCATGACAGTGTTGTCATTGATGGCAGTGATCTTCATCCCCCAGACCTTCACATCAAGTGCACCCAAAAGTTGGCGTGCATTTTCAGACTCAGTGAAAATAAGATCAACAGCGCGGAGATCGTGAAGAATCTTGGAAAATCTTCCCCACAGCTCATCTAAAGACTCACCAGGTCTTTGCTCGATCTTAGAGTATGCTTTCTTCAGCTGGTTCTGTCTCACTTCCTTGATCGCAGTGGACCCTCGTGATAATCACAAAGAGTCCGCCAGATCTCATGAGCAGACAGCAAATGAGCAATACGCTCAAACTCAGATCGACTAAGACCTTGAATCAAAAAATTCCGAGCCTTGCTGTTGGCCTCCACATCTGGAGTGATCAAATTGTCATCGGCTGGCACGACATAAGGGTTTTTCACCTTAAGCCAAATTGTGTGCCCTTGAGCCTCGATGTAGGCCTGCATTCGGGCCTTCCAATAAGCAAAATCAACTCCATCAAAAACATGTGGCCTGATTGAATATCTGTCAGTCGCCATGGCTCCAAAGACCGAATAAGATCTATGAGAAGAGCTAACCGGCTCTGATACCACTTGTAGGACCGGTAAAGGCGACTAGGGGGGTGAATAGGCGCTTTCTCAAATTCTTCGCCTTAATCAAATTCAACACGAACTTTACTCCTTTAGCTATGAAAGCTAAGAAGATCAGTAAGCGCACAGAGGAAGCCTTGGGCTGAATTCGATAACCCCCTCAACCACAAGACACAAATGTAGAGAATGGATCTCACTGGTCTGGTCTGGGCACTGGCGGTCTGATCGGCTACCCAAGGGCGGTCCGACCGATTTGAAATCGGTTCGACCCGCCGTTAACGGGCGGTCTGAATGCTGGCGGTCTGACCGCCGTATAAAAATCGGTCCGACCGATTTAGTCCAGTACTGAAAAACAATGCCCAAATCCAAAACGAAATTTGGTCCAACTTTTGATTCAACCAATGAAACTTGACCAAATTTGGAGCACACCTCCCTAAGGATATTAGAGACCTATTTCTAGCGACGATCCTTCAGATCCACTTCACAGAATCGATCTCTGATGATTTTACCAAAGAAGTGCACAAACCGTAGAAATATGAAAATCTTTGATTCAAGACTTGCTTGTGGGGGTTGATGATCTAGATGATACTAGGAGTATTCCCACATGTCAAAGCAAGATAAAATCGGTCAAGAGACCACGCTTAAACACTTGAATCAAGGAAGCACCAAATTCATCAAAAGAGAGAAGAACACAAAGGAGACAAATGATCTCTCAAGCAAGCATCACAAGATTGATTGATCTCACAAGATTCTTACAAAGCCACTCCAACAAGGAGGACAAGAGCTCACCAAAGAGCACACACAATCTCTCCCTCTCCTCTCCTCTCCTCTCCAAACCCTAACCCTAACAAGGGGTTTCCAAATGAGGGCTAAAGTGCTTCAACAGGTTTTACATCTCCCCCTTTCTATTTATAGGAGAGGCTAGGGTTTCACATTTGGGACCCACACACACATGGGACCCACTCACATACATCTGTTGAAGCAATCGCCTGCTTCACCACGTGTAGGTTGATCAGCGGCTCTCATCACGTCGCCAAGCCCCTCCCGTCCGAATCCCATCGGAAACTCCCAGGGACTTGCACCGACTTCCGCACCGCCTGATCCAACCAGCTGTCATGAACTACCCATTCGATCCATCTTGCCCATTCTGCACCATGCTTGAGTCACACGACCTCACCCGGCATCCATGATCGTTCTGGACCTCAGCTCTCCAAGCGTTGTCCCGATCCACCTCACTGTTGACGTCATTGATATGCAAGCCACCTGCACAGCAATAGATAAACAAATCGTCTCCGGGAACAAGTTCTTCACAACTTGACCCACGTTAGTTCCACAATGCAATATGCAACAACAAAGCATTGAAGTTCACACAATAATCACAATCAGAACACATCAATGCCAAGAAGGCTCACCTTCAAGTGATCGGCGGTCTGACCACCCCACACAGCCGGTCCGACCGATTTCAGGCCGGTCGGACCGATTCCACAACGGCGGTCGGACCGCCCGAAAGGACTTAGCCAAAATTCCAACTTGAAAATCCGAAACCTTCTGGAATTTTCAACTCAATAGAACTTTTGACTGGGAGCTCCTAAAATGATGCGACCACATCCAGGAGACTCCCTCACTTGCCTACACATCCTATTTTTGGATCTGCTCCAAAAACCACTTTTAGGCAAAACCGGTCGGACCGGAGCACACGGCCGGTCGAACCTCTTCCACGGCGATCGGCCGCCCCGCCGCCACGGCCGACCGCTGTGGTCCGACAGATCAAGCAAACCCCGAAAACGCGAGATTTTGTAAACCAACAAAGCCATTGCCAATTGACTCATCATTCTAAGATCGTGCACATATCCTCACGATATCCACAGATCTTCTGGATCAACCTTCTTCCCCATTTTCGACCGCCGCAGCCATTTTCAAGTTAGCGGCTGACTCGGTGAGTTCCTTGATGATTCCTTCGGTCTCTACCATCCTCGGGATACTTGGAAGCTAATGCGCACCTTCTTGTAGCATTTCCATCGCCGTAGCATGCTGTCAACGGGAGCCGCCTTCGCGCCGCCACTGCTCAAAGTTGTCAAGCTACTCTAGTCATCCTCTAGTGTGTCCAAAGTCTCGGGTGAGCTCCTAGTAGTTCATTGAAGCTTAACCATGCGTTAGATTAGAGGATTAGCTATCATAGCTTGGTTTCAAGTTAGCCGATAATGGCGCCACCCCGGGCAACCATGCCGCCGCTGCTCTAGTGACCTTTGGTCCTCGAGCTACTACCGACAGCATCACAATAGCATCCTGAAGATGATACACTCACTCACCTATCCCAGTTAGGCTCTGTCGGACCCAAATATGCAAATCTGGACCCTCTGTGTATTCTGCACTAGTCCAGGATCACGCTAGTGCACACAGTGTCAACATTGATGAAATATCAACTCCATACAACGAAATATTAAATAAACGAGTAATTTGAATAACAAATAACTGTTGTGACCTTAAGGTCGAGTTTTACAATTATTAAGCCATGCAAGGCTCACAATAATGAAATAAACTGCAGCGAAAACAAAGTAAACTCCAGCGGGCTCCCATCAATTTACCACAGGCAACTGACTAGGATCAAGACCCTAACGATCAACCTTCGTAGAATTCCTCTTCAAAAGCTGGTGATGACTACTTCACTTCTGTTGATTTGTTTAGCAAGAGTGAGTACACAACCGTACACGCAAGTCATACCACATAATGCAATTATACATGATGGCTTATTCCAAAGGAATGGCTTCTGTGGTTATTTTGAAGAAATACAACATTTGCAATTGAATACAAATAATAAATTGAAATGTAATTGAAAACAAATAAAGAATATTAATTTAACATTTGATTTCACAAATGACACACAGTCTAATCAAGTTATTCACATAGTTGCACAAGTTATCTCACACAGCTGACCCTTCCCAATTGTCTTTATGAAAATGATACGGATCACGTGTGTTGATGCGTAATGTGGCCCAATCTTTCACGGTACTTGTATTTCAATTCTGATTGAAGCAACACTTCGCTTTCCTCTTTCTTGATTCGGCAAAATGGACGAAGTATCCCCAAAGAAAGTAATACTTGGTTGATGTTGAATCAATTCGAAGAAAGAAACAAAATCAAACCGGAAGAACAACACCAAACCGTGAGCAATTGAGGACGCTACGAATTGATGAGATGATCCACAAGGAATCACGGATCTTGGAAGAACAACCTCCCTCCAATATTCACGCAATCACAAAACCCTATATGGGAATTTCCAAAATGCATGTATTCATTTTTCGCCACATAAACATGTGACTTTTCTGAATTTTCTTCCACTCAAACTTGCTTACAATGGGGCTCTACCCCTAAATATATAGCCTATGAACAGTAAACCGCCTCGGGACTGTAGCAACGAACAGTAATGGTCAGTACTGTAGCAGTGAACTGTACCAACTCGGTTACTGCAGCATGAACAATACCCAAAAGGTATTCTTATTGCAAACTCCTTTAATTCGAAATTTAAACTACTCTAATTACTGAAAATAGATTAAACTATCCTATTACAAGTAATTTATAATTAACTTCTTTTAAAGAATGATCCGAATTGGAATTGCACCAATCCAAACCCATTTTGGATTCTTAGGTTGAAAATTTATTGATTTCGAAATAGAGTTTGAATTTGGTTCTTCTGTCTTTTCTTGGCTGAATTCTCTTGTATACTTTGCAACATGGAAAGCCCTTTGTTCTTGTGTCTTCCCATGTCCGCTAAAGCTCCTCGGTCGGCCTTCCTCTCTCTCCTTGCTCTTTGCTGAACCTAGTTCCTGTTTCTTTCTCCATTGATGCATAATAGGCTCAACTTGAGGCTTAATACACACTTACAGCTTAGGGATATTGATTGCCGTAGTAGATGCACCTAGGGCCTCATCATCCTCCCCTTCTTGAAGCAAAACCGTCATCGAATTTAGTGTAGTCTTTACGGCCTTCTTCTTGCAAACTACAACCAAATCACTCTTGATTTCTTCATCAGTCTTTGACAGCAAAGCATGGAATTCTCCCTTGTGCATGAAAGTATATCGGTTGGACCGTCCTTGATGTGTAGCATTCAGATCAAATTGCCATGGACGTCCCAATAGAATATGATCAGCATGCATAGGTACCACATCACACTCCACCTTATCGACATATCCATCAATGCTGAATGGCACTCTCACCTTGTGTGTGACCTTGATTTTGCCGGCGTTGTTGAGCCATTGGATGTAATATGGTTTAGGATGCCTCCATGTGGACAATGAGAGTGATTCCACCACATCCTTACCAATCATGTTGCTCGAACTCCTGTTATCAATAATCAGCTTACATACCTTCTCTTTGATCTTGCAATCGGTTTGAAAGATATGATGTCGCTGTCCCTTTCACACAATAACGCTATTATCATGTTGTACCATTTGAGCCATCAAGCTAATACCTTGTTCTGGATAACAAATGATTGGATCTAGCTTCTCAGATTCATCTGAAGGTTCAGATTCATCGTTGTTGCTCTTTGTTGCATAGCCATCATGTGTAAGCAACACCGTCTTCATGTTTGGACAATCCTTTTTCATATGACCTCGGCCCTTGCATTTAAAGCATTCAATGTTGCTAGTTCTAGCCGTAGAGAATGCACTAGAATCAGCATGTGAGGCTTCTTTGCCTGCAACACTAAGAGGCTTCGAAGCATCCTTGAATGTACTCCGAACCGGTATAGTGGATGCAACTGGTTTAGGAGTTGATCCCGCATCTCCATCATGCAAAGTTGCATGCCTCCAAGTGCTATGAGTGGTTCGGCCACACCTTGCTTGAGTGTCCTTCACCCATTGTTCAGCACACTCCGCTTGATGAAGTAATTCTTGCACGGTATTGTATTGCATCAAATCAACACGGTTCCGCACATCTTCATTCAGCCCCTCGAAGAAATGTGTCATAGTCGCCTCCGCCGACTCACGCACACTTGTACGGATCATGAGCACTTGCATCTCTTGATAGTACTCGCTCACCGTCTTAGCGCCTTGAGTAAGTCGTCATAGCTTGGTATGCAGTGTCCATGTATAGTATGCCGGTACAAATCGGTCCCGCATAGCTTGCCTCATCGCATCCCAAGTATTAGGACGTTCCCCTGCACGATTCAATTGATCCCACCAAAAAATAGCGTATTCGCTGAACTCAATCGAGGCAACACAAACCTTTTTCTCTTCGGAGAAGTGGTGGTTGTCAAAAATTTGATTGACACGCATCTCCCACTCCAAATAAGCCTCCGGATCAGATCTGCCCTTAAACTCCAGTATGGTGATCTTGATTCTCCCGATACCGCCATCTTCACGTTCACCACCATTATGACGAACACCATGTCCAGCACCTTGACGATCAAAGTAATCACGTCGTGGACGCCGTTGATGTCTTTCACGATCATCGAAAATGGCCTCCTCTGAATCAGCAGCATAGAAGTCATCTACGGCATGGCATACAACATGTTGTGCACGTCCATGTTGTGGTTGGGGCAGCACCGGTACATTAGCTCATCGTGGCGGTGGTAGACTCTCCTCCAAGCGAAGGATAGCAAGATTCAGACGGTCAAAACCTTCCATCATACGACGTTCATTCGCGTTGAGATGATCGTTCAGTGTGTCTTGCACACCTTGGATTTGAGCTTCAAGTTGATGTCGTAAAACCTTCTCTCGACGAAGAAAATAGCCGGTAGTTGCATCAAATTGAGCACGTACGTCTGGTAAAAGTGTATCACTGTACATAGGCCCTCCTCCGATCCACCAATAGAACCACGCTGGCTAGTTCTTGACATGATGATCAACCTCAATGTACTAAGAAAAAAAATCCACGTACCGTGATTAACCACGCTCTGATACCAAGATGATACGGATCAACGTGTGTTGATGCGTAATGTGGCCCAATCTTTCACGGTACTTGTATTTCAATTCTGATTGAAGCAACACTTCGCTTTCCTCTTTCTTGATTCGGCAAAATAGACGAAGTATCCCCAAAGCAAGTAATACATGGTTGATGTTGAATCAATCCGAAGAGAAACAAAATCAAACCGAAAGAACAACACCAAACTTTGAGCAATTGAGGACGCTACGAATTGGTCAGATGATCCACAAGGAATCACGAATCTTGGAAGAACAACCTCCTCCAATATTCACGCAATCACAAAACCCTAGATGGGAATTTCCAAAACGCATGTATTCATTTTTGCGCCACATAAACATGTGACTTTTCTGAATTTTCTTCAACTCAAACTTGCTTACAATGGGGCTCTACCCCTAAATATATAGCCTATGAACAGTAAATCGCCTCAGTACTGTAGCAATGAACAATAATTCGGGTTGGTTACTGTAGCAATGAACTATACCAACTCGGTTACTGTAGCATGAACAATACCCAAAAGGTATTCTTATTGCAAACTCCTTTAATTCAAAATTTAAACTACTCTAATTGCTGAAAATAGATTAAACTATCCTATTACAAGTAATTTATAATTAACTTCTTTTAAAGAATGATCCGAGTTGGAATTGCACCAATCCAAACCCATTTTGGATTCTTAGGCTGAAAATTTATTGATTTCAGAATAGAGTTTCAATTTGGTTCTTCTGTCTTTTCTTCGTTGGATTCTCTTGTATACGTCGCAACATGCAAAGCCCTTTGTTCTTGTGTCTTCCCATGTCCGCTAAAGCTCCCCGGTCAGCCTTCCTCTCTCTCCTTGCTCTTTGCCGAACCTAGTTCCTGTTTCTTTATCCATTGATGCATAATAGGCTCAACTTGAGGCTTAATACACATTTGCAGCTTAGGGATATTGATTGCCATAGTAGATGCACCTAGGGCCTCATCAGAAAATCTACCCCTCGTGTGAAATCCCCGAGCATGTCCATATCCGAGGACGCGGCTATTCGAATAGATTGGTGTAATACTCTTCAGAGGTTGTACACTTTACCCACACGATACAATCAGTGTAGCTAGTACTGACCATAACAAAACCTTTCAGATACTTCATCTCAAATAATGACACTCCCGATGTGCTTTCCTGCAGGCCAACTGATACACACAACGTTTGATTACGACACACATCGTTGGACAGGGATGCAGCGAACCATCCCGCGATGTGACATATCACACTTCCAGCCTATCACACAGCTTAAAATACAACCTGAGTTGTTAATGTCAAGACTCCATAACTTACTAAGTTAGGCCCAGCCCATACTAGGCATGTGGTCGTACAGTAAGGCCCAGTTCAATGGCGCACAAACTTAAGTCCTTAATTGACCAAGGCAAGACTTCCAGTTTTACCCAAATCACAAAGTTTAATAAGCATACAACTCCACCATTCACACAGATACACCACTTGCCTCAGTCTAAATCTTTTTCCACCCTGTTGATTAAGTGCAGCACATGCCATCAACGAGTAATAGCACACAAAGACATACAGCCATCACACGCCCATAATCACTTAGTCAAGTTTATAATTGCAACTCACATGAAATGATGACTCGTGGCATGGCTAAGCAATCTACTCGTATCTAACCAACCCACGTTGGTGCTACGATAATACCAACTAGTACTGAACCAATCTACGGTGACAAAAGATCATGACATACAATAGACAAAGTGGATATAACAAATTGAACTAATAACTATCCCAAAAACATTTAAATAAATACTTGAAATAGAATGCAATACATTGAAACAAAGTATTTTGAAAACTGGGTTCAATATGATCAAAGGTATAACTTGCCTGGGAATAGGTCTAGGTACTGGTCTTGATCTTGAGGTGCTCCTTCTTCTTCAAAATTTCCCCAAGTATCGACGTCTACTCGCAAATGAGAGAAAAGAAATAAAAATAAATAAATAATAGAGGCAAAACAAACTCCAAAAATCAAATAAAATTCACCATTAAATAGATCTTGATTTTATATAAATTTACAAATTTGAATGGGCTCAATCGGAGGTCGGATGCAAAAGTTATGGGCTTTGGAAGATTGGAAATCAAATAAAACCCTAATTTGGATTTTTAATGAATTTCCCGAATTATTTTTATAAAGGAAAATCGGATTATTGCGCAATGCTTGCGTCAGCAGAGAATTTCCAGAAAAAGAAATAGATTTAAAAGAAATCTAACATGTGGGCCCCACATGTCAGCGACTGGGCTCACGGTGAACCGGGTTCACCGAGCCAAGGAAGATCTGGTGCGGTGGATTGGGCCACGTGTGCATGTGCTGGCGCTGATTGGGCTCCATGCGGATGCCACACAAGCACAGATGCTGACGCGGCGATTGCGGTGGCGCTAACGAAACCACGGCGGCGAGGGCGGCGCTCGAGATCCGATGGTTGCCGGCGATAGGCGGCGAGTCACCGGTGGTGGAGGGTACCAAATTGTTCCCCGTGCTATTACGCACTCAGGGGTGCCCTTACCAGTGGCTGGCAACGCGGTGGCGACCGGCGGCGAGGAAGATGCGGCGGTGAAGGCTCGTGTCTTGTCGGACGGGTGCTCCGGCGACGAGGAGGGGCGCATGAGGTAGCTCGAACCTTGCTGATCACAATGGTGTAGACGGCGGGGCAAGGGCGAAGACAACGACAGCGCAATTCACCGGAGAAGGAGCTCGGCTAAAAACCCTAGAACTTGAATTGCGGCGGCGCTAGAGCGATCGGGGAGACGAGGGTGGCAGCTCTGGGTTGCGGAGGACTGGGCGATCCTAGGGGGTATTTATAGGACCGGGGGACGCCGTAATTGGAAACCCCCCAAATCGCATCCGAAACGAACGCAATTCGGAATTCCCCGATTTTAGGAGATTGAAGCCGATTCGGTTGGGAATAGATACGGATAGCCGGGGGTTTGCTTTGGTAAAGTCGACGCGAAGAATCCGCAACGGATACGCGTTTGTCAAACGAAACTTGAAGGGCGGCAATGGCGGGCGAAGGCGCGGGCACGAGGAGGAAGAAGGGTCCGCGGAGATGATGACTCGGTGGCGGCCCCACCTGGCAGTGGCAGCGAGGCGTGGGCGAGCGAGCGAGCGGGCGAGATTAGCGGGCGAGGCCACGCGGCGACTATCCAACGGAGGAAGGCGGGGTTGAGCGCGGGCGTCCGATCAAAACGAGGGGCACGCGTCGCGTATCCAACGGGGTTAGGCGGGCGAACACGGGCTGGGCTGAGGCGCGGTGTTGGGCTGCACAGTGTGTGGCCCAACACTGTTCCGGGGATTTTCTTTTTAGAAAATCCAGAAAATGCTAATAGCAAAATAGAAAATAGCAAATGATCTTGGAAAAATTCCAGAAAATTCTATAAAATATATACAAGCACATAGAATCCAAATAAAATAATTTTGGCAATTGTTGATGTTGGTATTAACCCCAATAATTATTCCATCATGAAAGTCTATATTAAGCTTTTAATTTAAATTCAAATAAAATGCAAATGATGAGATTTTCAACTAGCAACTAATTAAAAGATTTTCAAACGCTATAAAGTTGGGATGTTACAGGCTCAAATGCAAAAACATCTCAAGCTCGAGGAGCTCTGCCGCTCTTCTCCGGTGTAGCACCAACTCCGGTCATGTCTCTACCGCTTGTAGGAGAGCCGATTGGCACTGTAGCTCGGTCATTAAGACCAAATCAGGGTTGATTAGGATGGAGTAATGATTAGAGTAGTTGAGTTAATTAAGTCTCTATTAGATTGACATGTGGGACTGAGCCAAAAGATTAAAGGAAATCTTATTCAAAACTTTATTAATAGATGAGTCACTGACATGTGGACTCCACATGTCAGATTAATGAAATTCAGATGAAAAAAGAAATGCGCTTTTAGTTATGTGGAAATACGTTTCCGCAGTTGGAAGGCGTAAACCTTAATGAGTCCGAATCTTTTTTATTAGACGTTAATTATACGAACGATATTTCTGACAACCATTCATCCTCCTACTTAGAACAACCAGAGAAGGGCAAGCAACCCCTTTAATCATGTTACTCGTACTATTTTACTTATTATGTTTCTTTTAAAAATATATTATGCACGCATGTATGTCGATATGAAATTGTTATGTTAGGGATAGTGGTAGATGTAAATCCTATTCGATGCATGAATATCCTTTACATTCGTCGTGAGCTCCGAGGGTAACAATCTGTACATAATCCTTTATATTTGCTCTAGGTTAATCACTAATAAATTTTAGTATGTTTGGTTAATAGTTAGGGTACTTGTGTTTATTAATATAATTTAACACTAATTAATTTGTTATGTATATACGTGTAGATGGATCGAAACTAGATGTACGTTGAGAACCGTGTGAGTGAAGAGTATATTAATGGCGCGTTTGCTTTTAGAAGAGCCGTCGAGTAGGATATGTTGAAGATATGGATAAAATTTATGTACTGTCTATGCATTCATTGCGGTAATATGAAATTGTTTAACGATCCAGCACAGATCGAAGCTCACTTAATACGAAGGGGTTTCAAAAAAGGATATACATGTTGGACCAGTCACGGTGAAGAGCAGATTATACCGGAAGCCAGTAATGACGACATCGGAGAGGAAGTCAACGATATGCAGGACGTGGAATGTGCTTTTGATGAGGATAGGTCGCATGATGACAATCTGGATTAGATGTTACGCGATACAGAAGGGAACTACAGTGAGAGACAGTTTTATAAATTCGAGAGCTTAATTGTGAGACCCCGGTTTATCAGGCTTGTAATGCTTAACCATCCACTCGGTTCTAGCATCACAAATAAAATAAACCAAGACTCGAGACATGTATACTTTTCAGAAATGCAGTATACACACCTCTTTACAAAAAGTCATGCATCAATTCCATTCATTCACATAGAACCGAAGCAGAACTAGACAGATCCAAAGACATACATAGTAAAGTAATTACAAAAGAGAGGCCGACCGGCCAAAATCATACACATAATTTAAACAGCGAAAGCAAAAGTGCCATAAGATGGCCATAAAGAAAAGAGCCAATCAGTGTGCCTTTAACCCACAAGGCAACCGACAGGACCGCCAAGCTAGTCGTCAAACCCGCAGCACATCTCACAAAAGTGAGGCCCTTGGGGCTCACCTTCCTCCTCTGCAACAAATAGTTAAGCAAAGCAAATGAGTACAAAAATTGTACTCCGCAAGACTTACGTGTAGAATAACAGACCTATACATATGCTACATGCAAGCTTATTTGAGTGGAGGTTGTATGTTTCATTTTCGGCATAAAGCAATCTTTATTTGCAATAAGATAGTACATTTGAAAGCAAGTTTCCAATATGTTTTTATTGTTCAAATAGCAAATTGACAACAATAATAACGATAAATAGATGACAACAACATCCTGGAAGTGACTAACCACTAGTCAACACAACAATAGCATGAATTACCCATTCATGCCAACCATGTTAGATTTTAATTAAAAGGTTGTAGTCTAACTTTTGGAAGACCTCCCCAAGCGTGTCCATAACCTAGGACGAGGCTATTCGAATAGTTTGAACCCTGCAGGGGTGTACCAATGTACCCACACGCCAGACTGCCTTTTTGCCAAGCTATTAAGCACACTTCCTTACGTATGCCGGCAATGCCAGCACGGCTAAGTCCTACGAGATATTTCCAATATTATGCATTAACTGCGAGTCGCCCGTATGGATAGAAACCCATACGTTGTGTCGGAGTCATCGTAAAGCCTCGGTCAACTGCCCCTCACGGGCAAAACCTTGGACAACTACGATGCCCCTCGAGGTGGAGAACCTACTCGGAACTCCACCACCGCACACCGAACATGAAAACACAGAACCTTTTTCACACAACACACACAACCCACCTCCTGCGACTCGGAGTTAACACACGCCAAAGTACTCAGTCAAGAGAGGTCCCATATCCCTCTCATGTGGTTAGCACGCAAAAATGCTTAGTTTAGTTTAACAAGATGTTCGGTCCTTGTTGACCTGGGCAAGACATCCACAAACCCAATAACCCACCATTCAACCATTTGCCCAAGTCTAAATCATTTCATTTGCACTTTTTGTTTTCAAAACAATTTAGCACAAGGTGCTGAACAAAGAGTAATAAAATGATTTGTGTGATCAAGGTTATCGACTAAGTCGATAACCGCCCAATTCTACCGGTAGCTAAGCATTGCTAAGCATGACATCGAAAAGACAATAAAAGAGCATAATTAAATCACCGGGCTCTAATTCACCAAATGATATTAGTAACTTATGTTTGTATGGGGATAACAATTTGAGGGCAACAATGCAATAGGAGTAACTACCTCTAATCGGGAAAATTAATTTGACACAAAAGCATGCATACCTATGATTTGTAAACAAGATATTAGACTTGAAAGTAATGGGAAATTTATGATCAAACTGCTTGCCTGGTTGCTGCTGTTCAAGTTGTTGCGGAGGATAACTCTCGTGGTTAACACAATCGTTGGACCCTAACGAAAGAGCGAAAAAGAATCGATAAGAACAAAGAATACACAAAGACTCAACAGCAAACTTTCTCGGAATGCTTTGAAAATTTTACAGCAGCAAGATCATGATTTATAAGGAATTTACCAATAAGAACCAATTGATTTGGATTCTTAATACAAAATATATTAGCAAAATAATTCTGCTCAGCCTTATAAATCACAAATGCTACTATTCATTGCAACTAAAATCATCGCAAAAATTTCTGGAGCTATAACGAGGTTAAAACTATTTTTAGATTAAAGTTTAGTTAAAAATATAACTAACAAAATTTGAATCAACTGAAAAGGAATTAAAATGAAATAGTTATGCATTTTACAAGTTAATTGTATTTTTCAGTTAACAAATAATCCTCCTTGGGAAAATCCAAAATTAAAACGACGTGGACGAACTTGGATCGTTGATCTTGGATCCAACGACCCAAGTCCACGGGACAAGGCGTGCGCGCACGCGGCTCACGCGGCTCACAAACCCCACCGTTGGATTTAGATCCAACGGTCCACGTGGATGGAAACGGTCGGACGGTCCGAACGTTCGAGCAAATGTGGGCCGTTGATCTAACGATGGACGGCTCACAGCGAAAGAACTTTCAACCGGTCTGAACGTTCACGCGAACCTAGGTCGTTGATCTAGAGATCGACGGTCCACAGCGAACTACGTTCTAAACGCTCGCGCACAGTTCGTCCGACAAACTTGACGGAGAAGGGAGGCTCACCGCCGGCGACTCGGGTCACAGCGGCGCGAGCTAAGGCCCAAAATGGGTCCGCAATAACCTTGCGCACACAATGGGACCATTCACTGCGGCTGCGGCGGTCTAGAACGCCGGCAAGCCGGAGTTAACAGAGGTGACAAAAAACGGTCGAAAACGAAAAATGCAAAGAAGCTCCGCTGCGGTCCAATTAAGCAAGTACCAAGCCACTAGGAACTAAAGTGGAGCTACCTGAGCACGGAAGAGACACAGAGGAGGTTGGAGCTGCTTCGGTGATGAATGTGGTGCTTTCGGCCGAAAATTGGGGAACCTCCAATTCAGCGAAACCCTGAGGAAGATAAGCAAAATTGAGCGAGGGTTAAGCTCAAGTGATTAAGGAGGGAGCAAGAATTGGAGAGGGAGAGCCACTATGGTACCGCCTTCACCGTAAGCTTGAAGCTCGGCAATGGCGGCCGAAATGATTTCGGGTGAATCAAGCTCAAACAAGCACTGAGGTGCTAGCTAGAGTTGCGGAAATTCTAAAGGAAGGCAATAGAGGAAACAAGGAAGAGAGCAATGGCAATAAACCTTCTCGGGTCAAACCTGCCATGGGAGCTCTGAGAGTGATGGGAGCAGTTGAGCTATGGACATTTGAGGGTGGTGCTCGACGGGCATTTAATGCGAGCAGAAGGAGCCGTTTAAAGGTGGTCACCGAGGTGACCCTACGCTGCGCCCCTCTCCTCTGCTTACGCCATGGCTTGACTCAGCCGCAACGTTCGCTCAACACGAGGAAGGAGACGACGCGGCCACCGTTGGATCTAAATCGAACGGTTTATATGAAAGGGACGATTGGAACGGTACGAACGTTCACTTGATCCAGGCCGTTGATCTGGATCCTACGGCTCACACTGCGCGAGACGTTCGGACGGTCCGAACGTTCACTCAATCCAGGCCGTGCTTTTCCAATCGGACGGCTCTCCTGTGATCGCATCGGCAATGCTTCGATGACGATCCGACGGCTGACAGCGCTCGCGCTCGATCGACCGCGGCGGTGCAGTTAGTTGATTGAACTGAGTCAAGTGGGTCGAGCCCGAGTCTGACTCGAACCCAAGGAACAGAGAAAACCAGCTAGGGTTTGAATTAACAGCTGATTTTTGGAGGATTTACTTAAGGTAGCAAACCAGCTCCAAAAATTATGAAATATTAACTGGAGTTTGATGACTTAAGGGTTAATCTTACATAAAATTTCTAGAGATTTTCATGAACCGCATTCTTCTCCAGAAATTCCAGAAGGTTGGAGTTAGGGTTTGACCAAGCTTTGACTGGGTTTGACTTGCCCCCCAAAATTATCAAATAATTTCTTAAAATCATGAAATAATTCAGAGGTGTCACACACCAGTCCTAGAACCAGGGAAAATTATTCCCAGGGGGGTTGGACAAAAGATTTTTACCAAGGAGGTTTAGAACCTGAGGGAATTGGGGATTTTGAGTTTGATTTTTCCACAATCCCTGTACAAGAATCATGGAACTGATCAAAAACATCCAGAGGTGAGAAAAGTTTTAATTTCTCCTCATTTTTATACATTTTAAACACAAATCCATATTTGGGATGTTACATTAATGGACGACTCGGGAAAACCTTTGTTCCCTGGCTGCAGCCCGAAATACACAAGGTTGTCAACCGTGCTTGAACTGCTGAAATTGAAGGCAAGCAATGGTTGGTCCGACAAGAGTTTTACGGTGTTGTTACGTCTCTTAGCTGACATCCTTCTGGAGGGAAACGTGTTGCCCAGCATGACCTACCAAGCCAAGTCCACTGGGAATGGAAGTGGAAAGAATACATGCATGTCCGAACGATTGTATCCTCTACCGTAAAGAGTATGCAGACATGCATGTATGTCCCGTTTGCAAAGCATCCCGATACAAGCGTAAGAATACTGCTAAGGCGAAGCAAGGACCTCCTGCTAAGATGTTGTGGTATCTGCCAGTGATCCCACGTTTGAAGCATTTATTTGCGAACCGAAAGGAGGCAAGATTGATGTGTTGGCACTCGGAGGAGCATAAGAAAGATGGAAAGCTCAGACACCCTGCTGATTCTGCCCAGTGGAGAAACTTCGATCGGAGCTTCAAAGAGTTCAGTGCGGAACCAAGGAATATAATGTTAGGGTTGAGTACAGACGGAATGAATCCTTTAGGTAACATGAGCAGCCGACATAGCACCTGGCCTGTGAATCTATGTATGTACAACCTTCCTCCTTGGCTGCATATGAAGCGGAAATACATTTTGATGTCACTACTTATCCAAGTGCCGAAGCAACATGGGAACGATATTGATGTGTATCTAGCACCATTGCTGGAAGATCTTGTGACACTTTGGAACGAAGGGTTACAAGTATAGGATGTGTACAAACGAGAGAACTTCACTTTACGCGCCATGTTATTCTGCGCCATCAATGATTTTCCTGCCCTTGGAAACCTGTCGGGGTTCAGTACAAAAGGAGCCAAAACCTGTCCACACTGCTTAGATGGTACCGAGAGTGTATGGCTAAACAACACGCGTAAAACTATGTATATGCATCACAGTAGGTTTCTTTCAGGATTCATCCATACCGCAAGATGAAGAAACAATTCGACGGAAATAAGGAGGACGGTTCAGCTCTAAAGGTTTTTAGAGGGAAAGAAGTCTATGATATGGTTAAGGATATCGATGTTGTGCTTGGGAAGGGACGTAAATTATGGACCCCTAAGAAAAACATCTGGAAGAAGCGGTCAATTTTTTGGGACTTTCCTTATTGGGAGCACTGAGAAGTTCGTCACTGCATCGACGTCATGCACGTGGAGAAGAATGTATGTGATAGCTTGATTGGTCTCTTACTGAACATTAGTGGTAAAATAAAAGACGGTGTTAACGCACGGCGTGACTTAGTTGATATGAACATAAGAATCGAGTTAGCACCGAAAGAGACCGATAAAGGACGAACATACCTCCCCCCATCTTGCTACACTTTGTCCAAGGCCGAGAGAAATGAACTGTGTCAAAGCTTGCATGGTGTGAAAATTCCGTTCGGTTACTCCGCCAATATTAAGAAACTCGTTTCCATGAAAGATTTGAAATTAATTGGTATGGAGTCTCATTATTGTCATGTGTTGATGACACAAATGCTTCCTGTTGCAATTAGGAGTATCTTGCAGAATAAGGTCCGAGTGGCAATCTTTAGGCTGTGTTATTTCTTTAACTCAATTGCTCAGAAGGTCGTCGATCCCGAAGGACTCGACGCTCTACAGGCCGAGGTGGTCACGACTCTATGTCATCTTGAGATGTATTTCCCTTCGTTATTTTTCGATATCATGGTCCATCTCATTGTTCACCTTGTGAAAGAGATAAAGATATGCGGCCATGTGTTCCTACGTCATATGTACCCTTTCGAGAGATACATGGGAATTCTGAAGTCCTACGTATGGAATCGATCTCGGCCGGAGGGCAGTATCATCGAAGGTTATGCATTCGAAGAGGTCATTGAGTTCTGCGTCGACTACATGGCTCAGGTGGAACCGATAGGTGTGTCTCTATCTCGTCATGAGTGGAGACTGAAGGGTATCAGGACCATCAGAAGGAAAGCAATCTCTCCCGATCTTGATACGTAAGCGCATGCCCATTTCACAGTCTTGCAACACTGACCCAAGTGTCCCCGTACATCGACGAGCACAAAGACATGGTACGCCAACAGAATCTAGACCGGTCAGAGGTTTGGATCACGAGAGAGCACAACCGTCGGTTCAACGAATGGTTAAAGGTGTGAATCACTAGGAGGTCATCAAGTGATGAAACACTGCTATGGTTGGCAAAAGGGCTAAAATTTAGAATTGTGACATGGCAAGGATTCGACATAAATAGGTACACATTTTATACGGTAGCTCAGGATAGGAAGAGCATAGTCCAGAACAGCGGTGTCCGCATAGACGCATTTCATGAAGGGTTCAATACCGCGAGGGCACGCGGGTTGAACTCGTACTATGGGTTCGTAGAGGAGATTTGGGAGCTTGACTATGTACTTTTCAAGATCACCTGTTTCGATGCCATTGGGTTAAACTTGCGTAGGGCGTGAAGGTCGACAAGTACGACGTCACTACTGTGGACCTCAAACGTGTCGGATACAAGAACGAACCATTCGTACTCGCTAAGCAAGTTGTTCAAGTTTTTTATGTAACGGACCCAGCAAATAAGAACCGCCACATAATTCTTCATGGGAAAGAAGGATTTTCAGAGTTGAGAATGTCGTGGATGAGGAAGAGTACAATCAATTTGACGAGTTGCCTCCTTTCGGAGACGACATCAGACTAGAGGAAGAACCCAGTGAGGAAGCTAGCTGTATGCGTTTCGATCATTATGAAGGACTATATTTGAATTAAGCATGTATTCCATTTTAATTTGATGTTAACATGGAAACGCGTCACATGTTATGGACTTGTTCTTCCATTGTAATGTGATGTCAACGTGGAATTGTCATGTGCTATGGACTTGTCATCTCTATTGTTGATGTTAATGCGGACTTCATTGTATCGTGTAGTATCAAATTTGGTTTCACTTGATTCAGAGTTAATTAAGTTGAATTACATATGCATGTGTGTATGTTGTGTATGAAAAATGCTATTATTGGCAAAATAGTATATTAAATCCTACTTGTTGCATTATCCTTTTGAAATGTTGATCCTCTACTGTTTTAACCATTAGAATATGGTTAGGCATTATGTAATATCAATTGGGACATTTTTAGTGCGTTTTCGCACAAATGCAACTAGAGAGTAGGCATTATGTAATATCAATTGGGACGTTTTAGTGCGGTTTTCGCACAAATGCAACTAGAGAGCGATACATGTTCTGAAACATTTATAGAAGGACAGTATGATATTTGGAGAATTTGGGAATATTTTGAAAAATATCCAGAGAAGGTATATCTGATATTTGATATGAAAATGAAATAGACTTTATAACGAAGCGTCTGTGAACATCACAGACGGTTACTTAATGGAATCGTCTGTGATGACTCACATCACAGACGGTTCTTTAATAGAACCGTCTGTGATGAGTTATCACAGACAGTTCTATTATAGAATCATCTGTGATGTCCCGCTATATAAGTGGCCGACTCGAAGGGTTGTGCACTCTGCCTTATCTTCTTCCCTAGAATCGCCCCCAACCCCGATCCCGACTCTTAGGGTTGTGCACTCTGCCCTAGTCTTCTTCCCCAGAATCACCCCCGACCCCGATCCCAGCGCCACCCAACGTCTCCGACCAACGCCGCCTCCCTTCGTCCCTGCCTTTGACCAACGCCGCCTCCATTCGTCCCTCGAGGTAAGGCTCGATCTCCTCCCCGATCCCGACGCTGCTGGTGGTGATAGCTTGGTTCTCAATGTTGTTTCCCCCCTTGAATACCTATTTGGTCAAATAGCAGATTATACCTTTCTCAAAACTTTCGGGTGTGCTTGTTGGGGAATAATTAGTCTATGGTAGTGGCAGTACTCATTGGGGTGTAGGATGTAAATTCTCCAAAGATCGGCGTTTGTGCTTTCGGCATTGTTGCTCATAGCTCCTGCATTGGTGGTGCTAGTTGCTTGTCCTGATAAACCTCTAAGTGATGGAGTCAACAAAAAAAAATCAAACTAGACAGGATAGAGGATTATAGGCACATAAAAAAAATTAAAAGAGTGTATACAAATGCAGAGGTTTTAAAATATATAAAAATAGGAACTACAAAAAAGTTATTAAGACTATGCCAAATAAAGACAATGATCAATCAACCACAGTGTAGTAAATCTTGACTGGACTTCTAAGGGAGTAACAATCCTATTAATTCCAACAAAATAAATTTTAGTTCGTTGATTTGTAGTTATAGACAGGTATAATTGCATTGTCTATTTGTAGGACCGTAAAGGCGACTAGAGGGGAGTGAATAGGCGCTTTCTCGATTTTTCGCCTTAATCAAATTCAACACGTACTTTTCTCCTCTAGTTCTGAAAGCTAAGAAGATCAGTAAACGCACAGAGGAAGCCTTGTGCTGAATTCAATTACCCCCTTTAACCACAATACACAAATATGGAGAATTGATCTCACTGGGCTGGTCTGGACACTGGCGGTCCGACCGGCGGCCAAAGGGCGGTCCGACCGCTGGGAATCGGTTCAATCGGCCGTTAAAGGGCGGTCTGAAGGATGGCGGTCTGACCGCCATTTCTAAATCGGTCGTACCGATTTAGTCCAGAGGCTATGCACAATACTCAAATCCAAAACGAAAATTGGTCCAACTTTTGATTCAACCAATGAAACTTGACCAAATTTGGAGCACACCTCCCTAGGGATATCTAAGACCTATTTCTAGCGACGATCGTTCAGATCCACTTCGAAGAATCGATCTCTTAAGGATTTACTAAAGAAGTGTTCCAAAACCTAGAAATATGGAAATATTGATCCAACACTTGCTTGTAGGGGATTGATGATCTAGATGATTCTAGGAGTATTTTCACGCATCATAGCAAGGTAAAATCGGTCAAAAGACCAAGCATAAACACCCGGATCAAGGAAGCACCAAAATCATCAAAAGAGAGAAGAACACAAGAGAGAGTTCACCCTTGAGCAATCACCAATAGATTGATTGATTCAAGATGTTGCTTACAAAGCCACTCCTTCAAGGAGGACAAGAACTCAATCCAAGAGCACACACAATCTTCCTCTCCTCTCCTCTCCTCTCCAAACCCTAACCCTGACTTTGCAAATGAGGGCTTGAGTGCTTAGGGGGTTTTTCCATCTCCCCCCTTTCTATTTATAGGAGAGGCCTAGGGTTTCACTCATGGGCTCCCATTAAGGCCCACACACACAAGGGATACACACACACACATCTGTTGAAGCAATCGCCTGTTTCACCACGTGTAGGTTGATCAGCGGCTCTCATCATGTCGGCAAGTCTCTCCCGTCTGAATTCCATCGGAACCTCCAAGGGACTTGCACCGACTTCCGCACCGCCTGATCCAACCAGCTGCAACGAACTGCCCGTTCGATCCAACTTGTCCATTCTGCACCATGCTTGAGTCACACGACCTCACCCGGCATCCATGATCGTTCTGGACCTCAGCTCTCCAAGCGTAGTCCCGATCCACCTCACCGTTGACGCCGCTGACCGCAAGCCACCGCACAAAGAATAGACAAACAAATCGTTTCCGGGAACAAGTTCTTCACAACTTGACCCACGTTAGCTCCGCAATGCAATATGCAACAATAAAGCATTGAACTCCACACATAAAACACATCCAAAACACAATAATGGCAAAAAGGCTACACTCCAAGTGATTGGCGGTCTGACCGCCCCATACGGCCGGTCCGATCGATTTCAGGCTGGTCGGACCGATTCCATAACGGCGGTCGGACCGCCCGAAATGACTTAGCCAATTTTTCATCTCGAAAATCCGAAACCTTCTGGAATTTTCAAATGAATAGAACTTTCGACTAGGAGCTCCAAAAATTATGTGACCACATCCAGGAGACCCCCCCTCACTTGCCTACACAACCTATTTTTGGCTCAGCTTCAAAAACCACCATAACCTGTGGGCGGTCGGACCGGCAAGCATTGCCGGTCGGATCATTCCATCGGGTCGGCTCGACCGCGGCTGGCGGTCGGACCGGACCGCCAGGACTGACAACATCAAGCAAACCCGAAAATGCGAGATTTTGCAAACCAACAATGCCATTTCCAATTGACTCATCATCCTAAGATCATGCACATATCCCCACGATATCCACACTATCATTCAAAATAATTGAACAGCATGTGTAACGAATGTCTCTGTTTCATGGAAAGTTTTAGGGGAAATATTTATTAATTGATTATTATTATAAACACTTTTGCACACAAGATTAATTCAAATACATAGAAAAAAATTGAAATAGCTAGCTATCACTCTAGACACATCATTTACAAATTCATTATGCTCATCTTTATGTGCCAAAAACCATGAACAACTCTTCTTAGTTTTCATAAACACACATATTGCAATGTTTCTAATCAAAATTAGTATTTGTTATTTGTGTTTCTTATCTACATCTTCTATTTCATTACATAATAAATTTATTTCAATGACAGTCACAAGAATCTGGATGCTTTCTAAAGTTGAAGTCCAATGGAAATTAAACCTATGGAAACTAAATTGACCATTAGATATTTATGGACAATTTATTCATATACATACATGAAGTATATATTTTGATAGAAAACAAAATTTATTACTTTTCATGTTTAAACAATATCCGTGTGATATTCTGTCTCCAATATTCTGGCTTTGGAGGAACTAGGTAAGAACTACTTTTGTTTGGTTCAATGCTTCTTCAATTATCACTGTCTATCAACCAGAAATCACTTTGTCATACTACGATACTTAAAACTCTTGGTTGCGATTAGTTTCTAGTTTTTAGAGGCTTGGTTAATTTACTGGTCTAGTTACTAAAGAAAATTACTTTTTATTAGTTTCCGATCCTGATTTTCCCATGCAAGAAATTGTCTTTCAGTTCCTTTCCTGAGCTTTTTTGCTTTGACAGTGGCAATCCCGTTGACGTGTCTGTCATTACAACACCAAGAAACTTAAAGTGCATAAATGAGTTGCTTTCATCTACATGTACAATTTACAGTGTCTCTTTCACATAGGTGTTCTTCTCACCTTGATATGAAATTTACCATATCTTAAATCTACAGTGGAAGTGGATCCACCAAGCGGGTGGATGTTGTTCAGGATATTTGTTCAACCAACATGCACGAGTAGAATGGAAATTAACACTGAAATAGCACACTGTGAGCTTTAGTTTCTTCATGCGATAAAATAATCACAGACAGTTGTGGATATCGTGGGGATATGCGCATGATCTTAGAGTGATGAGTCAATTGGCAATGGAGTTGTTGGTTTGACGAATCTCGCGTTTTTGGAAAACTTTAGTGCTTTCAGGTCATTGGCGGTCCGATCGGCCAAGCCGCCGGTCAGACCGGCCGTGTGGCAGTCCGACCGACAATGCTTGCCGGTCCGACCGGCCACAGTTTATGATGGAGTTTGGGGCTAGGCCAAAAATAGGTTGTGTAGGCATGAGAGGGTAGTCTCCTAGATATGGTCACATAATTTTTGGAGCTCCCAGTCAAAAGTTCTATCCAGTTGAAAATTCCAGAGAGGTTGCGGATTTTCAAGTTGAAATTTGGCTAAGTCTTTTGGGGCGGTCCGACCGCCGTTATGGAATCGATCCGACCGCTGGGAAATCGGTCCGACCGGCTTGGTAGGGCGGTCAGACCGGCTTCCACTTGGACTTCGGCCATTTTGGCATTGTTGTTGTAGGACCGGAAAAGCGACTAAAGGGGGGGTGAATAGGCGCTTTCAAAACTTTCTCGCCTAAATCAAAACCAACACGTACTTTACTCCTTTAGCTATGAAAGCTAAGAAGTTCAGTGAGCACGCAACGGAAGCCTTGTGTTGGATTTGATAAACCCCTCAAGCACACGACACAAAAGGAGAAAAGAACTCAAGGTTCTTCACTGGCTCGGGCGGTCTGACCGGCTACCACGGGCGGTCGGACCGACGGTCATCCAGCGGTCTGACCGGCAACTAACCAGCGGTCGGACCGGTGGACAGCGGTTCGACCCGCCAAACCAGCCGGTGATCGAAAACACGGGCGGTCGAACCGCCGTTGAAAGGTTTGGTCGGACCGGTAGAGTCCAGTACTGAAAACTCCACCCAAAACCAAAACGAAATTTGATCCAACTTTTGATTCAACCAATGAAACTTGACCAAATTTCTAGCACACCTTCCTAATGATATTAGAGACCTATTTCTAGTGACGATCCGTCGATCCACTTCAGAGAATCGATCTCTCGAGATTTTATCAAAGAAGTGCTCAAACCCTAGAAAAGAGAAAACTTGATTCACGACTTGCTTGTGGGGATTGATGATCTAGATGACTCTAGGAGTAATCCCATACATCAAAGCAAGATAAAGAAGGCCAAGAGACCACGCATGAACCTTTGAATCAAGGAAGCACCAAAACATCCAAAAGAGAGAAGAACACAAAGGAGCAATTGATCTTTCAAATGAGCATCACAAGATTGTTCATTCACAATAGATGCTTACAAAGCCTCTCCACCAAGGAGGGCAAGAGCTCAACAAGGAGCACACTCCAAACCCTAGATCTCCTCTCCTCTCCTCCAAACCCTAGAAAAAGAAGAAGGGGCTAAAATGAATGCTTGCTTGGTTTTCCACCTCTCCCTTCCTATTTATACTAGAGAGCTAGGGTTTCCCTTTTGGGTCTCTTACACATGGGACCCACACACAATTAACTCTTGAAGCAATCGCCTGCTTCACCACGTGTAGGTTGATCAGCGGTTCTCATCGACGCCAAGCCTCTCTTGTCCGAATCCCATCGGAAACTCCCAGAGACTTGCACCGATATCTGCACCGCCTGATCCAACCAAATATTTCAACCACCCGCTCGATCCATCTTGTCCATCTCGCACCATGCTTGAGTCACACGACCTCACCCGATCCCCGATCGCTCGACCTCGCCTCTCCAAGCGTAGTCCCGATCCACTCACCGCTGACGCTCGTTGACTCGCAAGCCACCGCACAATAGACAAACAAATCGCTTCGGGAACAAGTTCTTCTCAACTTGACCCACGCCGACTCCGCAATGCAATATACAACAATAAAGCATTGAAGTTCATAGAATAACACACTGTAACAAACTCAATGCAACACTTGGCTCACCTCCAGTATCGCCGGTCGATCACTTCACGTACGGTCCGACCGATTCATGCTTGGCCGGACCGCTCCCACAACGGCGGTCGGACGGTCCAAAGGACTTAGCCAAATTTTCAACTCAAAATTCAAACCTTCGGAATTTTCAAACTAATAGAACTTTTGACTGGAGCTCCAAAATGATGGGACCACATCCAGAGACTCCTCACTTGCCTACACAACCTATTTTTGGCTCACCTCAAAAACCCACTTTTGTTTTAGCGGTCGGACCGCCACCATGGCCGGTCGGATCGCTTCCACGCGCGGTCCGACCGCCCACCACCAATCGACCACTTTGTGGTCCGACAAATTTGAAGCAAACCCGAAACGCGAGATTTTGCAAACCAATAACGCCATTGCCAATTGACTCATCATCCTGAGATCGTGCACATATCCTCACGATATCCACAATCTCCCCCTTGATGAACACATTGGCAATTTTCAAGAAAATGTGGTTTTTCAAAATGAAAAGTAAAAACTTCATTGTTGCATAAAGGCACAACTTGGTCCATAAGCAACAAAAGCCTAGGAACCCGACCAAGTCGGCTTCGAATAGTGTTAGCAAGTGAGATAAGGCATTGAAAGCACAAAAGGATTCAAATTCCAGAAAGTAGCCAAAAATCTCACTTAGGTCCAAATGAAAGACACATTGTTCTATTTGACCTTTGATCATTGTGAGTATTCTTCAATTGCAAATCAAATAAGATAAGACAATGAAACCTTAAACTCAACTCACCATGATCACAGATTTTCAAAAGGTTCAAAATTTTTATTTTATGAAGTTCTTTTATATTAAACCTTGAGTATGAAACCAAAAGCTCCAACATCATTAACATCATTTTCTTCACAATCTTTCTCCCCTTTGACAATGAATTCATCAAGATGCATGAAAAGAAAGAGCATGAAGGAATGACTTTATTTTAACTTTAGTAAAAGGAGCAATGACCATTATACATGCAGATAAAGACAAGTATTATACCAAGCCATATAAGGAGAAGACGCTATATTCAATCATGGCAAAACGTAATTTGCAAAGCTAAAACCAAGATAGCGACAATGAGATTAAGCAGAATCGAAATCATGAAAGGTTGCTCAAAATCATAGATTCACTCAAAGCAACCAAAAATGAGTCAAGCCATGTCTATAAGTAAAAGAGACTCAAAACAAGAATTGAGGCATTTTGAGCATTAAGAAAATTCTTTTGAAGCAAAGCTCAAGCACTTAGCCCTTTTGGGCAATTTCTCTTTTCTCTTTTTTTTTTTGTGCTAGATCTCAAGCCTTGCCGCGACCATCTCAAGCGATAAGCTTAAAAGAATGATCTAGGTCATCCAAAACTCCCCGAGTTCATGCCTAGTGCAATGGCAAGCCGTCTCATGAGAAAGGATCGGTGAGATCAGTTTTTTCGCACGTAAAATCTCATTTTTCATTTGCTTGACTTAATAAGATAAAAGCTCATTTTTCAACTCGTAAAAGTTCAAGACTCAATTCAACTTGTAAGACATGGCGAGAATCATAAGCGGATCACTAGAGCAAAACTAGTCACAAGATCCAACAAGACATGATTTGATTCAAATTTCTCACGATATAAAGCTAGCAAGTCAAAAGCTAAGCCAAACACGAAGAGCCATAAAAGAGGTCTAGCAGACTATCACTCGATATGACAAGGTATAGAATATGAGAACAAGTCATACAAGGATAATAATCAAAGCTCCATTAGTTTTAATATACAATGCAAGACAAATGAGTTTAAACATGCATTATGATACAATGAATGCAAAAGAGCCACTTCCCCTCAAAACAGCCCAATAGGACTAATAACCCTAACTCTCCCCGCAGCAAAGAAACGAGAAGAATCAAGAGCCTTAGTGAAAATATCCGCAAGTCGTTGCTCGACTCTACAAAATGAAGCACAACATCACCTTTTTCAACATGGTCTCTCATAAAATGAAATCGAATATCAATGTGTTTAGTCCTAGAATGTTGCACTCGGGTTTTTAGCAATATTAATTGCGAAGTGTTATCACGAAAAGAGGAACACTTCCCAAAGATAACCCATAGTCCCGGCGTGGATAAAATCCAGAGAACACGAGAGCGACCATCAAGCGGCAGCTACATACTCGGCCACGGTATCAGGCAAATCAAGACTGCTTTTTCTAGAAGACCAAGAAACAAGAGATGTGCCCAAGAAATGACAAGTGCCGAAGTACTCTTCCTATCCACTCTACACCGTGAAATCAAGATCGTAAAATGCTCGAATTGAAAGAGCCAAGAAGAAGAATACGAGTCCAAAGTCAAGCGTATCTTGAAGATACCAAGATGCGCGCATCGCTTGACGATGAGAAGCACGAGGAAGCTCGAATCGAGCGCATGGACATACGGCGAATTGTATGTCCTACTCGACATTTGTAAGATAGAGGAGGAGCCAATCATATCTGCGGTACTTCTTCCGTCCACGGACTCTCCATCCTCATCGTGGTCCAAAGACGGTGGTTGTAGCAATGGGAGTAGACATTGGCCTATCGCTTCCCATATTGAAGCGCCAAGAAGGTCCTTTGTATACTTACTCGTGGACGAAGGTGCCTTCTTTCGCTTGCTTGATTTGAAGACCAAGGAAGAATGTCGGCTCTCCCATCATGCTCATCTCAAATTCACCGCTCATAGAATCAAAATCTAGACACCAAAGCATGAGAGGAACCACCAAAATAATATCATCCACATATATTTGAACCAACAAGAAATCATCGCCATGCACGAGAGTGAACAAGGTTTTATCAACCATTCCCATTTTGAAATCATTTTCAAGCAAGAAACTCTTAAGCTCATCATACCAAGCTCTAGGAGCTTGTTTCAATCCATACAGAGCTTTAGAGAGTTTAAAAACATGGTTTGGGAATTTTGATTTTCAAACCCAGGAGGTTGCTTGACAAAGACCTCTTCTTCTATGAAGCCATTCAAGAAAGCACTTTTAACATCCATTTGAAAAAGCTTGAAACCCTTGGATGTTGCAAATGCTAAAAGAATGCGAATGGCTTCCAATCTAGCTATTTGGAGCAAAGGTCTCCTCAAAGTCTAAGCCCTCTACAGAATAACCTTGAGCAACAAGTCTAGCCTTATTGCGAACAACCAATCCATCCTCACTTTGCTTATTTTAAAAACCCATTTTGTTCCAATAACATGAGAATCGGAAGGTCGCTCAACTAAAAACCGGACTTTGTTTCTTTCAAAATTTTCAAGCTCTTCATGCATGGCATTGACCCAAGAGGCATCGATAAAGCATGGGTGATATCTCGGGGTTCAAAAGAAGCGACAAAAGCGTAATGTGCATGGGAATCGGGAGAAATAAACACAGAGCGAGTGACTCGCTCTTGAAGATCCCCAATCATCTGCTCAGAGGATGTTGTCATTGAATGCGAAGAGGTGCTCTGGTGCGTATGGCCTCTACCCCATGAGTTGTGGAGGTAGGAACAGAGCCACTCGGATCATCGGTGGGGATAGGAGGAGGTCGGTGACATTGAAGTAGTAGTAGCAGACTCTCCACCCCTCTCAGAGGTAGCAGGAGGATGGTTTGAGTCTTCATCCTCAGAATCATCATCGACGAAGATGCTTTCTTGAGTTTCAGAAACCTGTGTACCTGAAGCATCGGGTCTAGTACCGTGACTAGCCTCATCAAAAGTGACTTCAAGTCTCAACAATTTTGTTAGTATCAACATTAAAAACACGATAGCCACGAGAATGAGCAGGATATCCAAGAAATATGCCATCAAAACATCTAGACTCAAATTTATCAAGATTGCCATGTTTAAGAATGAAGCACTTGCAACCAAAAATCTTGAAATGAGAGACCTTGGGAGAATGACCAAATCTAAGCTCATAAGAAGTCTTCCCAACCACGATCTCAAGAAAACCCTATTGGAGATATAACAAGCAAGAGAGATCGCCTCATTAAAATCTCCTAGGAGTAGAATGCTCATCTAGCATGGTCCGAGCCATCTCTACAAGGGTTCTGTTCTTCCTTTCTACAACACCATTCTCACGAGGAACTCTAGGAGAAGAAAACGATGCTCAATTCCCTATCGGTGTAAGGTAGAAAAGAAGAATTCTTGAACTCTGTCCCATTATCACTCCTAATGGCTCTCAAAGCTCCAGTATATCAACAAAGAATTCTAAGGACCAAATCTTTAAAGAATCCAAATGCTTCGTCCTTAGAAGCAAGAAAATAAACCCATGAATACCGGAGTAATCATCCACAACCACCAAAGACATACCATTTCCCACCAAATGGTCAACTCTAGAAGGACCAATCAGATCTAAGTGAAGAAGTCATCCCAGTCCATCACCATTACCAAAGTAAGAGGTGGGTGGGAAGCGGACACCATCTTACCATGTCTACTGGGTGAGCACACAAGATCTCTGACACCTTGACCTAGGCAAACCTCTAATCAAGTCCTTGCAACCGACTCTAGACAAATGATCAAAACCTATATGCCCAAGTCTACGATGCCACAAAACAAGGTCATGAGAATCGAGAGGCTACAAGACACCTAGGACTAGAAGCGTAAGAAATGCTGAAATTTGCACGTAAAATCTTCTCAAATCTGAGATCTCAAAAACAAGCTCACCTGAGGAATCTAGAACTCTACACTCACCTCTCTTAAACCTCACTTCTAGACCCTCATCAAGCAGCTGAGAAACAGATAGAAGATTATACCTCAGCTTACTCACCAAAGCGACGTCTTTTAGCATGAACTTGTCGTTGACGCGCACAGTGCCCTTTGCAGTCACGGTCCCGGTAGAAGCATCCCCAAATGTAATCAATTCATTGCCGGATGCACGTGTGAGGGAGGAGAACCATCTAGAATCTCCGGTCATATGTCGAGAACACCCGGAGTCAACAAGCCACTTGTCCTCCTTCCTCGCACGACGGACCTAAAAGGCACAATCAGAAAACATCCGTGCCTCAGTACTGGGGTTAGTGATAAATGAACGAGGAATCCAGTACTGAGAAGCACGATGTCTGGGAGCAGCAGTAGAAATAGCTGAAACATGATCAGGAATAAAATCATAAGAATGCACATGAGAACCACCTAGACCTCTCCAAACGATCTACCAAAAGATCGACACTCCCCTGCCTAGGTGCTACCCGTGTCTCTCCTCACGATGTCCTAATCCAACATCTTGCCTAGACCCACCAAAAGAGTCTACAAAGTTCTCTACAAATCTAGGCCTATGTGTGGTGCGATAAACAGTCGCCTAGCTCTAGAGACTACATCCGAGAAGGGACTCCTCTAATGGATCTTAGGACGCCATCCTCTCTTTTCTCTCAAGTTTTGCTCTCCTAAGGTAACTCAACAAGATGGCCTTCTTTCTTGCGTAAGGTGCAATGGTATCGACCTTTGAGGGTCTGCAGAATGAGTGAAAGCACCTTTCTTGCCGTAAAGAGTTTGAGCAAAACCACGGATTTGAAAACAACCCCTGATGGCTTAGGAGGTTCTAGCTCAAACAAACCATTCTTCACAACTCTAGCAATCTTAGGTGGGTTTTTCTTGGAATGCTCTAGGGGTTGAAACCTAGACCACTATTTTTCACGCTCACCTTGGATTGATCAAGAATCATGTTGAGTTTCTTTTCCCACTTGAAAATTTCTCAAGAGTCACCTTGAGGTAATCATTCTCTTTCATTAACTCCTCACATCTAGTACACTTGCTAGACTTGATTACCTCATTGCGCTTACTCTTAAGAAGGGCCACTTCCACTTTGAAGGCCTCACAAGACACACAATAGGATTCTGAATCCTACTCAATCGCTTCCTTAAACTTGACTCTAAAAGCCTCTTGTATCCGACTAACCATGGTTTCAACTTCAAAGATTCAAAACACAAGAGTTAGAATCAATAACCTTTTAGAAGCAAGAAAAGACATGGATCTTTCAATTTTAGCCTTTTCTTCCGTGGTCTTGTTTAAGGCTTCAATCTCAATTGTAAGCTTGGGACAATTTTCACAAGATGCAACTCTAGAGTAAATCAATGTTTCGTCATCTCTGCATCTTAATCCTATTATCCTTACAATGAGAGCATGTGTGACTAGCATCAAACTTTTGCAATTCTTTTAAGGAACTATCCAATTTTAATTCTAGCAAGGCACAATTAGAGCAAGTTAAAGGGATAGCTTCCATGGCGGTACATCAAGAGGAATGACATCTAAACAAGCGATCTAGACTTGAAGGATTCTAGTTCATCGAGAGCATCTTTTAGTTGATTTGTGACAGAGGAATGAGCAGATTTCAAGCTTGTCAAATCTTTAAGCAAGCTAGTGCAGAATCACAAATATCACAGGATTGATAGATTTAAGCCTAACAACTTCAAGATTCAAATTATCAATCATAATGTCCTCGCTTCCTAATCATTTTTACTTGCTTATGCAATTTACGCTCAGAAGCACCAAAGCCCTTTTCATATCGGCAATAGAAGGGCATACCTCATCGATCACTAAAAGGATCCTCATCTTTGGAGGAATCGCCGTGGTCGTTCTTGGCCATGAAACACATGCCGTGAAGTCATGCGCCTTCTTCTTGCCACGAGAATCACTCTCCGCCCTCCGCTTCCGAGTCCACATCGCTCATATTTACATTCTCAAGAGCGGCAAGGACCCTACCGACAAACTTCGATAGTTTGTCTTCTTGGGTTTTGCATCCTCTCCGGAATGTCTTCGTGTCTCCTTCTCCTCCTTGCCCTTTAGCTTGGGGCACTTGGAGCGAATGTGGTTTGGCTCACCACATTCAAGCACGTGATAGGTCCACTCCTCCTCCTATTTCTCACCTTGTTGTACGCTCTTGTGAATTTGGTGGAAAGGAGGGCTAAGTCATCCTCGCAATTTCTCAAGTTGCTCATCACTCAAGGAATGTAAAGCGATAATGAAAAGCCGATGAGCTACAATCAAGAGAATCAAGAGCAACCCTTGGATTTGTCGACCACTAAAGCCATCGACTGCCTTGGGGAGACGCGAGATAAAGTCAATCTCATGCGTCTTCAACCTCGAGTAGAGCTTATCCATGGTAAGCTCACTCATGACCGTGTTGTCATTGATGGAAGTGATCTTCATACCCTGCACCTTCACATCAAGAGCACCCGTAAGTGGCGTGCATTTTCGCACTCGAAAATATCAAGTCAACAAATACGGAGATCATGAAGAATTTTAGAGAATCTTCCCACACTCATCCAAAGACTCACGGGCCTTTGTTCGATCTTCGAGTAAACCTTTTGAGCTGGTTCTGTCTCACTTCCTTGATCGCAGGGACCCTTCGTGATAATCACAAAGTGTCCGCCAGATCTCGTGAGCGAACCGCAAGTGAGCAACACGCTCAAACTCGGATCGACTAAGGCCTTGGATCAAATAATTCGAGCCTTGCTTTGTGGCCTCCACATCCGAGTGATCGTATCGTCATCGGTGGCACGACATAAGGGTTTTTCACCTTTAGCCAAATAGCGTGCCCTTGAGCCTCGATATACGCTTGCATACGAGCCTTCCAAAGATGCAAAGTCAACTCCTCAAAAATGTGTGGCTTGGTTGAGTACTTGTCACCGCCATGGCTCCAAAGACCGTTAAGATCTATAGAAAAGAGCTAACCGGCTCGATACCACTTGTAGGACCGGAAAGCGACTAAAGGGGGTGAATAGGCGCTTTCAAAACTTTCTCGCCTAAATCAAAACCAACACGAACTTTACTCCTTTAGCTATGAAAGCTAAGAAGTTCAAGAGCACACAACGGAAGCCTTGTGTTGGATTTGATAAACCCCTCAAGCACACGACACAAAAGGAGAAAAGAACTCAAAGTTCTTCACTGGCTCGGGCGGTCTGACCGGCTACCACGGGCGGTCGGACCGACGGTCATCCAAATGATCGACCGGCAACTAACCAGCCGGTCGGACCGGTGGATACGGTTCGACCCGCCAAACCAGCGGTCTGAAAACACGGGCGGTCGAACCGCCGTTGAAAGGCCGGTCGGACCGGTAGAGTCCAGTACTGAAAACTCCACCCAAAACCAAAACGAAATTTGATCCAACTTTTGATTCAACCAATGAAACTTGACCAAATTTCTAGCACACCTTCCTAATGATATTAGAGACCTATTTCTAGCGACGATCCGTCGATCCACTTCGCAGAATCGATCTCTCGAGATTTTATCAAAGAAGTGCTCAAACCCTAGAAAGAGAAAACTTGATTCAAGACTTGCTTGTGGGGTTTGATGATCTAGATGACTCTAGGAGTAATCCCACACATCAAAGCAAGATAAAGAAGGCCAAGAGACCACGCATGAACCTTTGAATCAAGGAAGCACCAAAAACATCCAAAAGAGAGAAGAACACAAAGGGAGCAATTGATCTTTCAAATGAGCATCACAAGATTGTTCATTCACAATAGATGCTTACAAAGCCTCTCCACCAAGGAGGGCAAGAGCTCAACAAGGAGCACACTCCAAACCCTAGATCTCCTCTCCTCTCCTCCAAACCCTAGAAAAAGAAGAAGGGGGCTAAAATGAATGCTTGCTTGGTTTTCCACCTCTCCCCTTCCTATTTATACTAGAGAGCTAGGGTTTCCCTTTTTGGGTCTCTTACACATGGGACCCACACACAATTAACTCTTGAAGCAATCGCCTGCTTCACCACGTGTAGGTTGATCAGCGGTTCTCATCGACGCCAAGCCTCTCTTGTCCGAATCCCATCGGAAACTCCCAGAGACTTGCACCGATATCTGCACCGCCTGATCCAACCAAATATTTCAACCACCCGCTCGATCCATCTTGTCCATCTCGCACCATGCTTGAGTCACACGACCTCACCCAGATCCCGATCGCTCGACCTCGGCTCTCCAAGCGTAGTCCCGATCCACTCACCGTTGACGTCGTTGACCTGCAAGCCACCTGCACAGCAATAGACAAACAAATCGTTTCCGGGAACAAGTTCTTCTCAACTTGACCCACGTCAGCTCCGCAATGCAATATACAACAATAAAGCATTGAAGTTCATAGAATAACACACTCAAACAAACTCAATGCAACACTTGGCTCACCTCCAGTGATCGCCGGTCGATCATTTCACGGCCGGTCCGACCGATTCATCTTGGCCGGACCGCTCCCACAACGGCGGTCGGACGGTCCAAAGGACTTAGCCAAATTTTCAACTCAAAATTCAAACCTTCCGAATTTTCAAACTAATAGAACTTTTGATCGGAGCTCCAAAATGATGGGACCACATCCAGAGACTCCTCACTTGCCTACACAACCTATTTTGGCTCACTCCAAAACCCACTTTTGTTTTAGCGGTCGGACCGCCACCATGGCGGTCGGATTGCTCCACGCGGCCCGACCGCCTAACACCACCGGCCGATCACCGTGGTCCGACAAATTTTGAGCAAACCCAAAACGCGAGATTTTGCAAACCAATAACATCATTGCCAATTGACTCATCATCCTGAGATCGTGCACATATCCTCACGATATCCACAATCTCCCCCTTGATGAACACATTGGCAATTTTCAAGAAAATGTGGTTTTCAAAATGAAAAGTAAAAACTTCATTGTTTTTAGCATAAAGGCACAACTTGGTCCATAAGCAACAAAAGCCTAGGAACTGACCAAGCTGGCTTCAGAATAGTGTTAGCAAGTGAGATAAGGCATTGAAAGCACAAAAGGATTCAAATTCCAGAAAGTAGCCAAAAATCTCACTTAGGTCCAAATGAAAGACACATTGTTCTATTTGACCTTTGATCATTGTGAGTATTCTTCAATTGCAAATCAAATAAGATAAGACAATGAAACCCGAAAACTCAACTCACCATGATCACAGATTTTCAAAAGGTTCAAAATTTTTATTTTATGAAGTTCTTTTATATTAAACCTTGAGTATGAAACCAAAAGCTCCAACATCATTAACATCATTTTCTTCACAATCTTTCTCCCTTTGACAATGAATTCATCAAGATGCATGAAAAAGAAAGAGCATGAAGGAATGACTTCATTTTTTAGCTTTAGTAAAAAGGAGCAATGACCATTATACATGCAGACAGTACAAGTATTATACCAAGCCATATAAGGAGAAGACGCTATATTCAATCATGGCAAAACGTAATTGCAAAGCTAAAACCAAGATTGCGAAGAATCGAGATTAGCAGAATCGAAATCATGAAAGGTTGCTCAAAATCATAGATTCACTCAAAGCAACCAAAAATGAGTCAAGCCATGTCTATAAGTAAAAAGAGACTCAAAACAAGAATTGAGGCATTTTGAGCATTAAGAAAATTCTTTTGAAGCAAAGCTCAAGCACTTAGCCCTTTTTGGGCAATTTCTCTTTTTCTCTTTTTTTTGCTGTGCTAGATCTCAAGCCTTGCGCGACCATCTCAAGCGATAAGCTTAAAAGAATGATCTAGGTCATCCAAAACTCCCCGAGTTCATGCCGAGTGCAATGGCAAGCCGTCTCATGAGAAAGGATCGGTGAGATCAGTTTTTCACGCACGAAAATCTCATTTTCATTTGCTTGACTTAATAAGATAAAAAGCTCATTTTTCAACTCAGAAAAGTTCAAGACTCAATTCAACTTGTAAGACATGGCGAGAATCATAAGCGGATCACTAGAGCAAAACTAGTCACAAGATCCAACAAGACATGATTTGATTCAAATTTCTCACAGATATAAAGCTAGCAAGTCAAAAGCTAAGCCAAACACGAAGAGCCATAAACGAGGTCTAGCAGACTATCACTCGATATGACAAGGTATAGAATATGAGAACAAGTCATACAAGGATAATAATCAAAGCTCCATTAGTTTTAATATACAATGCAAGACAAAAGAGTTTAAACATGCATTATGATACAATGAATGCAAAAAGAGCCACTTCCCCCTCACAACAGCCCAATAGGACTAATAACCCCTAACTCTCCCCGCAAAGCAGCAAAACGAGAAGAATCAAGAGCCTTAGTGAAAATATCTGCAAGCTGTTGCTCAGACTCTACAAAATGAAGCACAACATCACCTTTTTCAACATGGTCTCTCAGAAAATGAAATCGAATATCAATGTGTTTAGTCCTAGAATGTTGCACTGGGTTTTTGGCAATATTAATTGCAGAAGTGTTATCACAGAAAAGAGGAACACTTCCCAAAGATAACCCATAGTCCCGCAGCGTGGATAAAATCCAGAGAACACGAGCAACGACCAGGCGGCAGCTACATACTCGGCCTCGGTATGTAGATCAGGTAAGCCAAGACTTCTTAGAAGACCAAGAAACAAGCGATGTGCCCAAGAAATGACAAGTGCCAGAAGTACTCTTCCTATCCACTCTACACCCGGCGAAATCAGCATCAGAAAATGCTCGAATTGAAAGAGCCGAAGAAGAAGAATACCAGAGTCCAAAGTCAAGCGTATCTTGAAGATACCTGAAGATGCGGCGTACTGCTTGACGATGAGAAGCACGAGGGGAAGCCTGAAATCGAGCGCACAGACATACGGCGAATTGTATGTCCGGCCTCGACGCTGTAAGATAGAGGAGGGAGCCAATCATATCATGGGTACTCTTCCGGTCCACGGACTCTCCATCCTCATCGTGGTCCAAAGACGGTGGTTGTAGCAATGGGAGTAGACATTGGCCTCATCGCTTCCCATATTGAAGCGCCGAAGAAGGTCCTTTGTATACTTACTCTGGTGGACGAAGGTGCCTTCTTTCAGTTGCTTGATTTGAAGACCAAGGAAGAATGTCAGCTCTCCCATCATGCTCATCTCAAATTCACTGCTCATAGAATCTGAAAATCTAGACACCAAAATATGAGAGGAACCACCGAAAATAATATCATCCACATATATTTGAACCAACAAGAAATCACTGCCATGCCTGAGAGTGAACAAGGTTTTATCAACCATTCCCATTTTGAAATCATTTTCAAGCAAGAAACTCTTAAGCCTGTCATACCAAGCTCTAGGAGCTTGTTTCAATCCATACAGAGCTTTAGAGAGTTTAAAAACATGGTTTGGGAATTTTTGATTTTCAAACCCAGGAGGTTGCTTGACAAAGACCTCTTCTTCTATGAAGCCATTCAAGAAAGCACTTTTAACATCCATTTGAAAAAGCTTGAAACCCTTGGATGTTGCAAATGCTAAAAGAATGCGAATGGCTTCCAATCTAGCTCTTCGGAGCAAAGGTCTCCTCAAAGTCTAAGCCCTCTACACTGGGAATAACCTTGAGCAACAAGTCTAGCCTTATTGCGAACAACCAATCCATCCTCACTTTGCTTATTTTTAAAAACCCATTTTGTTCCAATAACATGAGAATCAGAAGGACGCTCAACTAAAAACCAGACTTTGTTTCTTTCAAAATTTTCAAGCTCTTCATGCATGGCATTGACCCAAGAGGCATCAGATAAAGCATGGGTGATATCTCGGGGTTCAAAGAGGCGACAAAAGCAAGAATGTGCATGGGAATCGGGAGAAATAAACCTGGGCGAGTGACTCGCTCTTGAAGATCCCCAATCATCTGTTCAGGAGGATGTTGTCGCTGAATGCGAAGAGGTGCTCCTGGTGCAGAAGTGGCCTCTACCCCATGAGTTGTGGAGGTAGGAACAGAGCCACTCAGATCATCGGTGGGGATAGGAGGAGGCTGCTCAGCTGACATTGAAGTAGTAGTAGCAGGCTCTCCACCCCTCTCAGAGGTAGCAGGAGGATGGTTTGGGTCTTCATCCTCAGAATCATCATCGACGAAGATGCTTTCTTGAGTTTCGTGAACACTGTGTACACAAGCATCGGGTCTAGTACTGGACTAGCCTCATCAAAAGTGACTTCGCAAGTCTCAACAATTTTGTTAGTATCAACATTAAAAACACGATAGCCACGAGAATGAGCAGGATATCCAAGAAATATGCCATCAAAGCATCTAGACTCAAATTTATCAAGATTGCCATGTTTAAGAATGAAGCACTTGCAACCAAAAATCTTGAAATGAGAGACCTTGGGAGAATGACCAAATCTAAGCTCATAAGAAGTCTTCCCAACCACAGATCTCAAGAAAACCCTATTGGAGATATAACAAGCGGTAGAGATCGCCTCAGCCCAAAATCTCCTAGGAGTAGAATGCTCATCTAGCATGGTCCGAGCCATCTCTACAAGGGTTCTCAGACTTCCTTTCTACAACACCATTCTCACGAGGAACTCTAGGAGAAGAAAACGATGCTCAATTCCCCTATCAGTGTGTAAGGTAGAAAAGAAGAATTCTTGAACTCATCCCATTATCACTCCTAATGGCTCTCAAAGCTCCAGGTATATCAACAAAGAATTCTAAGGACCAAATCTTTAAAGAAACCAAATGCTTCGTCCTTAGAAGCAAGAAAATAAACCCATGAATACCGGAGTAATCATCCACAACCACCAAAGACATACCATTTCCCACCAAATTGACCAACTCTAGAAGGACCAACTGTATCTAAGTGAAGAAGCTGTCCAGGTCCATCAGTCATAACCAAAGTAAGAGGTGGGTGGGAAGCAGACACCATCTTACCATGTCTACAGGGTGAGCACACAAGATCTCTGACAGCCTTCAGCCTAGGCAAACCTCTAATCAAGTCCTTGCAACTGACTCTAGACAAATGATCAAAACCTATATGCCCAAGTCTACGATGCCACAAAACAAGGTCATGAGAATCAGAGGCTACAAGACACCTAGGACTAGAAGCAGAAGAAATGCTGAAATTTGCACAGAAAATCTTCTCAAAACTGGAGATCTCAAAAACAAGCTCACCTGAGGAATCTAGAACTCTGCACTCACCTCTCTTAAACCTCACTTCTAGACCCTCATCAAGCAGCTGAGAAACAGATAGAAGATTATACCTCAGCTTATGTGAGACCCCGGTTTATCCGGCTTGTAATGCTTAACCATCCATTCGGTCCTAGCATCACAAAGCAGATAATCCGAGACTCGAGACATGTATACTTCCCAGTCAAGATACACACCTCATCACAAAATTTGTGTATCAATTCCATTCATCCACATAGAACCAAACACGTAATGCAATCAGAGTATTAATAATATTAAATCGAAATATTACAAAAGAGAGGCCAACCGCCAACAATAAAAGAGACAACAATAATTAAACAATGAAGCAAAAGTGCCATAAGATGGCTACAACAAAAGAGCCAATCAAGTGTGCCTTTAACCCACAAGGCAACCGACCGACCGCCAAGCTAGTCGCCAAACCGAAGCACATCTCACAAAAGTGAGGCCCTTGGGGCTCACCTTCTTCCCCGCAAACAAAAGCAAATAGGCAAAAGCCTATGAGTACTTTGAATGTACTCGCAAGACTTACATGTGGAATAACAAACTGTACATATACTACATGCAAGCTTAAACAACAATAGGTCAGATGTTTCATTTTAGCATAAAGCAAGTTTTCATTTGCAATAATATAATAGATTGAAAGCAATTTAACAAATCTGTTTTTAATGTTTAAATAACCAAAGCACAATAATATAACAGAGGTAAAGAACAACAACAATCCCGAAGTGACTAAACCATTAGTCACCACAACAATAGTATGAATTACCCATTCATACCAACCATGTCAAATTTTAATTTAAAAGGTTGAAGTCTAACTCTTGCAAAACCTAACCAAGCGTGTCCATAACCTAGGACGAGGCTATTCGAATAGTTTTATCCCTGCAGGGTGTACCAACTTACCCACATGTCGATCCGCCTTTTGCCAAGCTATTAAGCACACTTCCTTAGGTATGCTACACGGCTAAGTCCTACGAGACTTTTCCAATATTATGTATTACCTTCGAGTCGCCCGTATGGATAGAAACCCATACGTTGTGTCGGGGTCGTGGCCCAGCCTCGGACAACTACCCGTCACGGGTAAAGCCTTGGACAATCATGACGCCTCGAGGTGGAGAACCTTCCCAAATCCCACCACCGCACACCCAACACAAACACAAGAACACAATTCCTTTTTCACACAACACACACAACGCTCCTCCTGCGACTCGGAGATAACACACTCCAAAGTACTAGGTCAAGAGGGGTCCCATATAACCCTCATGTGGTTAGTACGCAAAAGTGCTTGGAGAGTGTGACACAAGATGTTCGGTCCTTGTTGACTTAGGCAAGACAACCACAAACCCAATAACCCACCATCCAACCACTTGCCCAAGTCCAAATCAATTTTTCCATTTTCAGAATTTTGACTTTACAAAATTAACAAAGCACAAAGTGCTGGACATAATGGAAGAATAATAATTTTTATGTGATCAAGATCATCGACTAAGTCGATGATCGCCCAAAGCTACCGAACTAGGCATGGCTAAGCACAAAGATTCAGTATTCTACTAAGTGACAAGAGTCCATCCATCGAACTCTAATCCCAGCAAATAACCTAGGCTCAAGTAGTAGAGAATAAACAACATCCTACAGATTATGCAACTATAGGATCAACTAACCATAATTTAACACAAAGTAGCAATGCATACATACGATTGAATTCAAAATAGTAAACTTGTAAAATAATAGGATTAACATGATCAAATTGCTTGCCTGCTTGTTGTGGGTCAAGATGTTGCTGGGGATCACTCTCGGTATCAATGCGCTCTTCGGATCCTATCGAAAGAACCAAAAAGAACCAATAAGGCAAAAGAAACCGAAAAGATCCAACAGTCAACTTCAACAAAAAGCTCTCAAATTTTTACAGTAGAAAGAGCATGATTTTTATGAACTAATGCAACAAGAACCAATTGATTTGGATTCTTAATGCAAAAGATATGGCCAAAACCATTTTGCTCACTTTTATAAATCAAAATGCTACTATTCATTAGCGAAATTTTCTGAGCTATACTGAGTTTGAAAACATTTCTAAATTAAAGTCTAGTTAAAAACATAATCAACAAAATTTGAATCAACCGAAAAGGATTTGAAATGAATTAGTTATGCATTTTACAAGTTATCATATTTTTCAGCTTGACAAATAAATCCTTTCGGAAATCAGAATTAAAGCGACGTGGTCGAACGAGGCGTCGATCAAAGATCCGACGGCCCGCGTTCGGTGCTAACGCTGCGGATTCACACTTCCTAAACGCCACCGTTGGATCCGGATCCAACGGTTCACGTGAACCAGACGTTCGGCGGTCCGAACGTTCACACGCATAGGAGCCGCTGATCTTGGATCCAACGGTCCACGCGGATCGAACCTTTCGGACGGTCCGAACGCTCATTCAGATCCGACCGCTGATCTTGGATCCAACGGTCCACCGATTAGGGCGTGATTAATTCAAATCTAAAGCGCAATCTTGGGCCGTAGATCCAAAGATCGACGGTCCGCAACGACTCAAGTTCAACTTCAACCAGATTTCGTCCGACAAAATTTGACGGGAAGATTGGCTCGCCGCGGCGACTCGGCACGGGCGGTGCGAGCAAAAGCCTAAAATGAGTTCCTAACAACCTTGCGCACCCAAAGGTACCAACAATTTTGGTCATGGCGGTTTAGAACGCCAAAAGCGGAGATGACCGAGAAGACTCAAAATGACCAAAACGAAAACGCAAATGAGCTCAAATGCGGTCCAAGGGAGCGGTGCCAAACAACTAGGGACTAATAAGGGGTACTGAGCCCAAAGAAGGCACCGAGGAGAATCGAGTCGCTCGGGTGAAGAAGAATAGCGCTTTACCGACTTGGGAAATCCAAATTGATCTCGCTCTCTTCGCCAAAAGCAAAATTGACAGAGGGTTAAAACTCGTGAGAGGCTAAGAAGTTGAGGAATCAAGGGTTTTGAAAGAGAATGCCCTGAACACCACTTTCACCGAAGGACCCGAAGCTCCAACAATGGCGACCGAGAGCAAATTTCGAAATGGAGCTCGAGCAACGCACTAACAGTGGTGCTGGAGCTCAAGAGTGTTCAAAGGATGCTAAGGAAGCCACTGGGGGAGTTTTATAGCCGAAGGAGCAAGGAAGAAGCAACGGGAAGAAAAATGGTGGGGCTCTGTGTTGAGGCCGACTGAGGGCGACGGAGCAAGTGACAACAGGGCGACGCGACTATGGAGGCGGCGGACGGAAGCATTAAATGCGAAGAGCCGTTGGCCGAAAGGAGAAGTGACCCGACGCTGCCACGCTCTGAAATTTCACCCACTACTGTTGACCATGGCGAGCGCGAGCGGACGGAGGTAGACGATAGCCGCCAGCCGTTGGATTGAAATCGAACGGCTGAAAAAGAACGGGTCGATAATAACGATTCAAACGCTCACTCAATCCTGGACCGTTGATTTGGATCCTACGGTCCGCGTTGCGCAAGGCGTTCGGACGGTCCGAACGTTGACGCGATCGTGAACCCTCGATTTAGAATCCAACGGTTCAAATGGATCGGCGCGTTCGGATGGTCCGAACGTTCACGCGATCGTGAGCCGTTCGATGCTGATCCAACGACTCACAACACTCGCGCCCGAACGTCCGAGCCGGTGCAGTTAGTTGGTTGGACCAAATCAAGTGGCTCGAGCCCGAGTCTGATCCGAACCCGAGGAACAAGTGAAAACCTGTTAGGGTTTGAATTTGAATAGCTGATTTTGGAGGAATTATTTGGGGTAGCAAACAAACCCCAAAAATTATGAAATTTTAAATGGAGATTGCTAACAGGATGATGAACCTTATATAAAATTTTCAGAGACTTTTATGCACTGCATTTTTCTCTAAAAATTCCAGAAGGCTAATTTAGGAGTTTGACTAATGTTTGACTTGCCTCAAAAAATTATCAAATAATTTCTGAAAATTATGAAATAATTCGAGGTGTTAAACATCACTCCTAGGTTCAATGAAAATTATTTCCAAAGGTTGGGCACAAGATTTTCATGAAGGAGACTTGTGTTGGTGTCCAAATGGCAATTTGATTTTTGATTCCACATAATTCCTTTACAAAAATTATGGAATTGACATAAAATCAAGATCGAGAGAAAAGTTTTAATTTCTCCTCATTTTTATTACATTTGAAACACAAACCAATTTTGGGATGTTACAAAACCTCCCCCTTACAAAAATCTCGTCCCGAGATTTGGCTCACTCAGAAAGAAAGATGGATAGTTCGACGAGACGATCTTCCCTTTCCCAAGTAGCCTCATCCTCGGAGTGGTTCGACCACGAACTTTAAGGAATTTGATGGCTTTATTCCTTGTTCTTCGCTCACCTCTTCAAGGATGCGAACAGGTGCTCCTTGTAGGTCAAATCTTCACGAACATCAAGAGTTTCCAACGAGCTTCCTCGCTTGGAACACGGAGACACTTCTTTAGTTGGGACACATGGAAAACATCATGTACCCCTTCAAGTGCAGTGGCAATTCCAACTTATAGGCAATAGCTCCTTTCTTCTCGATAACACGGTAAGGACCGACATATCGAGGAGCTAACTTGCCCTTGACGCCAATCGCGATGGCCCTTCAAAGGAGAGACTTTGAGATAAACAAATTCATTGGGCTCAAAGCTCAACTCGCGACGACGGCGATCCGCATAGCTCTTTTGCTCGGATTGAGTCAGGCGCAAACGATCACGAATAAGTTTGGACTTGACTCGGCCTCATTGATCGAGTCCGCCAAAGAAAAGTCTTTCACCCGCCTCCACCAGTTTAACGGGTTTCGCACTTTCTCCCGTATAAGGCCTCGAAAGGTGACATGCCGAGACCGCCTCGAAATCGTTGTTGTAGGAAAACTTCGGCAAATGGCAAGCATTTCTCCCAATTCTTTCCATAGGAGAGGACGCAAGCACGAAGCATGTCTTCCAACACTTGGTTGACCCTTTCGGTCGACCATCGCTTTAGGGTGATATGCGGTGCTAAATGTGAGACGGGTTCCCATAGCCTCTTGCAAACACTTCCAAAACTCAGGCGGTGAAAAGCGCATCATGATCCAAACGATCGTCTTGGTACACCATGCAAGCGACGATACGGAAATATAGAGGTCCGCGAGTAGACTCACACTAAGGTTTGTCCGAATCGCGTAAAATGGGCTACCTTCACAATCGATCGATGACAACCCAGATGGAATCCTTGCCCTTGGATGTTCGGGCGCACCGTGATAAAATCCATCCCGATCGAATCCCACTTCCATTCGAGGAATAGGCAAAGGTCAAGCGATCCTGCCGACGCCGATGCTCGGCCTTGACACGACGACACACGCCGCACTCGACAACGAACTTCGCAATCTCCTCTTCATTCGGGTCCACCAAAATCTCGACGGAGATCTTGATACATCTTTGTGGCCCCGGATGAATAGACAAAGGCGAATCATGGGCCTCGCGGAGAATCAAATCCGCAGCTCCATGTCCTTTGGAACCACAAGGCTGTTCGAACCTTACAACACCATGCTCATCCTCAGAGAAGCACTTGGTTGTTCCGTTCTTGACATTTCCTTGATGCGACTTATTCCAAGCATCCGATTGCTGAGCGACCTTAATCCGATCTACCAAGGTTGGTTGCACAACCAAGGCACGAGGGAACCACGCTCAACCAAACCTAAGTTGAGACGCTGAAATTCCTCCGTAGGGTGGGTTGACATCCACGAGCAACAAGGCATTGCAATGCGCTTTGCGACTGAGCGCATCGGCAACGACATTAGCCTTGCCTGGATGGTAGTGAATACCCATGTCATAATCTTTGACCAACTCCAACCATCTCTTTTGCCTGAGGTTCAGATCTGGTTGGGTGAACAAATACTTTAGGCTTTTGTGATCCGAATACACTTCACAACGACACCGATTAGGTAATGTCGCCAAATCTTAAGTGCATGAATCACAGCAGCCAATTCCAAGTCATGGGTAGGATAGTTGAGTTCATGAGTCCTTAATTGCCTTGATGCATAGGCCACTACCTTGCCTTCTTGCATAAGGACACAACCGAGTCCTCGCCGAGAAGCATCGCAAAAGATATCGAAGCCTCGATGGATATCGGAAGGACGAGGACGGGAGCGTGGTCAAACGCTTCTTAAGTACTTGAAACTTTCCTCACAAGCATCGGACCACAAGAACTTCTTGTCCTTCTTGAGCAACTCCGTCATCGGCCGCGATCTTGGAGAAATTCTCGATAAAACGCGATAATATCCCGCTAAACCGAAAACTCCGCGCTTCTTCCATCAAGTAGGTGAACCCATGAAAGAACATCGCTGACCTTGCTAGGGTCAACGGCTACGCCTCCTGCTGAAAGAATATGACCCAAGAAGGCCACTTCCTTCAACCAGAACGCGCACTTGCTGAACTTTGCATACAGCTGATGCTCACGAAGCTTGCCTAACACAAGCCTCAGATGCTCATCGTGTTCCTCATCGTCCTTGGAATAGATGAGAATATCATCGATGAAGACCACGACAAACTTATCCAAATACTCCATGAATACCGAATTCATGAGGTTCATGAACAAGGCGGGAGCATTGGTTAAGCCAAATGACATGACGGTATACTCATACAAGCCGTGAACGAGTAGAGAAAGCCGCCTTTGAATATCCTCGGTCGATCCGAACTTGATGATATCCCATTCTCAAATCAATCTTGGAGAATACTCGAGCTCCAGCTTAATTGATCAAAGAGATCATCAATGCGGGCAATGGATACTTGTTCTTACCGCTACCTCATTAAGCGGACGGTAATCAACGCACATGCGCAAAGTATTGTCCTTCTTCTTTACGAAGATTGCGTGACAACCCCACGGAGATGAGCTAGGCGATGAAACCTTTTCTTGCAGCTCACTCGCTTGCTTCTTCAATTCCACCAACTCGCTCGGTGGCATCCGATAGTGCCTCTTTGAAATCGGGCGTACAGAACCAACTCAATGACAAACTCGAGGTCTCGAATCGTGGCATCCTCGAAGTTCTTCAGAAAGACATCGACGAAATCACGAATCGGGACTTCACCAATATCGAGAGCGGGCTTCGCTGCGCGAAAAGATGCGGACCTAGCGGCTTGTAAAAGCTTAACCTCGCCGCCGAAGGACTAGATAGAGAGACGCACTTCGGCACAATCGATGTGTCCCTTATGCCGAGACAACCAATCCATGCCAAGAATTACATCTAGACTTGCTGAATGGAGGAGGATAAGATTCGCAAGAATCTCACCCCTCGATCTCAATTGGAACATCCCTACACTCAGATTCACTCTTAACTCCGAACCAGAGAGCGAATGAGCAACGGACCAACAATGGAGTAAAGAGGAGCTCACTAAAAGCAAAGAAAAGACTCGAAACAAAAGAATGAGATGCTCTGAATCAAACAAAACAATGAGCGAGACAAGAGTTAACAGAAGGGTACCCGGCCACGACGTCAGGCGCCTCCTGTGCCTCCTCTGCGAGATGAGGTTGACGCGACCACTACCCACGCCTTGGGTAGTAGGGACTATCTTCCGGTCTGCAAAGAACCACCTCCTTGCCGCGTTCTCCATTAGGACGAGGGGTCGCTCCCTGCCTTCTTGGGGCAATTATTTGCATAATGCCCTTGTCGTGGCGTAAGAAGCGGTGACATCCGCACTGTGCGGAGGCCTCTGGCCGACTCGCAGTGCACGTGATTGGGGCACGGCTGCGAAGGGCGAGGCGGTCTTGCCGACGACTCGGGGGTGCCAAGGTCAAGACGGACCCCGGAGATCGCCCAACACGAGAACGGAAAGAGCTGGCTCATGCGCTGACTTGTGGGCCTCCCACTTGCGCTTGCGGGAATCCACAAGTGCTCTCCCCGCGTGCTCAGCAACGATGGCCTTGTCCACCAAGGCCTGGAAATCCGGAAAGTCAAGGATGGATAGCTTGTCCCGCAGCTCCTCGGACAAACCATCCTTGAACTTCTCTGCTTGGCCTCATCGGTGGCCACCTCCTCCGAGCATAACGAGCCAAATGGTTAAACTCGTGCACAGTACTCCGTGGATCGAATGACGCCCTTGCTCGAGCGATAAGAATTCCTTCTTCTTCACTTCATCAAGCGGAAGGAATGTGACTCACGGAAGGCAGTGCGAAACTCCTCCCAAGTGACGGTGTGACCGTCCGGCTGCATGGCGAAAGCTCTCCCACCAAGACAAAGCCGCACCCTCCGGTGGTGCGATGCGAATAGCGCCTTCTCGTGCTCCCGCATCGCTATCGCGAAGCTTGCGCTCAACAACCGAACGGCCAATCGTCTCGTCAAGCGGTCCTCGGACACGAGAACGAGGGGCCGAGTGCGAAGAAACTCCGCTAGTCCCCACGCGGCCGATGACCACTCCTTGCCCGGATCTCGATGCACCGTAAGGGCGGAAGTGTTATGCGCGATGACGCCCGAAGAACCCTCCCGTCCTCTGCACGGTTGCGCCGATCAAGAAGGACCTCGGCCATGGTCTGAGGAGGAGGAAGATCCTCGTCCGGACCACCGATCGCCTTGGCCGCTACGAGTGCGCCTCGCCATCTGTTACATAACGAAATTTTGGTTAAAACTAGACTCAAAGATTAAAAGCCGAAGAAAGCGAAAAAGCTAGCGACTAGGGAATGGAATATCACCCTAACCAAAGCCCAAAACAGCAAATATATAAACTTTAAAAAGGCTTATGAAAAGACTCCAAAACAAAGAAGGAATCATAAAACTAAAGCTCAACTCCCCAATTCAACTAGCCCGTATTGAATGAACGAGTAATTGATTGAGAAGATAAAAACGTAAGATTAAGGTAAGATCTAATACCACTTAAGATCAAGGCTAAATCAGCGAAAATAGTGTTAGATACATAGCTAACTAGTATCACATCTTACCCTTCTTTAACCCCACAAGTTTTAGTTGATTAAACTCTCATTTTCTACCCCATTAGAAACCATCGAGCTTGCTGTCCGGAAATTGAGGTTGCTGTAGCGATTTCGCATCCAAGCTTCCAGCCGAAGTCTTCCATTCTAGAAACTTCAAAATCTGGCACACTTCAATTTGCCAAGCTCAACGGTCCCATCAGAAACCATTGAGCTCATTGTCAGAAATTGAAGCGTGTGGTCCAGATTCGCATCCAAGCCTCTAGCCAAACCTTCACCCGTAAACTTCAAAACCCTAAGCACTTCAATTTGCCAAACTCAGTGGTTCCCAAAACCCATTTAATCGATAACATTATCTTTGAAAAGGAGATGAGAGGAAAACAACTCTTAAAACTCAAATTAGAGTAAGATGAGAGGAGAAAGCTAAGATAGGTAAGGAATAAAATCGATAATTCCTTAAGCTTTCACAAATCATTTGATACTTTTGAAAATAAGATTTTCCAAAATATCCTAAAGATTTACCAACTTGGGTTACTACGGTCGGTAAGATGGCTCGATACCAAACCTTTGTGAGACCCCGGTTTATCCGGCTTGTAATGCTTAACCATCCATTCGGTCCTAGCATCACAAAGCAGATAATCCGAGACTCGAGACATGTATACTTCCCAGAGTGCAGTATACACACCTCATCACAAAATTTGTGTATCAATTCCATTCATCCACATAGAACCAAACACGTAGCGTAGCAGGAGTATTAATAATATTAAATCGAGTCATTATAAAGAGAGGCCAACCGCCAACAATAAAAGAGACAACAATAATTAAGCAATGAAGCAAAAGTGCCATAAGATGGCTACAACAAAAGAGCCAATCGGTGTGCCTTTAACCCACAAGGCAACCGACCGGACCGCCAAGCTAGTCGCCAAACCGAAGCACATCTCACAAAAGTGAGGCCCTTGGGGCTCACCTTCTTCCCTCAAAACAAAAGCGGTAAGCAAAAGCCGGTGAGTACTTTGAATGTACTCATAAGACTTACATGTGGAATAACAAACTCAGTACATATACTACATGCAAGCTTAAACAACAATAGGTCAGATGTTTCATTTTAGCATAAAGCAAGTTTTCATTTGCAATAATATAATAGATTGAAAGCAATTTAACAAATCTGTTTTTAATGTTTAAATAACCAAAGCACAATAATATAACAGAGGTAAAGAACAACAACAATCCTGAAGTGACTAAACCATTAGTCACCACAACAATAGTATGAATTACCCATTCATACCAACCATGTCAAATTTTAATTTAAAAGGTTGAAGTCTAACTCTTGCAAAACCTAACCAAGCGTGTCCATAACCTAGGGCGAGGCTATTCAATAGTTTTATCCTGCGCAGGTGTACCAACTTACCCACATGTCGGACCGCCTTTTGCCAAGCTATTAAGCACACTTCCTTAGGTATGCTGCACGGCTAAGTCCTACGAGACTTTTCCAATATTATGTATTACCTTCGAGTCGCCTGTATGGATAGAAACCCATACGCTGTGTCGGGTCGTGGCCCACCTCGGACAACTACCCCTCACGGGTAAAGCCTTGGACAATCTGCGACGCCTCGAGGTGGAGAACCTTCCGGCAATCCCCACCACCGCACACCCAACACAAACACAAGAACACAATTCCTTTTCACACAACACACACAACGCTCCTCCTGCGACTGGAGATAACACACTCCAAAGTACTAGGTCAAGAGGGTCCCATATAACCCTCATGTGGTTAGTACGCAAAAGTGCTTGGAGAGTGTGACACAAGATGTTCGGTCCTTGTTGACTTAGGCAAGACAACCACAAACCCAATAACCCACCATCCAACCACTTGCCCAAGTCCAAATCAATTTTTCCATTTTCAAATTTTGACTTTTCAAAATTAACAAAGCACAAAGTGCTGGACATAATGGAAGAATAATAATTTTTATGTGATCAAGACCATCGACTAAGTCGATGATCGCCCAAAGCTACCGAACTAGGCATGGCTAAGCACAAAGATTCAGTATTCTACTAAGTGACAAGAGTTCATCCATCGAACTCTAATCCCAAATAACCTAGGCTCAAGTAGTAGAGAATAAACAACATCCTCAGATTATGCAACTATAGGATCAACTAACCATAATTTAACACAAAGTAGCAATGCATACATACAGTTGAATTCAAAATATTAAACTTGTAAAATAATAGGATTAACATGATCAAATTGCTTGCCTGCTTGTTGTGGGTCAAGATGTTGCTGGGGATCACTCTCGGTATCAATGCGCTCTTGGATCCTATCGAAAGAACCAAAAGAACCAATAAGGCAAAAGAAACCGAAAAGATCCAACAGTCAACTTCAACAAAAAGCTCTCAAATTTTACAGTAGAAAGAGCATGATTTTTATGAACTAATGCAACAAGAACCAATTGATTTGGATTCTTAATGCAAAAGATATGGCCAAAACCATTTTGCTCACTTTTATAAATCAAAATGCTACTATTCATTAGCGAAATTTTACGAGCTATACTGAGTTTGAAAACATTTCTAAATTAAAGTCTAGTTAAAAACATAATCAACAAAATTTGAATCAACCGAAAAGGATTTGAAATGAATTAGTTATGCATTTTACAAGTTATCATATTTTTCATTGACAAATAAATCCTTTCGGAAATCGAGAATTAAAGCGACGTGGCGAACGAGGAGCGTCGATCAAAGATCCGACGGCCCGCGTTCGGTGCTAGCTAAGCGCGCGCTGGATTCACACTTCCTAAACGCCACCGTTGGATCCGGATCCAACGGTTCACGTGAACCGGGGCGTTGGGCGGTCGAACGCTCACACGCATAGGCCGTTGATCTTGGATCCAACGGTCCACGCGGATCGAACCTTCGGACGGTCGAGCGTTCATTCAGATCCGACCGCTGATCTTGGATCCAACGGTCCACCGATTAGGCGTGATTAATTCAAATCTAAGCGCAATCTTGGGCCGTAGATCCAAAGATCGACGGTCATAACGACTCAAGTTCAACTTCAACGATTTCGTCCGACAAAATTTGACGGGAAGATTGGCTCGCCGCGGCGACTCTTCACGGCATGCGGTGCGAGCAAAAGCCTAAAATGAGTTCCTAACAACCTTGCGCACCCAAAGGTACCAACAATTTTGGTCACGGCGGTCTAGAACGCCAAGCAAGCGAGATGACCGAGAAGACTCAAAATGACCGAAACGAAAACGCAAATGAGCTCACCATGGTCCAAGGGAGCGGTGCCAAACAACTAGGGACTAATAAGGGGGTACAGAGCCCAAAGAAGGCACCGAGGAGAATCGAGTGGCTCGGGTGAAGAAGAATAGCGCTTCGGCCGACTTGGGGAAATCCAAATTGATCTCGCTCTCTTCTCGCCAAAAGCAAAATTGATGAGAGGTTAAAACTCAGTGAGAGGCTAAGAAGTCGAGGAATCAAGGGTTTTGAAAGAGAATGCCCTAACACCACTTTCACCGAAGGACCCAAGCTCCAACAATGGCGACCGAGAGCAAATTTCGAAATGGAGCTCGAGCAACGCACTAACAGTGGTGCTGGAGCTCAAGAGTGTTCAAAGGATGCTAAGGAAGCCACTGGGGGAGTTTTATAGCCGAAGGAGCAAGGAAGAAGCAACGGGAAGAAAAATGGTGGGGCTCTGTGTTGAGGCCGACTGAGGGCGACGGGAGCAAGTGACAACAGGGGCGACGGCGACTATGGAGGCGGCGGGACGGAAGCATTAAATGCGGAAGAGCCGTTGGCCGAAAGGAGAAGTGACCACGCCGCCACGCTCTGAAATTTCACCCACTCTCATTGACCATGGCGGCGCGAGCGACGAGGTAGACGATAGCCGCCAGCCGTTGGATTGAAATCGAACGGCTGAAAAAGAACGGGTCGATAATAACGATTCAAACGCTCACTCAATCCTGGACCGTTGATTTGGATCCTACGGTCCGCGTTGCGCAAGGCGTTCGGACGGTCGAGCGTTGACGCGATCGTGAACCCTCGATTTAGAATCCAGCGGTTCAAATGGATCGGCGTTGGATGGTCGAGCGTTCACGCGATCGTGAGCCGTTCGATCTTGATCCAACGACTCACAACACTCGCGCCCAACGTCCGAGCGGTGCAGTTAGTTGGTTGGACCAAATCAAGTGGCTCGAGCCCGAGTCTGATCCGAACCCGAGGAACAGTGAAAACCGGTTAGGGTTTGAATTTGAATAGCTGATTTTTGGAGGAATTATTTGGGGTAGCAAACAAACCCCAAAAATTATGAAATTTTAAATGGAGATTGCTAACAGGATGATGAACCTTATATAAAATTTTCAGAGACTTTTATGCACTGCATTTTCTCTAAAAATTCCGAAGGCTAATTTAGGAGTTTGACTAATGTTTGACTTGCCCCAAAAAATTATCAAATAATCTCTGAAAATTATGAAATAATTCTGAGGTGTTAAACATCACTCCTAGGTTCAATGAAAATTATTTCCAAAGGTTGGGCACAAGATTTTCATGAAGGAGACTTGTGTTGGTGTCCAAATGGCAATTTGATTTTGATTCCACATAATTCCTTTACAAAAATTATGGGCTGATTACAAAAATCAAGATCGAGAAAAAGTTTTAATTTCTCCTCATTTTTATTACATTTGAAACACAAACCAATTTTGGGATGTTACTGACTTACTCACCAAAGCGACGTCTTTTAGCATGAACTTGTCGTTGACGCCAAGCGGTGCCCTTTGCGATACGGTCGGTTAGAAACATCCCCAAATGTAATCAATTCATTGCGGATGCACGTGTGAGGAGGAGAACCATCTAGAATCTCCGGTCATATGTCGAGAACACCCGAGTCAACAAGCCACTTGTCCTCCTTCCTCGCACGACGGACCTAAAAGGCACAATCGAGAAAACATCCGTGCCTCGATCTCGGGTTAGTGATAAATGAGCGAGGAATCCAAAGATCTTGAGATGCACGATGTCCGGGCAGCGGCGATGAAATAGCTGAAATCGATCAGAATAAAATCATAAGAATGCACATGAGAACCACCTAGACCTCTCCAAACGATCTACCAAAAGATCGATACTCCCCTGTCTAGGTGCTACCGGTGTCTCTCCTCACGATGTCCTCGATCCAACGTCTTGCCTAGACCCACCGTAAGAGTCTACAAAGTTCTCTACAAATCTAGGCCTATGAGTGGTGCGATAAGCAGTCGCCTAGCTCTAGAGACTACATCCGGAGAAGGGACTCCTCTAATGGATCTTAGGGCGCTCATCCTCTCTTTTCTCTCAAGTTTTGCTCTCCGGAGCGAGAACTCAACAAGATGGCCTTCTTTCTTGCGAGAAGGTGCAATGGTGCTGGACCTTTTGAGGTGCATGCACAGAATGAGTGAAAGCACCTTTCTTGCCGGAAAGAGTTTGAGCAAAACCACCGGTTTGAAAACAACCCTGATGGCTTAGGAGGTTCTAGCTCAAACAAACCATTCTTCACAACTCTAGCAATCTTAGGTGGGTTTTTCTTGGAATGCTCTAGGGGTTGAAACCTAGACCACTATTTTCACGCTCACCTTGGATTGATCAAGAATCATGTTGAGTTTCTTTTCCCACTTGAAAATTTCTCAAGAGTCACCTTGAGGTAATCATTCTCTTTCATTAACTCCTCACATCTAGTACACTTGCTAGACTTGATTACCTCATTAAGCTTACTCTTAAGAAGGGCCACTTCCACTTTGAAGGCCTCACAAGACACACAATAGGATTCTGAATCCTACTCAACTGCTCCTTAAACTTGACTCTAAAAGCCTCTTGTATCGACTAACCATGGTTTCAACTTCAAAGATTCAAAACACAAGAGTTAGAATCAATAACCTTTTAGACGCAAAGAAAAAGACATGGATCTTTCAATTTTAGCCTTTTCTTCGGGGTCTTGTTTAAGGCTTCAATCTCAATTGTAAGCTTGGGACAATTTTCACAAGATGCAACTCTAGAGTAAATCAATGTTTACATCATCTGTTGCATCTTAATCCTATTATCCTTACAATGAGAGCATGTGTGACTAGCATCAAACTTTTGCAATTCTTTTAAGGAACTATCCAATTTTAATTCTAGCAAGGCACAATTAGAGCAAGTTAAAGGGATAGCTTCCATGGCGTCACATCAAGAGGAATGACATCTAAACAAGCGGATCTAGACTTGAAGGATTCTAGTTCATCGAGAGCATCTTTTAGTTGATTTGTGACAGAGGAATGAGCGATTTCAAGCTTGTCAAATCTTTAAGCAAGCTAGTGCAGAATCACAAATATCAGCAGGATTGATAGATTTAAGCCTAACAACTTCAAGATTCAAATTATCAATCATAATGTCACCTTCCTAATCATTTTACTTGCTTAAGCAATTTCATTCAAGAAGCACCAAAGCCCTTTTCATATCGACAATAGAAGGGCATACCTTGTCGGGATCACTAAAAGGATCCTCATCTTTGGAGGAATCGTTGTCGTGGCTGTTCTTGGCCATGAAACACATGCCTGAAGTCATGCGCCTTCTTCTTGCCACGAGAATCACTCTCGTCGTCCTCCGCTTCCGAGTCCACATCGCTCATATTTACATTCTCAAGAGCGGCAGGACCCTACCGACAAACTTCGATAGTTTGTCTTCTTGGGTTTTGCATCCTCTCACGGGAATGTCTTCGTGTCTCCTTCTCCTCCTTGCCCTTTAGCTTGGGGCACTTGGAGCGAATGTGGTTTGGCTCACCACATTCAAGCACGTGATAGGTCCACTCCTCCTCCTATTTCTCACCTTGTTGTACGCTCTTGTGAATTTGGTGGAAAGGAGGGCTAAGTCATCCTCGGGCAATTTCTCAAGTTGCTCATCACTCAAGGAATGTAAAGCAGATAATGAAAAGCCAGATGAGCTACAATCAAGAGAATCAGAAGAGCAACCCTTGGATTTGTCGACCACTAAAGCCAACGACTGTCTTGGGAGGCGTGAGATAAAGTCAATCTCATGCGTCTTCAACCTCGAGTAGAGCTTATCCATGGTAAGCTCACTCATGACAGTGTTGTCATTGATGGAAGTGATCTTCATACCCCAGACCTTCACATCAAGAGCACCCGAAGGCTGGCGTGCATTTTCGACTCCAGAAAATATCAAGTCAACAGCGCGGAGATCATGAAGAATTTTAGAGAATCTTCCCCACAGCTCATCCAAAGACTCACCAGGCCTTTGTTCGATCTTGAGTAAACCTTTTGAGTGGTTCTGCCTCACTTCCTTGATCGCGATGGACCCTTCGTGATAGTCACAAAGTGTCGCGGATCTCGTGAGCGGACCGCAAGTGAGCAACACGCTCAAACTCGGATCGACTAAGGCCTTGGATCAAATAATTCGAGCCTTCTTTTGGCCTCCACATCCGAGGTGATCGCTATCGTCATCGGTGCACGACATAAGGGTTTTTCACCTTTAGCCAAATAAGCGTGCCCTTGAGCCTCGATATACGCTTGCATACGAGCCTTCCAAAGATGCAAAGTCAACTCCCTCAAAAATGTGTGGCTTGGTTGAGTACTTGTCGATCGCCATGGCTCCAAAGACCGGTTAAGATCTATAGAAAAGAGCTAACCGGCTCTGATACCACTTGTAGGACCGGAAAAGCGACTAAAGGTGGGGTGAATAGGCGCTTTCAAAACTTTCTCGCCTAAATCAAAACCAACACGTACTTTACTCCTTTAGCTATGAAAGCTAAGAAGTTCAGTGAGCACGCAACGGAAGCCTTGTGTTGGATTTGATAAACCCCTCAAGCACACGACACAAAAGGAGAAAAGAACTCAAGGTTCTTCATCGGCTCGAGGCGGTCGACCGGCTACCACGGCGGTCGGACCGACGGTCATCCAATGATCGGACCGCAACTAACCGTGATCGGACGGTGGACGTGGTTCGACCCGCCAAACCAGTGATCTGAAAACACGGGCGGTCGAACCGCCGTTGAAAGGTTTCGGATCGGACGATAGAGTCGATCTTGAAAACTCCACCCAAAACCAAAACGAAATTTGATCCAACTTTTGATTCAACCAATGAAACTTGACCAAATTTCTAGCACACCTTCCTAATGATATTAGAGACCTATTTCTAGTGACGATCCGTCAGATCCACTTCGCAGAATCGATCTCTCGAGATTTTATCAAAGAAGTGCTCAAACCCTAGAAAAGAGAAAAACTTGATTCACGACTTGCTTGTGGGGGATTGATGATCTAGATGACTCTAGGAGTAATCCCATACATCAAAGCAAGATAAAGAAGGCCAAGAGACCACGCATGAACCTTTGAATCAAGGAAGCACCAAAAACATCCAAAAGAGAGAAGAACACAAAGGGAGCAATTGATCTTTCAAATGAGCATCACAAGATTGTTCATTCACAATAGATGCTTACAAAGCCTCTCCACCAAGGAGGGCAAGAGCTCAACAAGGAGCACACTCCAAACCCTAGATCTCCTCTCCTCTCCTCCAAACCCTAGAAAAAGAAGAAGGGGGCTAAAATGAATGCTTGCTTGGTTTTCCACCTCTCCCTTCCTATTTATACTAGAGAGCTAGGGTTTCCCTTTTGGGTCTCTTACACATGGGACCCACACACAATTAACTCTTGAAGCAATCGCTGCTTCACCACGTGTAGGTTGATCACGGTTCTCATCGACGCCAAGCCTCTCTTGTCAAGAATCCCATCGGAAACTCCCGGAGACTTGCACCGATATCCGCACCTTTGATCCAACCAGCTATTTCGAACCACCTGCTCGATCCATCTTGTCCATCTGCACCATGCTTGAGTCACACGACCTCACGGTATCCACGATCGTTACGGACCTCGGCTCTCCAAGCGTAGTCGATCCACTCACCGCTGGCGTCGTTGACACGCAAGCCACCGCACAACAATAGACAAACAAATCGTTTCCGGAACAAGTTCTTCTCAACTTGACCCACGCCGACTCATGAATGCAATATACAACAATAAAGCATTGAAGTTCATAGAATAACACACTCGAACAAACTCAATGCAACACTTGGCTCACCTCCAGTATCGCTTGGTCAGATCAGCCACGGGGGCGGTCAGACCGATTCATGCAGATCGGACCGCTCCCAGCAGCGGTCGGACCGGTCCAAGACTTAGCCAAATTTTCAACTCAAAATTCAAACCTTCGGAATTTTCAAACTAATAGAACTTTTGACCGGAGCTCCAAAAATGATGGGACCACATCCAGGAGACTCCCCTCACTTGCCTACACAACCTATTTTTGGCTCAGCTCCAAAAACCCACTTTTTGTTTTAGCGGTCGGACCGGCCACCATGGCGGTCGGATTTCACTCCAATGATCGACCGCCCAACACCACCGGCCGACCGCTGTGGTCCGACAAATTTTGGAGCAAACCCGAAAACGCGAGATTTTGCAAACCAATAACATCATTGCCAATTGACTCATCATCCTGAGATCGTGCACATATCCTCACGATATCCACAGTTGTGTTTTCATTGTGTTTAATGCATGAGTTTCAATGCTTTATTGTTGCATATTGCATTGTTGAGCTAATGTGGGTCAAGTTGTGAAGAACTTGTTCCTGGAGACGATTTCTTTGTCTATTGCTGTGCAGGTGGCTTGCAGGTCAACGACGTCAACGGTGAGGTGGATCGGGACTACGCTTGGAAAGCTGAGGTTCAGAACGATCATGGATGTCGGGTGAGGTCGTGTGACTCAAGCATGGTACAGAATGGACAAGATGGATCGAACGGGCAGTTCATTGCAGCTGGTTGGATCAAGCGGCGCGGGGGTCGATGCAAGTGCCTTGAAGGTTCCGATGGGATTCGGACGAGAGAGACTTGCCGAGATGATGAGAGCCGCTGATCATCCTACACGTGGTGAAGCAGGCGATTACTTCAACATATTTGTGTGTGTGTGGGTCCCATTTGTGTTGGGCCTTAATGGGAGCCCATGAGAGAAACCCTAGCCTCTCCTATAAATAGAAGGGGGGAGATTGAAAAAACCCTCTAAGCACCCAAGCACTCAAGCACCCAAGCAGTCATTTGCAAAAACCTAGTTAGGGTTAGGGTTTGGAGAGGAGAGGAGAGGAAATTTTTGTGTGCTCTTGGATTGAGCTCTTGTCCTCCATGAGGGAGTGGCTTTGTAAGCAACATCTTGAATCAATCAATCTATGGATGTTTGCTCAAGGGTGATGTCTCATTTGTTTCCTTCTCTCTTTTGATGATTTTGGTGCTTCCTTGATCCGGGTGTTTATGCTTGGTCTCTTGACCGATTTTACCTTGCTATGATGTGTGGGAATACTCCTAGAATCATCTAGATCATCAATCCCCCACAAGCAAATTTTGGATCAAGATTTTCATATTTCTAGGTTTGGAACACTTCTTTGGTAAAACCTAAAGAGATCGATTCTTTGAAGTGGATCTGGACGATCTCGCTAGAAATAGGTCTCAGATATCCTTAGGGAGGTGTGCTCCAATTTGGGTCAAGTTTCATTGGTTGAATCAAAAGTTGGACCAATTTTCGTTTTGGATTTGGGCTTTGTGCGCTGCCTCTGGACTAAATCGGTCTGACCGATTTCTCAGCGCCGGTCCGACCGCCCGACAATCAGACTGCCAATTGAGCGCCGATCCGACCGCCAGCGATCGGATCACAACACTACACGGTCCGACCGGCCCAGTGAGATCAATTCTCTATTATTGAGTCTTGTGGTTAAGGGGGTAATTGAATTCAGCACAAGGCTTCCTCTGTGCATTTACTGATCTTCTTAGCTTTCATAGCTAATGGAGAAAAGTGCGTGTTAAATTTGATTAAGGTGAAAAAATCGAGAAAGCGCCTATTCACCCCCCTCTAGTCGCCCTTACAGTCCTACAACGGTTCTTGTTGGACCGAATAAGGCGACTAGAGGGGGGGGTGAATAGGAGCACACTGACTTTTTCACAAAGAATGGATTCAATCCAATTTCACTCCAATAGCTATGAGAGCAATGAAGATCTATACACCAGTACAGCGGAAAACTAGTATTGAATCCAAACTTATATCCCCTAAGCAAAAGAGCAAAACAGAACCAAAACCAAAGGGTGGTCAGACCGGCGTATTGCTAGCGGTCTGACCGGCAAAGGTGACCGGTCGACCAAAGACCGAGGCGGTCTCGACCGATTCTCACCTCGAGAGGCCTTGTTCTAGATTTGAAACCAAAACGAAACACGATCTAACTTTTGATATATCCAATCAAACTCGACCAAACATGGAACACACCTCCCTAAGGATATCTGGGAACTATTCCAAGTGACGATCGAGTGGATCCATATCAAAGTTTGGATCTTTTTCAAGTTGAACGCAGATTGGTTCAAAACCGAGCAAAACACGAAAATATGATTTAAGGACTTGCTCGTGGGTGATTGATGATCTAGATGATCTTAGATAGGTTCCCACATGCCATAGCAAGTTAGATCAAGACAGTAAGGCAATCAAAAACTCGGAAATCAAAGAAACACCTCAAAAACTCAAATAGAGAGAAAGAAGGCAAATGAACTCATCTTAGAGAGAACTCTTCTTTGGATTGATTTGATAACGTATCGATTACAGCCAATCATACAGATACGCATGGACACAAGATCAAAACATCTCTCTCTCTAGAACCCTAACCTCCACTAAACCTTCCCTAAGCACCTAAGCCAAAACTAGGGTTTCAAGCATGAAAAGGGTTGAAGGGGTGCAGCCACCTCCCTCCTCTATTTATAGTGGAGACTTAGACCTTCTAGAAGAGTAACCCAAATGGGCTCCCATTAAGGCCCAAAACAAACGGGTCACACACGCACGGTTCTCGAAGCGTCGTCTTCATCTCTTCTTGATCTACTCCGCTTCTCCACGCCATCTTGCGCCGCGGGTCGTCAAAAGGTCACCAAGGCGGTATTTGGTATAATTACCAACATACCCCTTTTCGATCTTTTCGCAAAGACCGAGTTCCATCTTTGTGAAGCACCTCCCATGCTTCACCACGTGTAGGTTGATCAATGGCTCTCATCATGTCGGCAAGTCTCTCCCATCCGGCTCCGACCAGAACCACCATGGCACTTGCAGGCCCGCGCCGCTTGATCCAACGGTCGCCGCACCGAATCGCGTTCGGTCATCATTGTCCATTCTGTGCCATGCTTGACTCCATTGACTTCACCCGGCATACCCGATCGTTCTGGACCTCAGCTCTCCAAGCTTAGTCCCGATCATCCTCGCCGTTGACCGTCGTTGACCACCAAGCAACCTGCACAACAATAGACAAGCAAATCGAAACCAGGAACAAGTTCTTCACAACTTGACCCACGTTAGTCAAAACATGCATCATGCAACACATATGCACTGAAACTCATGACTTTGACCTAACCAACGAACAACGCCGCCACGACGGGCGACGTTAAAGTAACAACCGGTCAGACCGCCGGCCTTGCCGGTCGGACCGCCAGCCATAGGCCGGTCCGACCGCCCGAAAGGACTTAGCCAATTTTCAACCCCTGAAAATCCAAAACCTACTGGAAACTTTAAACCAATAGAACTTTTTACTGGAGACTCCAAAAATTATGGGACCAAGAGCAATGGGATCCCCTCACTTGCCTACACCCTCTATTTTTGACCCAGCCTATTTTGACCACTTTTGATCACCGCCGGTCCGACCGCCGCACATGGCCGGTCCGACCGATTTGTGACCGGTCGGACCGCCATGCTATGGCAGGTCGGACCGCCCCTATCTAGAAAGTCTGAACAGAACTGAAACTTTGTCGAAAACCCATGAAACGACAAACCGTTAACGCCATTGCCAATTGTCACATCATCCTAAGATCTGGAGCATATCCCCATGATATCCACAATCTCCCCCTTGATGAACACATTGGTAATTATCCAGAAAATGTAATTTGGAGGTTTGAAAAGTAAAATACTTTCGTTTTCGCACAAAGGCACAACTTGGTCCATAAGCAAGAGAAAGCAATGGAAATGACCAAGCTGGCATCAGAATAGCATAGGAATGTGAGATAATGCAAAAGAAAGCATAAAAACTTTGATTTTCAGTAAAAAGTCAAAAATCACATTTAATGTCCATATGAAAGAACAATTGTTCAATTGACCTTTGATCATTGTGAGGAGTAATAAATGCAATTCAAGTTCAGAAGAGTCAATAAAACGATAAGAATGCAATTCAAGAACTCCCCCTCACTATGATCCTCGGATTTCAGAAAATTTCAAATTTTCCAACTTTCTCCCCTTTGTATAATCTTCTCCCCAACATTGAAATATCTTCTCCCCCTTTGACAAAGGAGTCATAAAGGAATCACGCCTTCCTCTCATCCAGAGATAACAATTGCAGAATGAAGAAAGAAGCAAAAAGAAGAAGTATGCATGAAGTGCAATGGAGTGTATTTTTCAATTTTTGATTACAAGAAGCTTTGGAGATTACCCAAAAGAACTAGCTAGCATTTCTAATATTGCACAAACAACATATCAAGTCTGACAGTGCTAGCAAGATCATGGTAAGACATATATATCAAAGCTAAGCACAAAGGCTCAAAAGAAAAGCAATAGATTTGATCAATTTAAGCAAAGCTTCAAATTCAGCAAGTTCATCAACAGGGATCCTAAAATGAAATTAGCCATGTCAAAATGTCAAAGTGAGATCAAAAATCTAACAAAGACCACATTAAGAGTCAATCAGGTCCTGTATTGAATCATTTTGCTCAGTATTTCTCAAAAGCCCATTTGTCAACAGTTTTCACATATGCATTGAATATTGAAGTTGACTAATGATCTAACTTAGTGACAAGATCCTGGACTAGGAGCCATCCACAAACTCATCCTAAGCTTCGATCAGAAGTTGATTAAAGGTATATCTTAGTAAAGAAGATCCTGGACTAGGAGCCATCCACAAACTCTTTCTAAGCTTCTACCAGGGCGACAAATCTTGAGGTTCATGTCATTTCTGACAAGCAGTCCCCATGAGATCGTCTGGTTCATCAAACTATCTCCAAGTTCATGTCTTTGACAAGCAGTCTCGTAAGAATAGTTTGGCACAATTTAAGCATAAGACAATCTTGATTTTTCATTTTTCACATGAGCAGTTTTAGAATCTCAAGAACACAAAAGCTCAAGTAATGGTCAATTTTAGATCAAAGAGCTAACAAGGCAATTCTGACAGGGCCAATGTCACAAGAGGAGCACTAATTACGCAACTCGCTAAAACATCCACAAATTGCAATTTCTTAGTTCGAGTTGTTTTAAAGAACTAGCTCATATAGTAAAGACTTAGCTACACATGTAAAAGCATGATAATTCTAGCAAGTCAAAGAACTGGACATGGCATTGAGCAAAAATTGAAATACTAAAGCTCCAAAGGGTAATAAGCAAAGCTTCATCAATTTTAAAAGATAAGCAGAAAAACTTATATTACAAAGCAATTTTTTTTTTGGATTTTTCATACCACTTGATGTATTTTTCATATGAATGCAATATGATACAATGAGATGCAATAAAAAGCCTAAAAACCTAAAAAGTTCAAAAGGATCAATAAGTTCAGAGAAAGAACAATAAAAGATCAAAAGAACAAGGTAAGATCAGAAAAGATCGAACTCCCCCTCAAACCAACCCATAGGGATAAATTACCCCTAACTCGCTTCTCAAGGTGGCAAACCTAGTTGGGTCTAAAGGTTTGGTGAGGATATCGGCCAGTTGAGCTTCGGACTCCACGAAATGCAGCACAATATCACCCTTCTCGACATGGTCTCTAAGGAAGTGATAGCTAATGTCTATGTGCTTGGTTCTAGAGTGTTGCACAGGGTTCTTAGCAATGTTAATAGCAGAAGTGTTATCACAGAAAAGAGGAACACTAGCAAAATTTAACCTATAGTCCTTAAGAGTGGATACTATCCACAAAATCTGACTACAGCAACTAGCAGCAGGTACATATTCAGCCTCAGCAGTAGATTGTGCAACAGAGGACTGCTTCCTAGAAGACCAAGAGACAAGAGAAGTGCCTAGGAAGTGACAAGTGCCCGAGGTACTCTTCCTATCAAGCCGACAGCCCGCAAAATCAGAATCAGAAAACCCCCGAATTGACAACGAAGAAGAGCAGGAGTACCAAATGCCATACTGGAGGGTAGAGTGTAAATACCTTAATATGCGTTTAACAGCTTGGCGATGGGAAGTTCTTGGAGACGCCTGAAACCTTGCGCAGAGGCAGACTGTGAAGTGGATGTCCGGTCTTGAGGCCGTCAGGTACAGGAGGGAGCCGATCATGCTGCGGTACTCGCGTTGATCCACGGCTTCTCCTTCCTCATCTGGATCCAAAGCAGTTGAAGTCGCCATGGGAGTGGCGATCGGCTTGCAGTCACCCATATCGAAGCGTTTGAGCAGATCCTTAGTATACTTCGTCTGATAGATGAAGATCCCTTCCTTACATTGCTTGATTTGAAGCCCCAGAAAGTAATTGAGCTCTCCCATCATGCTCATCTCAAATTCCCTGGACATAGTCTCAGAAAAGCTGGAAACAAGAGCATGAGAAGAACCACCAAAGATAATATCATCAACGTAAATCTGAGCAAGTAAGAAATCATTGCCACGCCTAAGAATGAACAAGGTCTTGTCTACCTTACCCATCTCAAAATCATTCTTAAGCAAGAAGGTCTTAAGTCTATCATACCAGGCTCTAGGGGCTTGTTTAAGACCATACAAGGTTTGGATAGCTTGAAGACATGATGTGGGTTTTTGGGATTCTCAAAGCCTGGGGGTTGCCTAACATAAACCTCCTCCTCTATGAAACCATTCGAAAAGGCACTCTTAACATCCATCGATATAATCTAAAGCCCTTAGAGGCGACAAATGCAAGAAGAATGCGAATAGCTTCTAGTCTAGCAACAGAGCAAAGGTCTCATCAAAATCTAACCCCTCAACTCGCTAAAACCACGAGCTACTAACCTAGCCTTGTTTCTAACCACAGAACCAACCTCATTTTGTTTGTTTTGAAAACCTAGCGGTTCCTATAACATTATGACCACTAGGAGGTTCTACTAGGTTCCGCACTTTATTTCTTTCAAAATTTTCTAACTCCTCATGCATGGCATTGACCCAACTAGCATCAGATAAAGTATGTGATATATCTTTGGGTTCAAAAGACGCTACAAATGCAGAGTGAGAGAAAAGACTCGGATCATGATACCTGGAGCGAGTGACTCGCTCATGGAGACTACCAATCATCGATCCGATGGGTGTTGCTATACGGATGTGCAAAGGAGCGCTGGGGAGATAGTATCTCCTCAACCTCCGCAGTAATCGCGGATGAAGAAGATGCAGCGAGCCCTCAATTGGAGGTGAAGCGATGAAGCTTGAGTTACGAGCTGGAATCGGAGCATTAGCAGCAGGTGGAGGAGCATCATCAATTTCATCCTGTGGATATCGTGAGGATATGTGCACGATCTCAGGATGATGAGTCAATTGGCAATGGCGTCATTGGTTTGCAAATTCTTGCGTTTTCGGGTTTGCTCCAAAATTCGTCGGGCCCTTGGCGATCGGCCGGTTGTGCGAGGCGGTCGGACCGCCCGAGGAAATCCGGCCGCCATGGTGGCGGTCCGACCGCTTCTTTGAAAGTTGTGTTTTTGGAGCTGGGCCAAAAATAGGTTGTGTAGGCAAGTGAGGGGAGTCTCCTGGATGTGGTCCCATCACATTTGGAGCTCCCAGTCAAAAGTTCTATTAGTTTGAAAATTCGAGAAGGTTTCGGAATTTTGAGTTGAAAATTTGGCTAAGTCCTTTGGACCGGTCCGACCGCCGTTGTGGGAGCGGTCCGATCAAGCATGAATCGGTCGGACCGGCCTGTGAGGCGATCGACTTCCGCAATATCTTGGAGGTGAGCCAAGTGTTGCATTGAGTTTGTTACTGAGTGTGTTATTCTATGAACTTCAATGCTTTATTGATGTATATTGCATTGCGGAATCGACGTGGGTCAAGTTGTGAAGAACTTGTTCCCTAAGCGATTTGTTTGTCTATTGCATGCGGGTGGCTTGCAAGTCAGCGGCGTCAGCGGTGAGTGGATCGGGACTACGCTTGGAGAGCGAGGTCGAACGATCGGGGATACCGGGTGGTCGTGTGACTCAAGCATGGTGCGAGATGGACAAGATGGATCGAGCGGGTGGTTGAAATAGCCGGTTGGATCGGTGGTGCGGATATCGGTGCAAGTCTCAGGAGTTTCCGATGGGATTCGGACAAGAGAGGCTTGGCGTCGATGAGAACCACGATCAACCTACACGTGGTGAAGCGAAGATTGCTTCAAGAGTTAATTGTGTGTGGGTCCCATGTGTAAGAGACCCAAAAGGGAAACCCTAGCTCTCTAGTATAAATAGGAAGGGAGAGGTGGAAAACCAAGCAAGCATTCATTTTAGCCCCTTCTTCTTTTCTAGGGTTTGGAGGAGAGGAGAGGAGAACTAGGGTTTGGAGTGTGCTCCTTGTTGAGCTCTTGCCCTCCTTGGTGGAGAGGCTTTGTAAGCATCTATTGTGAATGAACAATCTTGTGATGCTCAATTGAAAGATCAATTGCTCCCTTTGTGTTCTTCTCTCTTTTGGATGTTTTGGTGCTTCCTTGATTCAAAGGTTCATGCGTGGTCTCTTGGCCTTCTTTATCTTGCTTTGATGTATGGGATTACTCCTAGAGTCATCTAGATCATCAATCCCCACAAGCAAGTCGTGAATCAAGTTTTCTCTTTTCTAGGGTTTGAGCACTTCTTTGATAAAATCTCGAGAGATCGATTCTGAAGTGGATCGACGGATCGTCACTAGAAATAGGTCTCTAATATCATTAGGAAGGTGTGCTAGAAATTTGGTCAAGTTTCATTGGTTGAATCAAAAGTTGGATCAAATTTCGTTTTGGTTTTGGGTGGAGTTTTGATCTTGGACTCTACCGTCCGATCGCCTTTCAACGGCGGTTCGACCGCCCGTGTTTCAGACCACTGGTTTGGCGGGTCGAACCGTATCCACCGGTCCGACCATTGGTTAGTTGCCGGTCGGACATTGGATGACCGTCGGTCCGACCGCCGTGGTAGCCGGTCGGACCGCCTCGAGCGATGAAGAACCTTGAGTTCTTTTCTCCTTTTGTGTCGTGTGCTTGAGGGGTTTATCAAATCCAACACAAGGCTTCCGTTGTGTGCTCACCGAACTTCTTAGCTTTCATAGCTAAAGGAGTAAAGTACGTGTTGGTTTTGATTTAGGCGAGAAAGTTTTGAAAGCGCCTATTCACCCCCTTTAGTCGCTTTTAGGTCCTACAAGTGGTATCGAGCCGGTTAGCTCTTTTCTATAGATCTTAACCGGTCTTTGGAGCCATGGCGTGACAAGTACTCAACCAAGCCACACATTTTTGAGGAGTTGACTTTGCATCTTTGGAAGGCTCGTATGCAAGCGTATATCGAGGCTCAAGGGCACGCTATTTGGCTAAAGGTGAAAAACCCTTATGTCGTGCGGTAGATGACGATCGATCACTCCGGATGTGGAGGCCAACAAAGAAGGCTCGGAATTATTTGATCCAAGGCCTTAGTCGATCCGAGTTTGGCGTGTTGCTCACTTGCGGTGCGCTCACGAGATCCGGCGGACACTTTGTGACTATCACGAAGGGTCCATCGCGATCAAGGAAGTGAGACGAGAACCACTCAAAAGGTTTACTCGAAGATCGAACAAAGGCACGTGAGTCTTTGGATGAGTGTGGGGAAGATTCTCTAAAATTCTTCATGATCTCCGTATTTGTTGACTTGATATTTTACGAGTGCGAAAATGCACGCCACCTTACAGGTGCTCTTGATGTGAAGGTCAGGGTATGAAGATCACTTCCATCAATGACAACACGGTCATGAGTGAGCTTACCATGGATAAGCTCTACTCGAGGTTGAAGACGCATGAGATTGACTTTATCTCACGTCTCCCAAGACAGCAGTCGATGGCTTTAGTGGTCGACAAATCCAAGGGTTGCTCTTGATTCTCTTGATTGTAGCTCATCGGCTTTTCATTATCTCGCTTACATTCCTTGAGTGATGAGCAACTTGAGAAATTGCCCGAGGATGACTTAGCCCTCCTTTCCACCAAATTCACAAGAGCGTACAACAAGTTGAGAAATAGGAGGAGGAGTGGACCTATCACGTGCTTGAATGTGGTGAGCCAAACCACATTCGCTCCAAGTGCCCCAAGCTAAAGGGCAAGGAGGAGAAGGAGACACGAAGACATTCCCGGAGAGGATGCAAAACCCAAGAAGACAAACTATCGAAGTTTGTCACCGGTCCTTGCCGCTCTTGAGAATGTAAATATGAGCGATGTGGACTCGGAAGCGGAGGACGACGAGAGTGATTCTCGTGGCAAGAAGAAGGCGCATGACTTCACCCCATGTGTTTCATGGCCAAGAACACACGACAATGATTCCTCCAAAGATGAGGATCCTTTTAGTGATCTGATGAGGTATGCCCTTCTATTGCCGATATGAAAAGGGCTTTGGTGCTTCTGAATGAAATTGCATAAGCAAGTAAAAATGATTAGGAAGCGTGACATTATGATTGATAATTTGAATCTTGAAGTTGTTAGGCTTAAATCTATCAATCCTGCGATATTTGTGATTCTGCACTAGCTTGCTTAAAGATTTGACAAGCTTGAAATCTGCTCATTCCTCTCTCACAAATCAACTAAAAGATGCTCTCGATGAACTAGAATCTTTCAAGTCTAGATCCGCTTGTTTAGATGTCATTCCTCTTGATGTGACCGCCATGGAAGCTATCCCTTTAACTTGCTCTAATTGTGCCTTGCTAGAATTAAAATTGGATAGTTCCTTAAAAGAATTGCAAAAGTTTGATGCTAGTCACACATGCTCTCATTGTAAGGATAATAGGATTAAGATGCAAGAGATGATGAAACATTGATTTACTCTAGAGTTGCATCTTGTGAAAATTGTCCCAAGCTTACAATTGAGATTGAAGCCTTAAACAAGACTCGGAAGAAAAGGCTAAAATTGAAAGATCCATGTCTTTATCTTGCTTCTAAAAGGTTATTGATTCTAACTCTTGTGTTTTGAATCTCAAGTTGAAACCATGGTTAGTCGGATACAAGAGGCTTTTAGAGTCAAGTTTAAGGAGCAGCTTGAGTAGGATTCAGAATCCTATTGTGTGTCTTGTGAGGCCTTCAAAGTGGAAGTGGCCCTTCTTAAGAGTAAGCGCAATGAGGTAATCAAGTCTAGCAAGTGTACTAGATGTGAGGAGTTAATGAAAGAGAATGATTACCTCAAGGTGACTCTTGAGAAATTTTCAAGTGGGAAAAAGAAACTCAACATGATTCTTGATCAATCCAAGGTGAGCGTGAAAAATAGTGGTCTAGGTTTCAACCCCTAGAGCATTCCAGAAAAACCCACCTAAGATTGCTAGAGTTGTGAAGAATGGTTTGTTTGAGCTAGAACCTCCTAAGCCATCCGGGTTGTTTTCAAATCCGGTGGTTTTGCTCAAACTCTTTACGGCAAGAAAGGTGCTTTCACTCATTCATGCAGACCCCTCAAAAGGTCCAGACCATTGCACCTTCTCGCAAGAAAGAAGGCCATCTTGTTGAGTTACCTTGGGAGAGCAAAACTTGAGAGAAAAGAGAGGATGAGCGTCCTAAGATCCATTAGAGGAGTCACTTCTCGGATGTAGTCTCTAGAGCTAGGCGACTGTTTATCGCACCACACATAGGCCTAGATTTGTAGAGAACTTTGTAGACTCTTTTGGTGGGTCTAGGCAAGATGTTGGATTAGGACATCGTGAGGAGAGACACCTGTAGCACCTAGACAGGGGAGTATCGATCTTTTGGTAGATCGTTTGGAGAGGTCTAGGTGATTCTCATGTGCATCCTTATGATTTTGTTCTGATCATGTTTGATTATTTCTCTCTTTGCTCCCGGACATCGTGCTTCTCAGTACTGGATTCCTCGTTCATTTATTACTAACCCCATTACTGAGGCACGGATGTTTTCTGATTGTGCCTTTTAGGTCCGTCGTGCGAGGAAGGAGGACAAGTGGCTTGTTGACTATGGGTGTTCTCGACATATGACCGGAGATTCTAGATGGTTCTCCTCCTCACACGTGCATCCGGCAATGAATTGATTACATTTGGGGATGCTTCTCTGGGACCGTGATCGCAAAGGGCACCGTGTCGCGTCAACGACAAGTTCATGCTAAAAGACGTCGCTTTGGAAAGTAAGTCGAGGTATAATCTTCTATCTGCTTTCTCACCGCTTGATGAGGGTCTAGAAGTGAGGTTTAAGAGAGGTGAGTGTAGAGTTCTAGATTCCTCGGTGAGCTTGTTTTGAGATCTCAGATTTGAGAAGATCTTACATGCAAATTTCAAGATTTCTTACATTTCAGTCCTAGATGTCTTGTAGCCTCGATTCTCATGACCTTGTTTTGTGGCATCGTAGACTTGGGCATATAGGTTTTGATCATTTGTCTAGAGTCGATTGCAAGGACTTGATTAGAGGTTTGCCTAGGTCAAGGTCGTCGAGATCTTGTGTGCTCACCTCAGAGACATGGTAAGATGGTGTCCGCTTCCCACCCACCTCTTACTTTGGTAATGACTGATGGACTGTGACAGACTTCTTCACTTAGATCTGATTGGTCCTTCTAGAGTTCATCACCGTGGAAAATGGTATGTCTTTGGTGATTGTGGATGATTACTCCGGTATTCATGGGTTTATTTTCTTGCTTCTAAGGACGAAGCATTTGGATTCTTTAAAGATTTGGTCCTTAGAATTCTTTGTTGATATACCGGAGCTTTGAGAGCCATTAGGAGTGATAATGGGACAGAGTTCAAGAATTCTTCTTTCTCTTCCTTCTGATAGGGAATTGAGCATCGTTTTCTTCTCCTAGAGTTCCTCGTGAGAATGGTGTTGTAGAAAGGAAGAATGAACCCTTGTAGAGATGGCTCGGACCATGCTAGATGAGCATTCTACTCCTATGAGATTTTGAATGAGGCGATCTCTCTGCTTGTTATATCTCCAATAGGGTTTTCTTGAGATCTGTGGTTGGGAAGACTTCTTATGAGCTTAGATTTGGTCATTCTCCCAAGGTCTCTCATTTCAAGATTTTTGGTTGCAAGTGCTTCATTCTTAAACATGGCAATCTTGATAAATTTGAGTCTAGATGCTTTGATGGCATATTTCTTGGATATCCCGCTCATTCTCGTGGCTATCGTGTTTTTAATGTTGATACTAACAAAATTGTTGAGACTTGCGAAGTCACTTTTGATGAGGCTAGTCACAGTACTAGACCCGATGCTTGTACACAGTTCCTCGAAACTCAAGAAAGCATCTTCGCGATGATGATTACGAGGATGAAGACCCAAACCATCCTCCTGCTACCTCGAGAGGGTGGAGAGCTCGCTACTACTACTTGATGTCACCGAGCGACCTCCTCCTATCCCCACCGACGATCCGAGTGGCTCTGTTCCTACCTCCACAACTCATGGGGTAGAGGCCATACGCACCAGAGCACCTCTTCGCATTCAACGACAACATCCTCTGAGCAGATGATTGGGGATCTTCAAGAGCGAGTCACTCGCTCGTGTTTATTCTCCGATTCCCATGCACATTCGCTTTTGTCGCTTCTTTTGAACCCCGAGATATCACCCATGCTTTATCGATGCCTCTTGGGTCAATGCCATGCATGAAGAGCTTGAAAATTTTGAAAGAAACAAAGTCCGGTTTTTAGTTGAGCGACCTTGATTCTCATGTTATTGGAACAAAATGGGTTTTAAAAATAAGCAAAGTGAGGATGGATTGGTTGTTCGCAATAAGGCTAGACTTGTTGCTCAAGGTTATTCCTGTAGAGGGCTTAGACTTTGAGGAGACCTTTGCTCCAAGAGCTAGATTGGAAGCTATTCGCATTCTTTTAGCATTTGCAACATCCAAGGGTTTCAAGCTTTTTCAAATGGATGTTAAAAGTGCTTTCTTGAATGGCTTCATAGAAGAAGAGGTCTTTGTCAAGCAACCTCACAGGTTTGAAAATCAAAATTCCCAAACCATGTTTTTAAACTCTCTAAAGCTCAGTATGGATTGAAACAAGCTCCTAGAGCTTGGTATGACAGCTTAAGAGTTTCTTGCTTGAAAATGATTTCAAAATGGGAATGGTTGATAAAACCTTGTTCACTCTCGTGCATGGCGGTGATTTCTTGTTGGTTCAAATATATGTGGATGATATTATTTTGGTGGTTCCTCTCATATTTTGGTGTCTAGATTTTGATTCTATGAGCGGTGAATTTGAGATGAGCATGATGGGAGAGTGACATTCTTCCTTGGTCTTCAAATCAAGCAATCGAAAGAAGGCACCTTCGTCCACCGAGTAAGTATACAAAGGACCTTCTTGGCGCTTCAATATGGGAAGCGAGAGGCCAATGTCTACTCCCATTGCTACAACCACCGTCTTTGGACCACGATGAGGATGGAGAGTCCGTGGACCGTAAGGAGTACCGCAGATGATTGGCTCCTCCTCTATCTTACAAATACGAGGCCGGACATACAATTCGCCGTATGTCCGTGCGCTCGATTTCGAGCTTCCTCGTGCTTCTCATCGTCAAGCGATGCGCGCATCTTGTGTATCTTCAAGATACGCTTGACTTTGGACTCTGGTATTCTTCTTCTTCGGCTCTTTCAATTCGAGCATTTTCTGATGCTGATTTCGCCGGGTGTAGAGTGGATAGGAAGAGTACTTCTGGCACTTGTCATTTCTTGGGCACATCGCTTGTTTCTTGGTCTTCTAGAAAACAGTCTTACATTGCCTGACCGAGGCCGAGTATGTAGCTGCCGCCAGTGGCTGCTCTCAGGTTCTCTGGATTTTATCCACGCTGCGGGACTATGGGTTATCTTTGGGAAGTGTTCCTCTTTTCTGTGATAACACTTCTGCAATTAATATTGCCAAAAACCCAGTGCAACATTTTAGGACTAAACACATTGATATTCGATTTCATTTTCTGAGAGACCATGTTGAAAAAGGTGATGTTGTGCTTCATTTTGTAGAGTCTGAGCAACAGCTTGCAGATATTTTCACTAAGGCTCTTGATTCTTCTCGTTTTGCTGCTTTGCGGGGAGAGTTAGGGGTTATTAGTCCTATTGGGCTGTTGTGAGGGGGAAGTGGCTCTTTTTGCATTCATTGTATCATAATGCATGTTTAAACTCTTTTGTCTTGCATTGTATATTAAAACTAATGGAGCTTTGATTATTATCCTTGTATGACTTGTTCTCATATTCTATACCTTGTCATATCGAGTGATAGTCTGCTAGACCTCGTTTATGGCTCTTCGTGTTTGGCTTAGCTTTTGACTTGCTAGCTTTATATCTGTGAGAAATTTGAATCAAATCATGTCTTGTTGGATCTTGTGACTAGTTTTGCTCTAGTGATCCGCTTATGATTCTCGCCATGTCTTACAAGTTGAATTGAGTCTTGAACTTTTCTGAGTTGAAAAATGAGCTTTTTATCTTATTAAGTCAAGCAAATGAAAAATGAGATTTTCTGTGCGAAAAAACTGATCTCACCAATCCTTTCTCATGAGACGGCTTGCCATTGCACTCGGCATGAACTCAGGGGGAGTTTTGGATGACCTAGATCATTCTTTTAAGCTTATCGCTTGAGATGGTCGCGGCAAGGCTTGAGATCTAGCACAGCAAAAAAAAAGAAAAAGAGAAATTGCCCAAAAAGGGCTAAGTGCTTGAGCTTTGCTTCAAAAGAATTTTCTTAATGCTCAAAATGCCTCAATTCTTATTTTGAGTCTCTTTTTACTTATAGACATGGCTTGACTCATTTTTGGTTGCTTTGAGTGAATCTATGATTTTGAGCAACCTTTCATGATTTCAATTATGTTAATCTTGATTCTTTGCTATCTTGGTTTTAGCTTTGCAGTACACGTTTTGCCATGATTGAGTATAGCGTCTACTCTTTATATGGCTTGGTATAATACTTGTACTGTCTTCATGTATAATGGTCATGGCTCCTTTTCACTAAAGTTCAAAAATAAAGTCATTCCTTCATGCTCTTTCTTTTTCATGCATCTTGATGAATTCATTGTCAAAGGGGGAGAAAGATTGTGAAGAAAATGTTTGATGTTGGAGCTTTTGGTTTCATACTCAAGGTTTAATATAAAAGAACTTCATAAAATAAAATTTTTGAACCTTTTGAAAATCTGTGATCATGGTGAGTTGAGTTTACGGGTTTCATTGTCTTATCTTATCGATTTGCAATTGAAGAATACTCACAATGATCAAAGGTCAAATAGAATAATGTGTCTTTCATTTGGACCTAAGTGAGATTTTTGGCTACTTTACGGAATTTGAATCCTTTTGTGCTTTCAATGCATTATCTCACTTGCTTACACTATTCGAAGCCGGCTTGGTTGGTTCCTAGGCTTTTGTTGCTTATGGACCAAGTTGTGCCTTTATGCAAAAATGAGTTTTACTTTTCATTTTGAAAACCACATTTTCTTGAAAATTGCCAATGTGTTCATCAAGGGGAGATTGTGGATATCGTGAGGATATGTGCACGATCTCGGGATGATGAGTCAATTGGCAATGGCGTCGATTGGTTTGCAAATTCTTGCGTTTGGGTTTGCTCCAAGGTTTGTCGAAGCCACCGGCGGTCGATCGGTTGTCTTGGCGGTCGGACCGCCCGTGGAAGCGATCCGGCCGCCATGGTGGCGGTCCGACCGCTTCTTTGAAAGTTGTGTTTTGGAGCCGGGCCAAAAATAGGTTGTGTAGGCAAGTGAGGGAGTCTCTGGATGTGGTCCCATCACTTTTGGAGCTCCTACCAAAAGTTCTATTAGTTTGAAAATTCGAAAGGTTTGAATTTTGAGTTGAAAATTTGGCTAAGTCCTTTGGACCGGTCCATTGCCGTTGTGGGAGCGGTCCGATCAAGCATGAATCGGTCGGACCGCCACGTAAATGATCGAGCCGTGATCACTGGAGGTGAGCCAAGTGTTGCATTGAGTTTGTTCTAAGTGTGTTATTCTATGAACTTCAATGCTTTATTGATGTATATTGCATTGCGGGCGGCGTGGGTCAAGTTGTGAAGAACTTGTTCCCTAAGCGATTTGTTTGTCTATTCTTTGTGCGGTGGCTTGCGAGTCAGCGGCGTCAGCGGTGAGTGGATCGGGACTACGCTTGGAGAGCCGAGGTCGAGCGATCAGGGATACCGGGTGAGGTCGTGTGACTCAAGCATGGTGCAGGATGGACAAGATGGATCGAGCGGGTGGTTCGAAATAGCTGGTTGGATCAGGTGGTGCGGATATCGGTGCAAGTCTGCGGGAGTTTCCGATGGGATTGGACAAGAGAGGCTTGGCGTCGATGAGAACCGCCGATCAACCTACACGTGGTGAAGCGGCGATTGCTTCAAGAGTTAATTGTGTGTGGGTCCCATGTGTAAGAGACCCAAAGGAAACCCTAGCTCTCTAGTATAAATAGGAAGGGAGAGGTGGAAAACCAAGCAAGCATTCATTTTAGCCCCTTCTTCTTTTCTAGGGTTTGGAGGAGAGGAGAGGAGAACTAGGGTTTGGAGTGTGCTCCTTGTTGAGCTCTTGCCCTCCTTGGTGGAGAGGCTTTGTAAGCATCTATTGTGAATGAACAATCTTGTGATGCTCAATTGAAAGATCAATTGCTCCCTTTGTGTTCTTCTCTCTTTTGGATGTATTTGGTGCTTCCTTGATTCAAAGGTTCATGCGTGGTCTCTTGGCCTTCTTTATCTTGCTTTGATGTATGGGATTACTCCTAGAGTCATCTAGATCATCAATCCCCCACAAGCAAGTCGTGAATCAAGTTTTTCTCTTTTCTAGGGTTTGAGCACTTCTTTGATAAAATCTCGAGAGATCGATTCTGCGAAGTGGATCTGACGGATCGTCACTAGAAATAGGTCTCTAATATCATTAGGAAGGTGTGCTAGAAATTTGGTCAAGTTTCATTGGTTGAATCAAAAGTTGGATCAAATTTCGTTTTGGTTTTGGGTGGAGTTTTCAGTACTGGACTCTACCGGTCCGACCGGCCTTTCAACGGCGGTTCGACCGCCCGTGTTTTCAGACCGCTGGTTTGGCGGGTCGAACCGCTGTCCACCGGTCCGACCGCTGGTTAGTTGCCGGTCAGACCGCTGGATGACCGTCGGTCCGACCGCCCGTGGTAGCCGGTCAGACCGCCCGAGCCAGTGAAGAACCTTGAGTTCTTTTCTCCTTTTGTGTCGTGTGCTTGAGGGGTTTATCAAATCCAACACAAGGCTTCCGTTGCGTGCTCACTGAACTTCTTAGCTTTCATAGCTAAAGGAGTAAAGTACGTGTTGGTTTTGATTTAGGCGAGAAAGTTTTGAAAGCGCCTATTCACCCCCCCTTTAGTCGCTTTTCCGGTCCTACACATCCTCATCTTCATCAACAAATATGCTCTCTGTCACCTGTAAGTCACCTAAAACATCGGATCTAGCTGCTGGGCTAGTCTCATCAAAAGTGACATTGCATGTCTCCTGGACAATGTTAGTTTCAACATTAAAAACCCGAAAACCCCTCGAATGAGCAGGATAACCTAGAAATAAACCATCACAAGTTCTTGATTCAAATTTATCTAGGTTCCTTGTCTTGAGAATAAAACACTTGATCCAAAGACTCGAAAGTGCGGCCGAGGGTTTTCTCGCCAAAACGAAGCTCATAGGAAGTCTTACCCAAAGACGGTCTCAGAAAGACACGATTTGAAATATGGCAAGCCGGTAGCAATAGCTTGGCCCAAAACCTCCTCGGTGTGTTATACTCATCTAGCATCGTCCTAGCCATCGAGACTAAGGTCCTGTTCTTTCTTTCCACAACGCCATTTTGTTGAGGGCGTGTGGAGAAGAGAAGCGATGCTCAATGCTGCGCTTCGGCACAAAAGAGGCAAAGAGGCATTCTTGAACTCCGTGCCATTGTCACTGCGGATTGCTCTCAAGGCACCGGGAAGTTGAAGCCAAGCGAAGAACAAGATCATGATAATGATCAAAGACCTCATCCTTGAAGCAAGAAAGAACACCCAAGAATATCTCGAAAAATCATCGACTATGACAAGAATGTACCCATTGCCACCGACCGCCAAACCCTAGCGGGACCAAAAGTATCCATATGAAGCAAGCGTCACGGTCCGTCGGTCATGACCATAGTCAATGAAGGATGTGGGCGGTAACTTGCTTGCCATGCCTACGAGGAGCACATCTGACATCTTTGTGACTTTGAGTTTAGGCAAACCTCTCATGAGATCAAGGCCGCTAACTCGTGTCGGATGATTAAAACCAATGTGCCCCAGCGTCGGTGCCAAAGCGGATATCGAAAGAAGATGCAACTAAACACTTGAGAGATCCGGCAAGAGATTCGAAAAATCAGCTCAAATATTCTACCAACTCTAGAAATTCCAAAAACGAGTTCACCAAGAGAATCAAGCAACCGACAAGCGTTCTTCTTAAATCTAGTCTCATAGCCATCATCGAGAAGCTGTGAGACAGAAAGGAGATTGTACCTTAGCTTGGACACGAGAGCGACATCCTTGAGAATGAACCTGTCGTTCACCCTGATCGATCCAGTTCCTTTGATCCGCCCTTGTGAATCATCTCCGAAGGTGATAAAATCATCACCTGTCGCTCGCGTGAAGGAAGTGAACCATCTTGAGTCTCCGGTCATGTGGCGTGAGCAGTAGAGTCGGCGAGCCACGTGTTCTTCCTCCTTCCGCGGCGATCCACGAAAATCAAGGCACAAAAGATCGATGTGTCTCAATCTTCAGGGTTAGTTAAAATAGACTTGGGAACCCGATCTTTGAGACACACGTCTGCGAGTAGTATGCAAAGCAGAATGAGTGTCCTTGATCCTAGTTGAAGTCCTATCATGAGCAATGGTTACAAACACATGAGATGCATTCTGTCTAGGAACATGACCATGTTTCATACAAGCTCTAGGTTGATGAAATAAAGTTCTAGCATGATTAGCATTTTTCAACCTCATGTGAGAACTCAACTAAATGTCCACTCTTCTACTTAATAGGTGCGGGGGTATTTTGTACCATTGGGAGAAGCACCTTTGACTCAAAAGAAGGTTGGACAAAACCTGCGCAGCTTGAAAGCAATTTTCGCAGTTGGGTTTTGAATTCAACTAAGCCATTTTCCAAGACACGAGTGACCTTAGTCTTGGATTTGTTACAAGCGAGTTGTATCCTAAACCTTGCTTCTTAGAAGGAGTTCTAGACTTGTCAAGAATCATGTTTAATTGTTTTTCTCCACTAGAGAATTTTTGCAGTGTGTTCTCTAGATAAACATTATCTTTCCTAAGATCAACACATGATTGACAAATTTTAGGTTTATTAACCTTTGCAAGCCTCTCCTTATAATTAGCAATTTCAAGCTTAAGAGCGAGGACATAAAGTACAAGTAGCGAAATTAATCATGCCCTTAAGCTTGGCATATTTCTCTCTAGCTGCTTTTAAAATGTCTTTAATTTCACGTTCACGTTCTAAGCAGAGAGAGCAAGAGCGAGACTCTACTGGTTCAGAAACATCCAACTTGCTAGACTCTAAGCATTTAAGACATGGAGTAGATTTGACCTCAACTAGCTCAGTTCTAGCATTTTCAAGTTGATGCAAAGCAGTATCAAGAGCAGGTTGCAGTTTAGACAGTTCGGAGTGCAAAACATGGCAAGAAGAACATTCATCAACGTCTAGACTCTTAGCATTCACAAGTTCTAATGTCAAATTTTCAACTTGTGACTCTAGATCCTTGTTCTTAACCATGATGAACTTTAAAGCCTTATCCTGACTAAGTAATTGCTCATACATATTGTCGCATCTAGCAGAAAGGACATCATAAGATAGAGATACCTCATCATCATCATCGACGTCGACAGAGTCAGCCATGAAGCACATGCCGGTGAAATCCTTGGTCTTCCCTTTCTTGTCTTTAGGTGGCTCCTCCTCCTCCTTGTCCTCCTGACTCCCAGAGTCCACATCACTCAAGGATTGATCTCCAAAGCGGCAAGGACCCGGTGGCGACCTTCATCGACTTAGCGATATCAAACTTTGATTTGTTCCCTTGAGGCTTCTTCCAAGCTGGCTTTCCCTCCTTATGGTTACCCTTACCCTTCAGCTTGGGGCAGTTAGCCCGAATATGGTAAAGCTCACCACACTCGTAGCAAGTCACAGGGCCACCTCTCTTTTTGTTTCACATATTGTTGTAAGCCCGTGTGGCTTTCTTGACTATGAGGGCTAGCTCGAGCTCAGGAAGACTCTCAAAATCCTCTTCACGAATTGTAGATAAACAAGCAAGAGAAAAAACCCGAAGAGGACTCAGAAGAAACATCAAAAGCTCTTGAAAGAGGATCAGCTACCAAAGCCATGTTGTCCTTCTTAGGAAGACTACCTCTCTTGATCTCATGAGTCTTGAGCTTACTATAAAGCAGCTCCAAGGTGAGAGTAGAGAGATCAACGTTCTCCTCTACAAGAGAGAGCCTTCATCTCCCACTCCTTGGTGTTAATTGCAGCCAAGAGGTGAGTGGCATTCTCAGATTGAGAGTACTCAATGTCAACAGCTTTCATCTGATTGACAACCTTGTTGAAACGAGTAAAAACATCATCGATGCTCTCGCCAGGACGCATCTCGAATTTGTTGTACTCTAAACTTATAGACCGTCTGGCGCACTTGTTTAATCTGGGACGATCCCTCATGGTAAGTTTCGAGAGTGTGCCAAATTTCATGTCTTGATCGTAAGATTGCAAATCTGTCATACTCTTGTCTACCAAGCCCGGCATATAGGAGGTTCTTTGCCTTGTTGTTGTTAGCCAAAGTATTGCAGAAGCTTGCGTGGCAATCTCGAACAAAATGAGCGGAGCTCGAACAACCTCCCATATAGCTTGTCCTTCGCTCTCAAGGAAGACTCGCATGCGATTCTTCCAATAGGCATAGTCGAGCCCATTGAAGATATGCGGCTTAGTCGAGTACTTATCCATCGCCAAGTTCAGTGACCGGTTAAGATCAAGATTGAACTAACCGGGCTCTGATACCACTTGTTGGACCGAAAAAGGCGACTAGAGGCGGGGTGAATAGGAGCACACTGACTTTTTCACAAAGAATGGATTCAGACCAATTTCACTCCAATAGCTATGAGAGCTATGAAGATCTATATACCAGTACAGCGGAAAACTAGTATTGAATCTAAACTTATATCCCCAAAGCAAAAGAGCAAAACAGAACCAAAACCAAAGGGCGGTCAGACCGGCGTATTGCTAGCGGTCTGACCGGCAAAGGTGACCGGTCTGACCAGCACTGAGGGGCGGTCTGACCGATTTTGTCCAGAGGCACTGTTCCATATTTAAAACCAAAACGAAACACGATCTAACTTTTGATATATCCAATCAAACTCGACCAAACATGGAACACACCTCCCTAAGGATATCTGGGAACTATTCCAAGTGACGATCGAGTGGATCCATATCAAAGTTTGGATCTTTTTCAAGTTGAACGCAGATTGGTTCAAAACCGAGCAAAACACGAAAATATGATTTAAGGACTTGCTCGTGGGTGATTGATGATCTAGATGATCTTAGATAGGTTCCCACATGCCATAGCAAGTTAGATCAAGACAGTAAGGCAATCAAAAACTCAGAAATCAAAGAAACACCTCAAAAACTCAAATAGAGAGAAAGAAGGCAAATGAACTCATCTTAGAGAGAACTCTTCTTTGGATTGATTTGATAACGTATCGATTACAGCCAATCATACAGATACGCATGGACACAAGATCAAAACATCTCTCTCTCTCTAGAACCCTAACCTCCACTAAACCTTCCCTAAGCACCTAAGCCAAAACTAGGGTTTCAAGCATGAAAAGGGTTGAAGGGGTGCAGCCACCTCCCTCCTCTATTTATAGTGGAGACTTAGACCTTCTAGAAGAATAACCCAAATGGGCTCCCATTAAGGCCCAAAACAAACGGGTCACACACGCACGCTTCTCGAAGCGTCGTCTTCATCTCCTCTTGATCTACTCCGCTTCTCCACGCCATCTTGCGCCGCGGGTCGTCAAAAGGTCACCAAGGCGGTATTTGGTATAATTACCAACATACCCCTTTTCAATCTTTTCGCAAAGACCGAGTTCCATCTTTGTGAAGCACCTCCCATGCTTCACCACGTGTAGGTTGATCAATGGCTCTCATCATGTCGGCAAGTCTCTCCCATCCGGCTCCCACCAGAACCACCATGGCACTTGCACCGACCCCCGCGCCGCTTGATCCAACGATCGCCCGAACCGCCTGTTCGGTCATCATTGTCCGATACATGCCATGCTTGACTCCATTGACTTCACCCGGCATACCCGATCGTTACGGACCTCGGCTCTCCAAGCTTAGTCCGATCATCCTCGCCGTTGACCGTCGTTGACCACCAAGCAACTGCACAACAATAGACAAGCAAATCGAAACCAGAACAAGTTCTTCACAACTTGACCCACGTTAGTCAAAACATGCATCATGCAACACATATGCACTGAAACTCATGACTTTGACCTAACCAACGAACAACGCCGCCACGACGGGCAACGTTAAAGTAACAACCGGTCAGACCGACGGCCTTACCGGTCGGACCGCCAGCCACAGGCGGTCAAGACCACCGAAAGGACTTAGCCAATTTTCAACCCCTGAAAATCCAAAACCTACTGGAAACTTTAAACCAATAGAACTTTTTACTGGAGACTCCAAAAATTATGGGACCAAGAGCAATGGGATCCCCTCACTTGCCTACACCCTCTATTTTTGGCCCAGCCTATTTTGACCACTTTTGATCATTGCCGGTCCGACCGCCGCACATGGCCGGTCCGACCGATTTGTGACCGATCGGACCGCCATGCTATGGCCGGTCGGACCGCCCCGCCGAAAGTGCGAGCAGGCGAAACTTTGTCGAAAACCCGTGAAACGTCAAACCGTTAACGTCATTGCCAATTGTCACATCATCCTAAGATCTGGAGCATATCCCCATGATATCCACAGTTCTAGAGAACCGTCTATGAAACTGAGAGTATCAAAGTAATCATTCAAGGTTTGTTGGCTTTTTATTTGAAGTAATGAATTCATTGATTCTTGTCATATTCTAATAGTTTGCTTGCTGCTATCAAATATTCTTGTCATATTTTGTTTTCGGTGAATTGCATGTGATTGTTCTGTCAGTCTAGCTAAGCAATTTCATATATTTTCTTTACTACGTATCATATATTTAGTTTCAATGGGTAACTTCTATTTGTTTATGTAATCATTGCGTACGTAACTTATATAGATAGCAAGTAAGCGAGATGGCAGAGGCACCGTCTTCGCCGCGTCGTGACGTCGTCGTGAATCGTCTGGATCTCCGATCAAGGTGGTACGCAAGCGAGATGGCAGAGGAATCTCCAAATTGCCCTCGGGCCGCATGGCTATCACGGAGGTCAGTGATGTTGGGATCCCTCTGAGTCAAAAGAATACAGCTGCGAGATTCCGAACTGTGTGCGGGGTACTTGGAAGGGAACGAGTCCCCATCACCAACCCAAGCTGGAAGTCTTTGACGGATGTAGAGAGATCCCAGCTGCGGACTAAAATTTCTACCTCGTTCACTTTCCCAGAAGCAGACCAGGCACGCGTGCGATGGCAGGCGTTCCTCGCGATGTTCCACGCGTGGAGGACCTTCAAGAGCACACTTGTCACGAAGTACGTGAACACGGGTCGGACGCCCTTCACAAAGTATCATTTCTTATCACAGGATACATGGGACGCCTTTGTGCAGATGAAGACGACGGCCGAATTTCAGGAGCAAAGTGCGGCGCACAGAGCTGTCCAGGCACAAAACACTCACCCCCACAAACTCGGCACCGCTGGGTACGCGGGTAAAGCCACGTAGTGGGCTGCGGAGGACGAGACCGCTGCCAGACCGTTTGCTGATATCTCAGACGAGCGCGCTAGAGCCTGTTTAAGAGCGAGGGCATCAGCCACGTCTTCGAGCGGCATCTCTTTCATAAACCCGGTAGACGAGGCAGTGTCCCAACGCTTGGTAAATATGTCGAACCACTTAGTTGTTAATAAGTCTATAACTTTATGGTGTCTATGATAACATGATTGCCCTCTTGCAGGTAGCATTGACTTCTACATGTTCCCAAGGTTCCTTCCAAGTAGACAGGGAGAAGGATGTACTATCTACGGCCCTGGGAAACAAAGAGCACCCGGGTCGCACACGAGGCGTTGGGGTTTACGTACCTTGGAGGGATGGATTATGACACGACTCCAACACATATAGGAGTAGGAAGAGATCCAAGGACCAGCACGACACCCGGTTGGAACATGTGCTTACTGAAAAATTTCAAGCACAAATAACAATCTTGCAGAACCAAGTAAATCAACTCCTCAAGGCGCAAGCCGCCCCCGTTAATTTGGGAGCAAGTCCTCCTCAACATCGGAGTAGCATCGCGTCCACACATAATTCTGGATATGACGACGTTCAATTACCGATCGACGATATTGAGGTAATGTACATCTCTGGAATGCTCCAAAGATAGACCTATAGGACGCCCTAGCTAATTGTGTATCGTTGTGTAGGAGCCAACGCCTTGCAAGCTCCAAGTGAGGATGGTCGGGTCCATTCCTATTGAGGCTAGGCGGGGTATGGTGTATCAATATCAGGAAGGGGCAGTGCAGCACGGTGCCCAGCTGACGCAGGGTTACGCCAGGGTCCACGTGGACATGGTACATGACAATTTTATGCCTTCCCATTGGAGATTCGTCAAAACAAAGAAATTAGAACACTAGGAGATGCCATGTACACTTTTATCCAGTGGCCCAAGAAGGACATCGCCCTGGACCCTACACTGACGTGATATCGACACGACCCTGCCTCTGCAATAGGACCCTCGATGAGTCCGCCTCAACCTTCGCTTCAGAAGGCCGCCTCATCGGTTCCAGTCGAGAATACACCGAAGGGACATGAAAAATATGTAACCATATCGGTCCCTGAGTCGTCTCACGGGAAGACGGGACGCAGACAACTCGTAAAGGCGAAATCGATATCGAAGAATATTCAGGCGCTTACCAAGCCCGGGAAATAATCCCTCTAACGGTTAGCGGTTAGAACCGTCTGTGATACTGAGAATATCGTAGACGGTTCGTGGTTAGAACCGTCTGTGATACTGAGAATATCACAGACGGTTCGTGGTTAGAACCGTCTGTGATGAGACGCTTATCACAGACGGTTCATGATACTATCCGTCTGTGATATGTCATCACAGACGATTTTCTATAAAACCGTCTATAATACTTTTGTTTTGTTGAGCGGGCAAACGAAAATTTGCACTTAATAGGCGGGCTGCCAAAAATCTCTTTATATTAACAGAGTCCTCCATCTCCTCCTTTGCCATCTCCTCCTCTGCCATTTCTCCTCTGCCATCTCCGTCTCGCCCTGACCTTGCGCTCCGGCCTCCCCCGAGCTCGTCGCCCGCAGCCTCCTCCACCTCGCCCCAGCCTCGTCGTCGCCGGCCTCCCACGACCTCGTCGCCCCCGGCCTCCTCTACTTCTTCGCCCCGTCCTCCCCTGAGCTCGTCACCCGCGGCCTCCTCCACCTCACCCCGACCTCGTCGTCACCGGCCTCCCACGACCCCGTCGCCCCAGCCTCCCACTACCCCACTCTCTACTCCCCCTTTTGCTTTGTGATGTGGATTACTACTGTGATGTGTTAGTGCTTTGTGAATGGATTGAGTTGATGCTACTGTGATGTGGGTGATGCCGTGTTATTTTTAGTGCTCTATGAATGGATCGAGTTCATGCTACTGTGATGTTGTGGCTATTGTGGGAAAGCTAACGAAAATTTCAATCAGGAAATCCATATCAGGTTCATTCGCGAGACTCGGGAGGCTCCAGATGAAGTGAAAACCCGTTTTTGTTTTTTTTGCAATAGAAAAAGCTATCACAAACGGTTCTAAACAAGAACCGTCTGTGATAATTACTATCACAGACGGTTCTTGTTCAGAACCATATGTGAAAATAGACTATCACAGACGGTTCTATTCACGAACCGTCTGTGATAGACTATCACAGACGGTTCGTGAATAGAACCGTCTATGATAGCCTTTTTCACAGACAGTTCAAATACCATCTGTGATGACCTCATGTCATCACAGACACATAAATTCAGACGGTTCAAAAACCGTCTGTGGTGATGTTTAGAACCGTCTGTGATGAGGTTTTGTGTAGTAGTGGAGGTCATGTACGTTCGAGGGGCGCTCTGCAGCTTCATCAAGGCGGACATCGTTAACCCCGACGAAGAGTTTCACGCCGTCGACACCGATGAACGACCTTCGAAAAATTGATTCAATATTGTAATTCACTTTGAATAGTTGTAATTCAATTTGTAACTCTACTGACAATACTTAAAATATTATTTTGCAATTGATTTTAAGTTAAATGATCACTTTCAGTTGTCAAATTCATCTGTGATGTACCTGTTTTTGCTTGTTTGTTTTTAGAGGGCATGGCTAACAATTCGTGAGGCTAGCTGAAAATGCGACAAAAATTAATTAGGTACAAAGAACTATCACAGACGATTTTTTTTAAACCGTCTGTGATAGTGGCCCTTCATAGACATTTTTTTGCCACTATCACAGACGGTTTTTTTGTTAAAAAATCGTTTGTGTTTATCCTTATCATAGACGGTTTTTTTGTTAAAAATCGTTTGTGTTTATCCTTATCACAGACGGTTTAACCGTCTGTGATAACCGCCTGTCATCACAAACGTACAAATTCAGACGGTTGAAAAACTGTCTGTGATGACCTTTTGTGCAGTAGTGTGACAGGTCCTTACGTCCGGAGCGGACGGTTCGACCCGGACGCTTCTATCCGCTATTCATATGTAGTCAATCTGTCCAACGAAACACACCTACTCCGCGTCTAGACCATTCCGCCATTCGGTCCCCATTTTCCCAATTGGGACGCAAGGCTAACGAAACAGCGGCGAACGAGATGAAGACAAGGAAAGCGGTTTGTCTCACGCCACATCTCGCCGGTGACGAACCTATTTTTTGGCAGTGGCGACCATCCGAGGTGATGCATGTGAGTTACTGTTGAACATATAAGAATTTTTCGAATTACTTTAATCCAGAAATATACTAGATGAATCATGAACAATATTCTAGCCTTTTACATAAGACAGATAAACATGAACACCAAAGTCATACCAATTTCTAACAGAACAGAAACTAGCATTTCTATCTCAGTGTTCAAAACAATAACATAAAGTAAAGATAAACAAAGTACAAGAATTAGATTGATATACCCATAACCAGTTGAAGAAGCAGCAGAAGCAGAAGTGTTGACGAGATTGTCGTTCGACATGGCGTAGTGGACATAGTCGTGCAGTTGATATAGATGAAACAGAGGATCGGATGATGACGAAGCAGCGAGCAGTCGCGCGAACGCTCCCCAAAAACCTTATTCGTCCTCGCTCGTGTAAGCCTTCAAGGATGGGGTTCCAGAGGCCTGCTCTCCCGGTTCGACCGTACATGAGCCTCGCCGGGATGGAGATCGCCAGAGAAAGCAGCAAAACGTGGAGAGGAAGAATCTGTCTCAGTCGCGTGGAGTGAAAAAGAAGGAGAGAGAGAGTCTCACGAACAGTTCACTATTCTTTTAATGGTCCACAAAAAACAAAGAGACTGAAGCGGTGCGTCATCAACGATGCTAACAGCCTGACCACTAATGGCGAATCGTTCTGACCGGTCCGTTTGTTAATGCCATTACTGCGAGTCGGTGCGTTTCGATTTCCGAATAGATAAAGAAAGCGCGCGCACCGGACAGCGTCTGCGTCTGTAGCGCTGCACGCGCGCATGCACATGCACCCGCCGCGGCGCGGCGCGGCTCGGCTCGGCGGCGGCGGCCTTGGCGTGTGTTGACTCTCTCAATTCCACAAGGGGTTACCACGATCCACCTTATAAAGTGGAGTAACTCCCCATTAATACTCCATGTGGGACTAAACAGTTTTGGCACGTGCACATGGGCCTTTGAGATTTTTCAGGAATTAATTAGAGTTAAAATTGGGCCAAGCCCGTATTAATTCCAACAATCCCCCACCAGATCCCAAAGGCACATGTCAAATGCCTTGATCCACAGTATTGTTTTAATATACCAGTGTTTTGATGGAGACCGGTTAAGGATGAACATCCACCTAGAATAGAAGCTACACTTATCCACAACTGCACAATGGACTAAGCCTTGAATTTACAGTTTTGTGTGAATAGGTTTCACTTAAGTCCTTAACTGATACTAGGCTGCAAGGCATCCCCGCGGGTTGGAGCATATAAGTCATACTCTTGGCCTATTCATGAGCTTCCTAGAGATTACCCTATCTCATAGACTGTGACTAGCAGTCGGGCTCATATAGGTGTGTTCTTTCAAGACTGCTCTGTAGGACAGCATCTTTGCTTAAACAAGCCACAGAACACATTAAGATAAAAATCATCCTGCCATCTGATTTAGGAAAATTGCATCTCCAATGGAGTGGGTCTATAAAAGTACTCTCCTCCCAGTTAACCAATAGCTTGTTTCGTCAATCCTACTTCACGGGATCTCCGGTCACATAGGATGGGTTACCACTATGGTATAACTCACGTGGGTCTCAAACCCATCTCCCTCGATGCATTGTTTATCACATTCCATGATAAACCCTTTGTGAAGGGATCTGCCAGATTCTTAGCTGTTTGGATATAATCCAAAGCTATTACTACAGAGTTTCTCATTTTCCTAATAGACTTCAGTCTTCTCTTCACATGTCTTGATGTCTTCATATTATCCTTAGAACTATTCACCTTGACAATCACAGTCTGATTGTCACAGTTCATCAGAATAGTCGGTATCAGTTTTTCAACCACTGGCAAATCCATCAAGAGTTCTCGAAGCCATTCGGTTTCAACGATGGCGATATCTAATCTTTGTGAGTTACGCTTCCATTGTTGACCTTGTTAAGATGGTCTGCTTGCAAGACTTCCATGAAACAGCACCACCTCCAAGTGTGAAGACATATCCACTTGTGGCCTTAATCTCATCAGCATCAGATATCCAGTTTGAGTCACCATAACCCTCCAGTACCCTAGGATACCCAGTATAGTGAATTCCATTGCTCATTGTACCCTTTAGATAGCGCATTACCCTCTCAAGAGCATGCCAATAATCATCTCCCGGATTGGAAACAAAACAGCTTAGTTTGCTCACAGCAAACGAGATGTCAGGCCTGGTGCAGCTAGCTAAATACATGAGTGAACCAATTATTTGAGAATATCTCAATTGGTCTCTGGCTATTCTCCGATTCTTCCTAAGCAACATGCTAGGATTATAAGGTGTTGGAGAGGATTTGCAGTCGCTATAACCAAAACGACTCAGAATCTTTTCCACATAGTGGGTTTGCAACAATGTAATCCCACCATCATCACCTCTCAACAGCTTGATGTTCAAGATAACATCAGCTACTCCCAGATCTTTCATCTCAAAGTTTTGAGACAAGAAATCGTTGACCTCCTTAATCACATTAAGGTTGGTCCCAAAGATCAGTATGTCATCAACATACAGACATAGAATGACTCCTTCGCCCCCACCATGGCGATAATACACACATCTGTCAGCTTCATTCACAATAAAGCCTGTAGATGTTACAATTCTGTTGAACATTTCATGCCACTGCTTAGGTGCTTGTTTAAGACTATACAAAGATTTCAACAACTTACACACATTTCCTTCTTGACCATTTACTACAAATCCATCTAGCTGTTCCATGTAAATCTCCCCATCCAACTCTCCATTTAGGAAAGCCGTCTTAACGTCCATCTGATGAACGAGAAGACCATGTGAGGCAGCCAGAGATAGTAGTACTCGAATAGTGGTCAATCTAGCCACAGGTGAATAAGTATCGAAGAAATCTTCACCTTCCTTTTGGGTATAACCCTTGGCCACAAGCCGTGCCTTGTACTTCTCGATAGTACCATCAGGTCTAAGCTTCTTTTTAAACACCCACTTACATCCTACAGGTTTACAACCATAAGGACGCTCAGTGATCTCCCAAGTTCCATTAGAAATAATGGAATCCATTTCACTACGGACTGCTTCCTTCCAGTATTCTGCATCTGGAGAAGCATATGCCTCATAAATGGTACTTGGAGTATCATCCACAAGGTACACAATGAAATCAGGACCAAAAGACTTTGCAGTCCTTTGTCTTTTACTCTTCCTCAGAGTTTCATTGTCTTCCTCCTCAGGAATTTGCTCAGGGGTTTGCTCAAAATATTCCATTGGAATGGCGAGTTCGGAGGCATGTCGGGCTCTGACTCGATGAACTAGGCATATCTTTTATCGAAAAAATATCCTCAAAGAATGTAGCATCTCTGGACTCTATAATTGTACCGACATGCACATTAGGTACTCCATATTTCACCACTAGAAATCTATATCCAACACTATGGTGAGCATAGCCTAGAAAGACACAATCCATGGTTTTTGGTCCAAGCTTACGCTTTTTGAGAATTGGCACATTGACTTTCGCCAAACAACCCCAAGTACGCAAGTATGAAAGTGATAGTCTTTTCTTCTTCCATTGTTCATATGGGGTTATCTCTTTATTCTTTGCAGGAACCCTGTTCAGGACATGACATGAAGTCAATATAGCCTCCCCCACCATGCTTTGGAAAGACCCGCTGTGTCTAACATGGCGTTAACCAACTTAGTTAGAGTGCGGTTCTTTCTTTCAAAGAATCCCGTTTGGTGGGGTGAATAGGAGGCGTCCTCTCATGGATTATACCATGTTCCTCACAGAATAAATTGAACTCATTAGAAAAGTACTGCCACCACGATCAGACCTAACCCTTTTGATTTTTCTTTCAAGTTGGTTCTCGACACGCCTTATAGATTTTAAAGTAGTGAAGTGCTTCACCTTTAGTTTTTAAACGATACACATAGCAGAACCTAGTGGAGTTATCAATCAAAGTCATGAAATATCTATTACCACCTTTTGTCAACACACCATTCATCTCACACAGATCTGAATGTATGAGTTCTAATGGTGCCAAGTTTCTTACCTCTGCGGCCTTATGAGGCTTACGAGGCTTCTTTGATTGTACACAAACTTGACACTTAGAACCTTTGGTAAGGGTAAATTTTGGGATTAACTCTAAACTGGTTAAACGCGTCATGCAACCAAAATTTATGTGACAAAGTCGTGAATGCCAAATAGTAGTCTCATTACCACTGCAAACATGGTTCACAACACTATTACACAAATCTGAAAGAGATAGGTGGAACAAACCTCCGCACACATAGCCTTTACCAACAAATTGTCCACACTTGGACACAACAAATTTATTGGATTCAAACACCAGTCTAAAGCCATCTCTACACAGAAGAGATCCGCTGACGAGATTCTTATTTATGGATGGCACATGATGAACGTTCTTGAGTTGCACAATCTTCCCTGAAGTAACCTTCAGATTGACCGTACCAACACCATGAACAGTAGCATGTGACCCGTTCCCCATTAGAACGGCTGAATCCCGAGTGACCTGGTAAGAAGAAAACAAAAAAATATCAGCACACACATGTATGTTAGCACCAGTGTCTATCCACCAATCGGTAGTTTGACATACGGAAAGAACGATGAGGTAAATTACCATACCACGATGTTCCGTCTCGGTGGTACCAACAACAATATTAGCAGACTTGGAATTCTGCCCTTGCTGATTCTTCCCACCTTTGCGTTGGCTGCAATCCTTGGCCCAATGACCAGATTCGCCACACACAAAGCAAAGACCATCCTTTGTATTCTTCTTCTTCTTCTTGAAGCTAGTTGTTTGTGCGGTCTTGTTCTTGCCTTTGAACTTCTGAGCTTGGCCATTCTTTTTCTGCACCACATTGGCATTAGAATGTCCCTCATTACCTCTAGTGTGTGTATCTTTTGCTCTCGCCTTCTCTTCAACATCAAGAGACCCAATGAGATTTTCAACAGAAAACTCTTGTTCTTGTGTTTCAGAGTAGTAGCAAAATTCCTCCAAGAAGGAGGAAGCTTGGCAATAATACCCCCCGCAACAAACTTGTCCGGTAACACACACTTGAAGTGCTCAAGTTCTGTGGCCATGGATTGTATCTCATGAGTCTGTTCAACTATAGAACGGCCATCAACCATTCTGTAATCATGATACTGCTCCATGAGGTACAGTTCACTGCCTGCATCCGAGACCCCAAACTTGGCCTCGAGTGCATCCCACATCTCTTTCCCTGTTTTGATCACCATGTATGCATCGATTAACTTCTCACCAAGAACGCTAATCACAGCACCTTTGAAAAGTGAAGGACCGAAATGGCAACAGAGTGGGGTGAATGGTGCTTTAAAAATTAAGATACTCCCCTCTCAAGTGTCCACACAGCAGCTCAAACACTTCTGATAAACAAGAGACGTGAAGTGAATCAAATCCAAAAAGTTTAACCAAAAAGCGGGGCATTACAGCCGGATATCGGAAGTTTCGATTTTACCTAGCGGTAGTTCCGGGTATCAGTCACGGAAGTTCCGCCTGCGGTAGTTCCGCCGTGGACAATCGGAAGTTCCGATTGTCCTGACCGAAGAACAGTACGCTCGGGGTTTTGCCCAAAAATCCGAAATACTAACTCTTGAATGCTCCTCTCAGGTCAAGTCTCACAGGACATCATCCTAAACAACATCTTGACCTCATGGAGAAGAATCGCAGACAAAGATCCATTAATCAAAGCAAAAACGGATTTCTTGAGTATTAGGCAAGAACAACCAAAAACCCACAATTTGCAAGATTCTTAGATTCTCGGCTCATGAGACTTTGAAGATATATTAGCAATATCAATAAGACTCTAAATATCAAGTTTCATTCCATCTTGATGCGGGGTGCCCGATCTTCTCGACGTAGAACCTCTTGATAACTTGTGTATCCTGACGAACCACCAGCTGATCCCCCGCGCCAATGCACGGACTTGCAACTCTATGGAAAATTCGCCCAAACACACACTTGATTGGATCCTCGCTGACCACAAGCGAAGATCGTCGAACCCTCAATTCCCAGCGGAAAAACAAGAACGACCCCTTGTTCTCAACGCCCAACTCCCTCTGTTTTGGCTATAAGCACAACAGGAGAATCAAGCAAAAGCTTTGAAAATATATTAAACGTGGTCTGAGGTTACAATGGGGGTCTACCCCTCTATATATAGTGCTCCTACTCCTCCTCATGGCTGGCCAAGAGGCCCTACTCCTATTCTAATTCGGATTTAGAGTCCTACTCCAATTCCGATACATTACAAAACAAAAAAGGAAACTCTGATTTTACAACCATCGGATTGTTTCGGTCATATCTTTTGATACGGGACGAATTTCGGAGTGAGGGAGGATCCGTTGGATCGGGCTTGAAGTTAGCTTTCCAACAAGCCCAAAACCACTCAAATCCGACTTCGTATGAGAAAGTTATGATCTTTTTACTCCGGACTGTCCTGCTGATTCCGAATCCGAATTTGAGGCTGATTCCGAATCCGAATTGAATTCTGAGTTGATTCCGAATTTGAATTTGGTTGGTCTTGTGGAAGTTTCGAATTTGACTTGGATTCTTGGGCTTCTCTCCCCTTGCTTGTCTCCCACGAGCTTCTCCTCCATTGTGACGGCCTTTCTTCAAGAACAGCCTCATATCCTTCATCTCCGTTCATTATTGAATCTTCCAATCTGAGCACAAGCAAAACACTAGTTTTAGGTAGTATGAAATTCTCATCTAATTTAAAAGGAAATTCAGTGAACAGATTCACCGTTGGATAAGCTTCTCTTGTTTTCAACTCTCTTAGTAAGCTCATGTTGTTACGAGGTATTTAATGAATTGAAAATATTATATGAAACAACATAGCTAAGGATGTCCGCATCATCCTCCTTTCTTCAAAAAGCCGTCCTCGGCTTTTGATAACTGAAAATGTGCTAGACAGAAGAAAACAACGTATATGCATGGTATATGTATTTATCATCCAAACAAGTTCCGTGTAGCGCATGATGATTTGCGAACATGTATTAAACAAAGAGAACAACGTATATCGTGATATATGTATGAATCAATTGTTGTGTTATTCGCGTTGTTTTGTACAATCGATAGCTCTAATCACATTTCAAATTGCACAACCGACTCATATGAAAAATTTCACCTTCCCAATACCAAAGTCAAGTAAAGTGGGTGAAAACCAATTGATACCATTCCATAATTCAATTGCGCTACTCTGATTAGTTATACATTTAAGAGATAAATAAGTAGGCATCATGTTGCATTCTAAACAATAGACACTTGTATTTAAACCCATCTTAAAGATATCATGACATTGCTCAATAGATGGTTTGCGCAAAACATGTGATTGTAAATCAACAAGATTATCATAGGTAATGTATATTTGATAAACTTGAAACATGTTGTCTACACCAACATCACCAATCAAATTGAATTTATATGTGTGTATGTAGCTATTTACTAGTGATGTTAAGTGTGAAATTTCAAGAACCTTCTTAATCACACTAGATACATGTTTAGGACTATCGAATATGATATAACACAAAGAATTATCAATGTGCATTCTACTAAGAACTTCTTTTTGAGTAATCAATTTCACATTATGCAAATTAAGCATATCAAATTTAGAACGTGGAATCATCAAATGAATAATGGAGTTCTCGTTTCGCACCTTGTCTTGATGATATATCGATTTAGTACCAATAGTGTTACCTTTGTCGTCCTCCTTAGTTGATGTAGGTGCCGCGGGTATCGTAATGTCATCATGTAACGACGGGGTATCATGTGTTCCCTCTCCAACCATGGTTATATCTTCATCTTTCTCTTCCAATGGTGAGGGCTCTTGAATGTCCAACTCCTGATTTGCTTGGTCCACCTGCATAATGTGTGATACAACACTAGAAATAGAGGGTAAGTTATTAGGTTCAAAAATAATCCTACTTGTCCTATCATCTATCTCTCCCCTTTCTTTTGGTGTATCTCTCACACTCTCAATTGGGATGCTCTCAATCTCGCATATGGTGGACTCACACAGCTCACTCTTTTTATCACTCTCACTCAATTTGGCTATGTGGCTCTCATTCTCACATGGGTTTTGATACATCTCATCCTTGTAAGACTGTGGGCCAACAATGGCACAACTACCACCAACCACGACCTCCTCACGTGTTGCAGGTTGTGACGGGGCGGCACTACTCATCACCTCGGTCGAAGAAAAATTCACATGCTCGATCTTCTTCTCAAGGGACACACCAGTGGATGAATTAGAACTAAAGAGCCGGCGCAGATTTAATTGATGTGCTTGCATGTGTTTAAGTCTCTTTTCTGCCTTCATAGCATATTTCACAAGATCTTGCAGACTACGAAAATATTCATCTTGAAGTGCAGCAACGATCTGATAATTCAAGCCTGCTTTGAAGTATGTCTTTTCTTGATATGGACTAGTGATATTGGCACGGCGCATTGCATGATTCAACTCAATATAGTAATCTTGGACAACTTTGCATCCTTGTGTAATGCTCTCCACGTGTCGTAGTAGTTCCGCTCATAATAGGATGGAACAAATTCTCTTCTCATGATGCTTTTAAGCAGAACCAAGATGTAATGAATCTTTTCCACCTAGTTGTTGCCACCAACTAGAGGCATAGTCCGTAAAAAATAAAGTGGCCACTCTCACTTCCTTGGCTTCTGATTCGAACTTATGGGATTCAAGCTCGAACTCCATGTCTTGTACCCACTCAAGATACTCCTCTGGATCATTACTACCATAGAAGGGAAGATACGTATACTCGCGATCGCCATTGTTAGCAAACAAAGCAAAGAATATGTATGTAGGTGTATGTGTATATGTAGAGGTCACTCAACTCACAAGCCTAACAAGGTGAAGTTTCTTTCTTGTTCGAAAGGAATTAAGAACAACAATACTTACACTTGAGTGTAGCAGAACCAAAAGGTGATGTGTGGCGAATTTCAAGAGCAAGTCAAAGCACGACAACGGGTGTTTTGTGGAGCTTGGTATGGATACCTACTTAATTTGAAAATTCTAGGTATTGTAAGGCTAAGTAAATATCCAAACTAGAATTCAATGCCTAGTTGCCGATCACAAAGATATAAGTGAAAATCAAAGCAACTCACACGCAAAGATATTGGAACTTAGTGCAATCAAGGAATGAGCTATGTAAGATATAAGTGAAGAACAAAATAGCTCGTATTGCACAAGTTATAGAAAGACGCTAGCTAGTTGCAAATAATGAAACTAGGGCACAAGATTGCACAAAATATTGATATTCTAACAATTGAATCAAGAATGAGTGGGGATTTTTGCTCAAGTTTATGGTTCGGCTATGCGCTTTCTTTTTTCCTTTTGTCTTTTGTCTTTTGTCTTTTCTTTTCTCTTCTTTCTTTTTTTTCTTCTCTTTTTCCTTCGTTTTTTTTTTGAACTATTGCCAAAATTCTTGTTCTACCAAAATGAGCAAAAGTTATTTCCACCTTTTGATCTTTGAACAATTGCAAGAACACAAATATTAATATGCACCCTAAGAAACGATTTAGCTAGTCTTCAATAGGTTCAAAGTATTACAAAGGATTGAAAGGTTCACAAAGGATAAAATGGTTACTCACTTTTTTGGTGTTTTTTTTTATAAACACGACAAAAAAATCAAACTAGGCTCAAATAAAAGCAACGCAAAAGAATTCAAGATCAGCAAACTAAACTTGATTCTAATGGAGAAAAACTTAACAAAACTCACTAGAATAACAAATTAAATACTACTACCGAAAGACTTTTTTGTATGGCTTTTTCGGTATAGGGAAAAAATTAGATAATCGGATAAAGATCCTACCGAGTCAGCTGAGCTCGATACCACGATGCGGGTGCCCGATCTTCTCGACGTAGAACCTCTTGATAACTTGTGTATCTGACGAACCACGGTGATCCCCGCGCCAATGCACGGACTTGCAACTCTATGGAAAATTCGCCCAAACACACACTTGATTGGATCCTCGCTGAGCACAAGCGAAGATCGTCGAACCCTCAATTCCCAGCGGAAAAGCAAGAACGACCCCTTGTTCTCAACGCCCAACTCCCTCTGTTTTGGCTATAAGCACAACAGGAGAATCAAGCAAAAGCTTTGAAAATATATTAAGCGTGGTGCGAGGTTACAATGGGGTCTACCCTCTATATATAGTGCTCCTACTCCTCCTCATGGCTGGCCAAGAGGCCCTACTCCTATTCTAATTCGGATTTAGAGTCCTACTCCAATTCCGATACATTACAAAACAAAAAAGGAAACTCTGATTTTACAATCGTCGGATTGTTTCGGTCATATCTTTTGATACGGGACGAATTTCGGAGTGAGGGAGGATCCGTTGGATCGGGCTTGAAGTTAGCTTTCCAACAAGCCCAAAACCACTCAAATCCGACTTCGTATGAGAAAGTTATGATCTTTTTACTCCGGACTGTCCTGCTGATTCCGAATCCGAATTTGAGGCTGATTCCGAATCCGAATTGAATTCTGAGTTGATTCCGAATTTGAATTTGGTTGGTCTTGTGGAAGTTTCGAATTTGACTTGGATTCTTGGGCTTCTCTCCCCTTGCTTGTCTCCCACGAGCTTCTCCTCCATTGTGACGGCCTTTCTTCAAGAACAGCCTCATATCCTTCATCTCCGTTCATTATTGAATCTTCCAATCTGAGCACAAGCAAAACACTAGTTTTAGGTAGTATGAAATTCTCATCTAATTTAAAAGGAAATTCGGTGAATGATTCACTGTTGGATAAGCTTCTCTTGTTTTCAACTCTCTTAGTAAGCTCATGTTGTTCTGAGGTATTTAATGAATTGAAAATATTATATGAAACAACATAGCTAAGGATGTCCGCATCACATCTCATAAGAGGAAACAAAAGATTCACCAAAAACCCTAGATATTCAACGTATGAACAGAGAGACGAAAAGAGGCATAAACAAGGAACCAAAACCTCAGAGTTTCATTGATAGAAATCAAAAGATTACAGAGGGAAACACAGAGGAATGATTACACAAATTTCAGTTCATCCTCTCAAACTCAACAAACTCTCAAAAAGCAAAACAACCTCTCCAAAGGCACTTTAGCTAAAGCTAACCCTAATTTTCTCTCTCAAAAAGTCTAACCCAACAACCAGGGGTTCACCTCTATTTATAGCCCTTGGCTAACGGGTCTCCAACCCGTTAAGCCGGCTAAACCCTAACGGAGCCCGCTTCCACTTGTGCCGCTTTGCGAAATTACCCTTTCGCCCCTCGCACACCTTCTGGAAGCTCCCGCGTTCCGTGTTGTTCACGACTCGCAAATGCCTCGAGTGCACGCCGTCTTCGACACATCTTTACCGTTCTGACCTCAACGCCACCTGCATCTAGTCCGGTCTCCACGTGTCTCGCCACGACTCCACCTCGATGCCCTGCAACCAGTACAAACAAGAACCACATCACATAGCATTGCTCAAGATATTAGAATCATCATTTGCATTAAACTCAAAACCATTCACAACTCAAAATCCAATCTATGTTCTCTCTGCACAGTTCTGTGCACAATCGGAAGTTCCGCACTTACCATTGCGGAAGTTCCGCACTTACCATTTCGGAAGTTCCGATTATCGGACCGTCCGCACTCCCAGGTTGGAAGATCCGATTGTCGTCACAGCAGAATACTCTTGTCAGTATTTTCGGAAGTTCCGCGATCCCAGGTGCGGAAGTTCCGATTATCAACTCACCAGAACACAATTGTCAGGATAATCGGAAGTTCCATTTTACCAGGGCGGAAGTTCCGATTATCGGAACTTCCGCATTCCAAAACCTAAGTACCGCAAGATCTGAGACAAACCCAGCAAGAATAAAACGCGATGAATCCAATCACAAACTATTCAACATAGCGTCAAATACTCATCACTCGTAAGGGGACCCTACTCACATGGTCTCTCAATCTCCCACTTGATGAGTATATTGACAAACACGAAAAAGCATATAGAGAGTTTGTGATAAAAACCAAACATGGTCTAAACTAGAAATCAAGAAGGCTCAAGACCATGTTTGTCAAAGAAGAAAGATTGGAGCTTTAAATGAAAGAGCAAAAAAAAAAAATTGCAAAGCTCCAGAATACTTTTTTTCTCCAAACTAACTTCTCCCCCTTTTGGCAATAAACACATCAAGAAGTTTTTAAAGAAAGGAAATGACTATATGATATTCATTTTAAGCATTAGGAGCCATGAAGATTATCCAAAATGATTATTAGAGTATTACACCAAGCCATAACACATAAGAATGCTATCAAGATCATGACAATTGATGTATAGAATAACTAAGACAGAAAATCCATAATCTGATAAATGATCTAATTCTTTAGCAAGTCAAATAAACCAAGATTGTAGTCTAGCTAAAGGTATCCAAGGATGATACAAGCCATGTCAAATACTCTAAGAGGAACCAAGAAGCATAATATTGAACAGTTTAGAGAGCTACCAGTTGAAGAAGGACTCATTTGATCAAGTACTTGGTCTGTTCGAAGATAAGCAATTTTAGCACAAGTTTCTTTGTCTGGAAACATAATTATGGCTTTATCTTAGTGAAGCAAGTCCTGGACTAGGTGCCATCCACAACTGCCTCCTAAGCTTCAACCATTTTTCAAATCTTAACCATGTGCTGGATCCCAAGCCTTATGCGACCACTCCAAGCAACAGACTTAAGGAGGTGATCTTAGGTCATCCAAGGCTCCCCCTGAGTTCATGCCTAGTGCAATGGCAAGCAGTCTCATGAGAAAGAGTTGGTGAGATCAGTTTTTTTCGCACAAAAGAGATCATTTTTGCTTTTTGAAGTTTTTAGACCAACAATTAAAGATAAGTCATGTTTCTTAACGAACTGACATAGCTTACTCTAAAACTCAATAAAGATTCAAGACTCAACTCAGCCTACTTGACATGGCGAGAATCATAAAAGGATAACTTCAACAGACTAGTCTCAAGAGCTATCAAGACAAGATTTTAATTCAAGTTGAGCATTTTTTTTAATCACCTTAGCATGGCAAAGACTAAACTACACATAAAAAGTCATGATAAATCTAGCAGTTTAGCATAAATCATGGCAAGATGTAAAACAGTGAAAACAGATCATAAGGGATAATAGACAAGGCTCCATATGATTTTATTACAATGCAGGATGAAAAGCACAAAAATCCAGATTCCCTTCAGAATGAGATGCACTTGTTAATTCAGGTTGAGTTCAGACAAATTTAAGAACTTGAAGAACCAAGATGAACTCCCCCTGAACCAAAGGAATAAAATCGAGAAACTGGAAAGAGAAACAGAAAAAGCAGTCCTTAGAGCATAGATAAGAGAATACTATAGCTCAGACAGATTCTTATCTACCACATATGATTCCAGGACTATCAGCTGATCGATTAACACACTAAGGAGCAAACACTGTCCCTGTCTACCCAAGGGTGGCCCGACCCTCGCTAGAACCTATAAGAAGTGAGTAAGCTCTACTTAGAGAGAGGAGAAACAGCTAATAAGCAGCATCCTAGAAGCACAAGATAAGAATTAGCAGTCAAAGCAACTTGGCAAGAGAACCACTCTAACCTATGCTGGAAGGACATAGACTCAAAGCACCCAAAAGAAATGCAGCCAGAAAGGAGTAATAGCATAATTAAAATATAATACTGTAGTAAGAGCACAAGCTCCCCCTCACAACAGTCCATAAGGACAAACCACCCCAAGCTCTCCCATGAGAAATTTGAAACCGAGAGTGTCCAAAGGCTTGGTGAAGATATCGATAGCCGGTGTTCACTCTCCACAAACTGGAGCACAATGTCACCCTTCTCTACATGGTCTCGAAGAAAGTGATATCTGATATCAATATGCTTGGTCCGAGAATGTTGCACTAGGTTCTTGGCAATGCAAATCGCAGACGTGTTATCACAAAAGAGTGAAACACGGTCGATTACTAACCCAAAGTCCTGCAAGGTCGAGACCATCGAAAGCACTTGGCTCTGACAATCGGGCTGCGACAACGTGCTCGGCCTCTGCGATGGGCGTGCAACACCGGTCGCTTTCTTGAAGACCGGGAGACAAGAGAAGTACCAATGAATTGGCAAGTGCGGAGGTGCTCTTCCTATCTATCCTCTAACCCGGTGAAATCTGCATCGGAGAAGGCTCTAAGAGATAGACAAGAAGAGGAAGAGTACCAGATACCATAGTCAATGGTAGCTCGAAGGTACCGAAAGATGCGCTTCACCGCCTGACGATGAGATACGCGAGGAGAAGCCTGAAACCGAGCACAAAGACATACAGAGAAATGTATGTCTGGTCTTGAGGCTGTGAGGTACAAGAGAGAGCCTATCATGCTTCTGAACTCCTTCTGATCAACTGGCTCGCCGTCTTCATCTGGGTCGAGTGAGGCTGTAGAAGCCATTGGAGTTGACACTAGCTTGCCATCACTCATGTCAAAGCGTCTCAGGAGATCACGAGTGTACTTGCCTTGGTGCAGAAAAGTACCCTCCCGAGTCTGTTTGATTTGGAAGCCAAGGAAGAAACTCAACTCGCCCATCATGCTCATCTCAAATTCTGAGCTCATGACATCCAAAACGGGAGGCGAGCATGCGAGGAGCCGCCAAAGATAATGTCATCCACATAAATGCAGACGAAAGCGGAAGATCGGTGCCAAGACGGCGGATGAACAAGGTCTTGTCAATTTTACCCATTTCAAAATCATGACTCAAAAGATAAGACTTAAGCCTTTCATACCAGGCACGAGGAGCTTGCTTAAGTCGATAAAGAGCTTTTGAAAGCTTGAAGACATGATTAGGGTACTTGGGGTTTTCGAAACCTGGGGGCTGTCTGACATAGACTTCTTCCTCAATTAGTCCATTGAGAAAGGCACTCTTGACGTCCATCTGGTAAAGCTTGAAACTCTTAGAAGCTGCAAAGGAAAGCAATATTCTAATAGCTTCAAGTCAGCTCTGAGGGCAAACGTCTCCTCAAAATCGAGACCCTCGACCTGGGAGTAACCCTGAGCTACCAGTCTAGCCTTGTTTCGAATGATTACCCCATCTTCGCTTTGCTTGTTCTTGAAAACCCACTTGGTCCCAATGATATTGTGACCTCGAGGGGGCTCAACAAGCGTCCAAACCTTGTTTCTGTCAAAGTTCTCCAATTCCTCATGCATGGCATTGATCCATGATTCATCAGAAAGAGCATGACAAACGTCTTTAGGCTCAAATGAGGCAACAAAGCGAGAATGAAGGCGAGAAGAGAGACATGCCGCTTTTGAGCAGTGACTCGTTCAAAAGATCTCAATGATCTGCTTCTGAAGGATGGTCCTTTTGAATGTGTCTAGGAGGTCCAGGGTGAGATGAAGAAGTGGCCTTTATCTCATGAGCAGATGAGATAGGGACAGAGCCACTAGCTTCAGAAGAAGCAGAAGGTAAGGGCTCATCTCCTCGAGGTGCGTTGGAAGAAGGCACCTCAGGAGTAGGAGAAAGAATTGGATCAGGTAGACAACCCTCATCTCCGTCCTCCTCATCATCCACAAAGATGGACTCAGACTGCTCTAGCGAACCTGAGATATCAGGCCTAGTCCCCGGACTGGCCTCATCGAAGGTCACCTCACAGGTTTCTACCATTTTGCTAGACTCGCAGTTCCAGACTCTATAGGCACGAGAAGAAGTCGAGTAATCCAGAAAGATCCCATCACAAGATCGTGACTCGAACTTATCTAGGTTCCCAGACTTCAGAATAAAACACTTGCAACCAAACACATGAAAATGCGAGACACTGGGCTTTCGCCCATATCTCAACTCATAAGAAGTGCGATGCAAGAGTGCCCTAAGAAAAACTCTGTTTGAAACATGGCATGCAGTGGCAATTGCCTCAGCCCAAAACTTCCTAGGTGTAGAATATTCATTTAGCATCGTCCTGGCCATCTCGACCAAGGTACGGTTCTTCCTCTCCACAACGCCATTCTGCTGAGGGACGTGCGGGGAGGAGAACTGGTGCTCTACACCTGTCACACCACAGAAACTCTCAAAGTAGGAATTCTTGAACTCGGTGCCATTATCACTGCGAATTGCTCGTAATGCACACGGAGCTCAACGAAAGCCTACTAAAAGACCACGAAAATGAGTAAGCGTCTCATCCTTGAGGCTAAGAAAAACACCCAAGAGTACCTCGAGAAGTCATCGACCACAACAAGAACATACCACTTCCCTCCTGCCGATCAAGATTTCGAGCCGACCAAGCTGTATCCATATGGAGCGATTGTCCCGGTGCATCGATCATTATCCTTTGGATTGGAGAGTGAGAAGCGGCAACCATCTTGCCGTGCTTGGCATGGAGAGCAAACTAGATCCTTGACCATCTTGAGTTTTGGCAAACCACGAATGAGATCGTGGCCGCTAACTCGTGTCAAATGATCAAAGCCTATATGACCTAGTCTCCTATGCGGAAGGTCAAATCACGAGATTGAGACGCAATTAAACACGGAGAGGATCACGGAAGACTCGTAAAAATCAGCCGAAAGATCCTCCCATATCGAAATCCATAAACCGGACTACCCAATAATCAAGAATTTTGCAATTGTTTTTCTTAAAACTCACCTCGAAATCGTCATCGGTGAGTGAGAGATCGAAAGCGATTATCTTGCGGCTTACTTACTAAGGCAACATCTTTGAATAAATGAATCATTAATGCGCATAGTACCTTTAGCAATGGCGCGCCCAAACGAAGCATCTCCAAAGGTGATCGTCTCATCACTGGAGCAAGGGCTAGGAAGAAAACCAATAAGAATCTCGGTCATATGGCGAGAACAACCGAGTCTACAAGCCAAACCTTTCCCTTCTCTGCCGGCGAACTGAGTCAAGCAGAGTAAAGTCTCGATCTTGGGGTGAATCAGCGGTGATTTTGGCACCCAATCTTGAGTAACACGTCGAATGGATGAAGTAGTTAAGAAAGATGACCTCTATCTACCCTACGCTCTCGTCACTCAACAAGCGGAAGGTGCGTATGCGGACACGAAGGCGTTCTTGAATCCGACCGCTATGGAAGAGCGAGTCGAATTCGCAACATGTCTTGATCACGCCATGAGTAGCCATCTCGAAAGGGAAACGAGATCTACCCTCAAGCGACGGAAGTCACGACCAAAGGGAGCATGAGGACGAAAATCGAAAACTTCGGAAAAACCAAGTCCTCGATGCTTGCCTAAATCATCAACATAGCAAACCTAGACCTCATGTTAGTCTTAGGTGCACTCATGGTGCAGGGCGACCACGAATGCGCCTAAAGGACTCAACATGATCTCTGTACGCGATCTTGGCACGCTGAAGCAATGATCAACCAAATGTCCATCCTTACGACGAAGGTGCAATGATACTTCGCCTTCGAGAGGCGAAGGCTGCGGTGGAATCACCTTGTTTGTCGAGAGATCCTTTGAACAAAACCGATTTAAAATTTACTTTCTCGATCCCGGGCTTAGTTTTGATCACACACAGTGCTATGGTTACGAGCACGACGGATGGATGCTTCCTCATATCCTCATGGAAATCATATCCTAGACCACGATTAAATCGCAAATCTTAGATTGGTCTAGAATGAGATTGAGCTTCTTCTTGCCTCCTACAAACCTCTCGAGAGTGTTCATAAGATCTTGACACTCCCGAAAGAGAGAGGTGCAAGAAGAGCGGGGAAGAAGGAACAAAGCAGAGGATAAGAGAGCGAAGAAGAACCAACAGCGAGAGGAAAGATTGGCTTGTGCATGCACAAATAGACTCTAGAAACAGATCCTACTACTAGCCGGTTGGTTTACGTCGCTAGGCGTCTCTACCAAACCCTCGAAATTCTTCCCAAAGACACACATTACAAGCGGATGGTTGCTTCTCTAGAAGGTCCTTAGTTAGCTTCACATATTTTCATTGAACAATCAATTCATATTTGAGTTTTTCACGATTCTTGCATGGTGAGCTAACGGGGTCCTTAGAAGCAAATTTGGCCAATTTGTTATTGTCATCAACTAATTCTTGAAACCTGTTTGGAGACGATTCAAGTTCATGATAAGTTTGGGACAGTTCACACATGAAGCAATAGGCTCGGGAAGGCGACTTGTAGTTCGTTGATTTTATGGTGCCTTGTTTTAGATTCATCTTTAGATTATTCTGACTTTCACAAATCTCGGCAGATCAAGCAACATAGTATAAAGACCTTTAAAAGCATTGTCCTTATCCTCACATGAGGTGCAAGAAGTAGTTTCTACGCTAGTTGATGAACTAGGTGCTACCCTAGTCATTTCTAGTTCAGTAAGCATACTAGCATTCTCCACCTTAAGCTTATCAAGCTCAGAAGTCAGACTATCATGCGAGATCCTTAGTTTCTCCATGTCACCAATCAAACCACAGCATGTATCACAATCATCACGGGAGGAAGCAGATCTAAGTGAAGTAAGCTCCCGTGATTGTCTATCTACTTCCTTCTCAAGATCACCAACCCTAGCTCTAGATCTAGCATAAAACTTTCCTAGCTTAAGAAATGCATCATTGAGCTGGTCGTAGGAGGGACCTACCTCATCGGAGTCGCTGTAGAGCTCGCTGTTGCTGACGTCGGTCCCATTGGCCATGAAGCACATGCCGATGAAGTCGTCACCGTCCTTGGGATCTTAATCATCCTTGCCCTTCACGTTGGCTGAAGTTGAGGTCGTCGAAGGCGGTGAGGACGCGATGGAAGAGCTTCTTGGCCTTCCCAAAGTTGCGGAACTTCTTCTTGTCTGGAGCAGGTGCTGAGAGGGCTTCATGTTGCGGTTCTTGTTGATGTAGTCGTTCTTGCTCGGACCGCCGTAGTCACCTTTGCCCTTCCCGGCTTGGGCGGTTGCTCGGATGTGGTTGGGGCCACCACACTCGAAACAAATCACGGGTCCTCCTCTTCTTCCATCCCTCCTTCTCTTGAAAGCATGGGAAAACTTCCGAGCTAGGAGGGCTAGTTGCTCATCCGCAAGCTGCTCTAACTGATCATCAGTTATGTCACAGAGAGCAGCCAGGGAGAAACCGCAAAGAGAATCAGAAGAAGATCCAGAAGTGGGAACAGTGACTAAGGCCATCGACTGTGACTTCGACCTTCGAGAGACTATGTCAATCTCGTGAGTCTTGGTAGCGAGGTCGTCAAGAGTCAAGGTCGAGAGGTCCGTGGTATCCTTGATGGTAGTCACCTTCATCTCCCAAACACACAAATCAAGAGCTGCGAGTATCTGACGAGCATTGTCCGAGTCGGGGTATGTAAGACCGACCGCTCGGAGGTTACTCAAGATCTTGTGAAAACGCGCAAAGCACTCATCAAGGGACTCGCTAGCGAGCATTTCAAACTTGTTGTACTCTCGCTTGAACTGGTGTTGTCGAACTGTCTTGATCTGGGTGGTGCCCTCATGGTAAGCGTCGAGGGTCACCCAGATGTCAAAAGCCGACGTAAGATGAGAGATGCGATCAAACTCGCTTCGACTCAAACCTTGGATTATAATGTTCCTTGCCTTTGCATTTGCCTCAACATCGGGCATGTTTCCCATATTGATGTTTTCATCGGCGAGAAATGAATCTAACCTTCACCTTCCGCGGATGGCATACCCACGAGCACGGATGTATGTTTCCATTCGGCTCTTCGGAAAGGGTAATCCGGGCCATCAAAGACGGAGGCTTGGTGGAATACTTGTCCGTTGCCATGGCTCACAGACCGGTTAAAGATCTATCGAAAGAGAGCTAACCGGCTCTGATACCAATTGAAGGACCGAAATGGCAACAGAGGGGGGGTGAATGGTGCTTTAAAAATTAAGATCCTCCCCTCTCAAGTGTCCACACAGCAACTCAAACACTTCTGATAAACAAGAGACGTGAAGTGAATCAAATCCAAAAAGTTTAACCAAAAACTAGACTGTTCTGTCGGATATCGGAAGTTCCGATTTTACCTAGCGGTAGTTTCGCACTGCGGTAGTTCCGGATATCAATGCGGAAGTTCCGCCTGCAGTAGTTCCGCCGTGGACAATCGGAAGTTCCGATTGTCCTGACCGAAGAACAGTACGCTCGGGGTTTTGCCTAAAAATTCGAAATACTAACTCTTGAATGCTCTTCTCAGGTCAAGTCTCACAGGACATCATCCTAAACAACATCTTGACCTCATAGAGAAGAATCGCAGACAAAGATCTATTAATCAAAGCAAAAACGGATTTCTTGAGTATTAGGTAAGAACAACCAAAAACCCACAATTTGCAAGATTTTTAGATTCTCGGCTCATGAGACTTTGAAGATATATTAGCAATATCAATAAGACTCTAAATATCAAGTTTCATGCCATCTCATAAGAGGAAACAAAAGATTCACCAAAAACCCTAGATATTCAACGTATGAACAGAGAGACGAAAAGAGGCATAAACAAGGAACCAAAACCTCAGAGTTTCATTGATAGAAATCAAAAGATTACAGAGGGAAACATAGAGGAATGATTACACAAATTTCAGTTCATCCTCTCCAACTCAACAAACTCTCAAAAAGAAAAACAACCTCTCCAAAGGCTCTTTAGCTAAAGCTAACCCTAATTTTCTCTCTCAAAAAGTCTAACACAACAACCAGGGGTTCACCTCTATTTATAGCCCTTGGCTAACGGGTCTCCAACCCGTTAAGCCGGCTAAACCCTAACGGAGCCCGCTTCCACTTGTGCCGCTTTGCAAAATTACCCTTTCGCCCCTCGCACACCTTCGGAAAGCTCCCGCGTTCCTTGTTGTTCACGACTCGCAAACGCCTCGAGTGCACGCCGTCTTTGACACATCTTTACCGTTCTGACCTCAACGCCACCTGCATCTAGTCCGGTCTCCACGTGTCTCGCCACGACTCCACCTCGATGCCTTGCAACCAGTACAAACAAGAACCACATCACATAGCATTGCTCAAGATATTAGAATCATCATTTGCATTAAACTCAAAACCATTCACAGCTCAAAATCCAATCTATGTTCTCTCTGCACAGTTCTGTGCACAATCGGAAGTTCTGCACTTACCATTGCGGAAGTTCCGATTATCGGAAGTTCCGCACTTACCATTTCGAAAGTTCTTGGGCTATTAGAATTTACCCCTTTAGATCTTCCTCTTCCTTCTAGCTCGTCTAAATCTTGGAGTTCTAGCAGATGGTGATAACTCGTCTGCGGCGGCCAGAGTGCGGAGGACGAGCAACGAGAACATGGATTATCGGGAGAATCCGTGCGGCAACCACCACCGCCACCAGCTGGAGGACCGGATTGGCGTCAGATGATGGAGAACCAAAACCACCTGATTAGCCTCCTAGCCCAGTCCCTCAACAGCATGCAGAATGTGCAGGCAACAACTCGGACTGCACCACCCCCTCCACCTCCGCAGAGATTTACCATGGCAGAATTCATGCGTATGCGCCCACCGACTTTCTCCGGCCGAAAGACAGAGCCGATGGGCGCCGATGGCTGGATCCGTGCTATCGGAAAGAAACTAGATATAGCTCAATGTCTTGATCGTGAGAGAGTCTGTTAGCTTCTCATCACTCAATGGCCCGCATCGGAATGGTGGGATAACTTCAACATCGCCCATCTTGATGCGCAGCTATCACTTGGGAGGAGTTTGTGCGGGCTTTCCGCCATGCACATATTCCCGCGAATAATGACCTTAAAGAAAAGAGAGTTTCACGCGCCGTCAAGGCAACCGCCACAATGGGAGAGTACTGCATAGGTTCAACCAGACTTGCTCGCTCGCCCAGCGAGATGTGGCTAGAGATGAAGAAAGCGAGGAAAGGTTCATGGAAGGCTGAATGATGAAATCTCCGTCGGTGATCTCCCAGACTACTGTGACTTCCAACAAGCGGTGAACAAAGCTTTTCGCCAGAGGCCAAACATCGGAGATGGAGAACATAAGCGGAGGATGGCGCCCAAAAATTCAACTCAGGAGGACAACCCAAGCCTCGCCTTGTTCAACCTCCGCCACCCAGCGTGGAAGATTCGATCTTCTACCCATAGAGCCCCACACCGCACAACGTCCCAACTCCTTTGGTTTCGCAACAATGCACTGCGAGCGGTTTGCAGAAGAACCCACCGCGTCTTCAACGGCGGGAGTGACATGTTTCCATTGCAATGAGGCGGGCATTATGCCAACAAATGCGAAGAGGCGGCGATGCGCAACACCGGCTAGACCAACAACGGAGTTCCAACCACCAGCGCCACCTCAAAGCCGCGAACCGGTTCACAAAGGGCGTGTGAACCACGTCCACAAACGAGAGGAAGCTCGGGCGGCACCGATGTCGTCCTTGGTACGTTCCTTATTAATTCGTTACGGCATCGGTTTTGTTTGATTACGGGCTTCGCATTCCTTTGTATCCAATGCTTTTGTGGAAAAAAGCGGGTTACTTACCGCCTCTAGACAACCCTATGATAATCCATTCCCGGGTTGAAATGAGAACCAGTTCTTTCTGCCGAACCTTACCTTGAAATATCAGGAGTCCCTTCTCGGCGGACTTGATAGTCTTGCAATCTCAAGGTCCGGATGTAATACTTGGTATGGACTGGTGGCCAAAAATCAGGGACGAATAGGCGTGCCAATAGGTCTATCATCCTCACCAATGAGCAAGGAGTCACGATTGAATTCGGGCCCAATACATGCATGGAGGAAGATCTTTTCGACCAGGTTTAAAAGAGTCGAAGCTTGAAGATATACGATGGTGCAAGATTTTCCAGATGTCTTTCTGACGATTTACGGCATGCCACGGATAGGGATATAATGTTCTTAATTGACTTAGTCGGGAACCGCTCAATCTCGGCGACCTTACGAGAATGCCGGCTAACGAATTGGCGGAGATGAAGAAACAAATTGAAGAGTTCTGAGCAAAGGGTATATTCAACCAAGTACATCACCTTGGGAGCACCGTGCTATTTGTCAAGAAGAAGGACAATAGTATGAGGATGTGTGTGGATTACGTATCACTCAATGAGGTGGCGATCAAGAATAAGTACCCATTACCGGGATTGATGACTGTTCGACCCGGTTGAAAGGAGCAAGTGTTTTCTCGAAGATTGACTTGAGATCGGCTATCACCAATCAAGATCGGACGGAAGATGTTCAGAAGGCGCCTTCACCACTAGATATGGGTATGCGAGTTTACGATAATGTCTTTCGGCAATGACGCCCGCTTATTTCATGAATATGATGAACAAAGTGTTCATGGAATTCTTGGATAAGTTTGTGGTTGTCTTCATCGATGACATCCTTATTTATTCAAAGACATGAGAAGAGCATGAGAACCATCTCGGGATAATTTTGGGAAAACTTCGAGAGAACCGACTTTATGCCAAATTCAGCAAGTGCGAATTTTGGCTAAGCCAAGTGGCATTCCTTGGACATATTGTGTCGGCGGAGGAGTTGCGATAGATCCACCAAAGTTGAAGCGGTAATGGATTGGAAACAACCAAATCATCACGAAGTGAGAAGTTTCCTTGGATTAGTGGGTATTACCGCCGATTCATTGAAGGATTCTCCAAAGCAGCAAAACCAATGACACAACTTCAAGAAGGAGAAGAAATTTGAATGGACGGATACACGTGAGAAAAGTTTCCAAGAGTGAAGACGAGACTAGTCTCCGCCTCGTATTAGTCCTCTAGGAGATCCATAAGGATTTTGTGATTTTCTGCGGCGCATCTCTTGAGGACTTCGGTTGTGTTTTGATGCAAGATGGCAAGGTTGTAGCTTATGCATCTCGTCGATTGAGGCCTCATGAAGGGAATTACAGACTCATGATCTTGAGTTAGCGCAATTGTGCATGCTTTGAAGATCTGGCGGCATTATCTCATTGGCAACATTGTGAGGTTTTCACGGATCATAAGAGTCGAAGTACATCTTCACCCATCGATCTTAACCTTGACGAGAGAAGATGGTGGAATTGATAAAGGATTATGACCTTGGGATTCATTACCATCAAGGCAAAGCAAATGTGGTTGCAGATGCCCTAAGCGAAAGGCGTATTGCAACACCATCTTAGTTCAAAGAATCGGCCCGAGTTATGCGAAGAATTGAAACATCCGAACTTGGAGATTGTTGATCAAGGGTGCGTGAGCGCTTTGGAAGTTCAACCAACTCTTGAGCGGATCGAGAGAAGCGGTTAGAAGATGAGGACATCAAAGAAATCAAGAAGAATATGAGAAGAGGCAAAGCGCGGGCTTTTACGAAGATGAGCAAGGAGCAGTGTGGTTTGGAAACCGCATTTGTGTACCGTCGGCAAGAGTTAAAGGAGTCAATTCGAAGGAAGCTCATGAATCGCCATACTCCATTCATCCGGGAATACCAAAATGTACCAAGATCTGAAGGAAAAATATTGGTGGAGTCGGTATGAGCGAGGAATTCTTGAGTTAAATCGCTCGTTGTGATGTTTGTCGTGAGTCAAGGCGAGCATCAAAGACCCGTTGGTTTGCTACAACCGTTACCAATTCCCGAGTGGAAGTGGGAGGAAGTTGGTATGGATTTCATCACCGGACTCCTAGGACCCAATCGGATGTGACTCCATCAGGGTGATAATTGACCGATTGACTAAAGTGGCTCACTTCATCCCACCAAGACAACATACCAAAGTAACAAGTTAGCGAGTGTACATGGCCAAGGTAGTTTGTCTACGGTGTACCTAAGAAGATTGTGTCAAACGAGAGGTTCCCGCTTCACCTCTCGGTTTTGGAAGAGCTGCACGAAGCTTTGGGAACCAGACTCAACTTTAGTCTGACCTATCATCCCAGACATGATGGCGGGCGGAACGTGTCAACCAAATTCTTGAAGATATGCTTGAGCACATGCCATAGATTATGGAAAAAGTTGGGACAAAAATCTACCCTATGCGAAATTCTCATACAATAATAGCTACCAAGCCAGTTTGCAGATGTCTCCCTTCGAAGCTTTGTATGGTAGGAAATGCAGAACTCCACTCCTTTGGGATCAAGTCGGAGAGCATCAATTCTTTGGACCAGAGTTGATCAAAGAAGCAGAAAGCAAAGTTAAAACAATAAAAGAACGCCTAAAGGTGGCACAGACCCGACAGAAGAGTTATGCTGATAATCGTCGGAGGGAGTTGATATTTGAAGTAGGAAATTTTGTCTATCTCCGAGTTACTCCCCTTAGAGGAGTGAGAAGATTCGAGACAAAGGAAAACTCGCACCTAGATTTGTAGGACCTTACAAGATTTTGGCAAGAAGAGGTGAAGTTGCATATCAGCTTGAGCTACCAGCATCCTTGTCCGCCGTTCACAATGTCTTTCATGTTTCCCAACTGAAGAAGTGTCTCAGAGTGCCAACTGAAGAAACACCGATTGAAAGCATCGATCTTCAGGAAGATCTCACCTATGTGGAACAGCCGATCAAGATTCTCGATGTGGCGAACGTATTACCCGAAAGCAAGGTCATCCGTTCATGCAAAGTCCAGTGGAGTAATCACTCCGAAGAAGAAGCCACCTGGGAGCGAGAAGAAGATCTGAAAGCCGATTATCCCCACCTTTTTGCTGACTAAGTCTGAATCTCGGGGACGAGATTCCCTTTAAGGGGGGTAGGTTTGTAACAGCCCAAAATTTCAAGTTTGGTTAAAGTTTAAAATTTATTTGGAATTGTGAAATTTCTGAAATTTTCCTTAAACTGCTTTTAAGTTAAAATAAATTTATTATCAAATTATATTAACAACTTTAAGTTGGAACTATTTTATTTAAATCCAGAATAATTCTAGAGACTTCTGTCAATTTTTCTAGAATTTTTGGGATTTATTTGCTATTTTCTAAGCCCTTTTTGAATTAACCGGATTAAATAAATTAAGAAATCAATTTAAAATCCCGAAAATAGTGTCGGGCCGAATCCACCACTGTGCGGCCCAAAACTATTTGTTTTCCAAATTCATTTGGCCGCCCCTTACGATCCATCTATTACGACCGTCGGATTAAAATCCGACGGCCAGCCAACGCCTCTCTCCTCGCTTTCTCTTGCGACCCGCTGCCGATCCGTTTCTCGCTTCCACGTGGGCCCGCGCCTGCGTCTTCCCCGCCGCCTTCGTCTCCGCGAAGCCGCCGCCCACGACCGCCATTAGCGCGCGCGGCCGAGCTCGCCAACCGCCGCCTCAACCGCCTCCGCTCCTCCGCGTCCTCGCGCCACGATCGCGCCCACCTCGCGCACGACCCCACCTCTTGCCCCCTTCTCGCGTGCTTGCGCCCACGATCCATAACCGCCGCCGCCACGACCTCCACGTCGCTCGCCACCTCCGGAGCCGCCGTCTCGTCGTCACCGGCTTCGCCGCGCTTATCTCTCACCGCCGGCCGCCTCCGTCCTCGTCTCGTCCGAGTGGGTGAGAGCCTCGAGTCCGCCAGACTTCCCTCCTCTTTTGCACACATTCACGGCACCGCCGCGCTTGCATGATGGCCGGCGACCTTGATCCCAGCGCGCGGCTCTCTCGCCACCGTGGCCTGGCCACGCGCGCACCTCGTGGGCGCCACCTCAGCGTCGGGTCCGACGTGGATCCGACGCGGCGCCCAAGTCAGCGCCACCTCCTCTCAGGCAAAGCGCGTGAACTGGGTCCATGTAAACCGAGCCTATGACACGTGGGGCCCACCGGTCGAATTATTTTAATTTGGAAAATCGGAAGGTGGCGTCGGTATTGCGCAATAAATGATTTTCTTTAGAAATTTAAATCAGAAAAATTTCAAATTAGGATTAAATTTGTAAAATTCATATCTTTTGCATCTTAACTCCAAATTGAGTGATTCAAATTGCTAAAATTCTAGAAAATTATTATCTAGCTAAATAAAATAAAATAATTTCATTTTGATTTGGTTTTATTTATCTTTTTGAATATAGTTGAATTTCTTTTGATTTGTTGTATTTTCACGTTTAGACTTCGACGATTCCGGGGATTTGGACCCTACTGAAGATTTAGAATTTCAAGACTTCAACGAAGGCAAGTTACACTTTGACCATGTTGACCCTAATATTTTAAAGTTATTTATTTCAGTTTCTAAATAATTATTGCATGCATAGTTTTAATCAATTATTTTGCTTCCCGTTTTAAATGCTTAGTTATACCAATTCTTTTTGTATGGCCAATTTGAATGTTGGAAGTCATTCCCTTGTCACCCTTAGATAAAATTTATACAAAGTATATATGCTTAGCAAATGCTTAGGTCATGATTTGAGTTTTTGGGGAATTTAGCCAAATCAGTTCAATTTGATTTAAAAAGTTTAATCCATGGTATTATCTTACCATGGAGGTGCAGTAAAGATGGTTTTAATCAAAATGAAAATGATTTGGACTTGGGCGAAACGGAGGAATGGTGGGTGCAGGTTTATGCAGGTTTAATCTGTTAGGATTAAAGCCCATGGTTTGAATTGAAAGTCGCCCAAGTCAATTGAGGACCGGCCTTTGGCGCATTTTGCTACGCCTATTCGTACTACCACTTGGTGCGTGGGCGTAACACGGCTTAATAATTTGGGATATTCCATAGATATTCGTGCCATGTGTATGAGTGGGTGTCGATTAGATGTGATCCCCACTGGCGCAAGAGGGGCTCGGGAGGATGGTTAGTCAAAGGAGGCGAAACCTTAGCGGGCATGAGTACTTTGGGGTAGAACATTGTATGACCTTGTGATAGTTGCTTAGTCGCACGCCTTGGAGCGTGTAATGGCCGACATGTTAAGCAAACTGTCTCGGTGGGTAAAGTTGTACCAACTCTGCGAGTAAAAATCTATTCGAATAGCGCGTCATGATTATGGACATGCTAGCAAAGCCACTCCGAGTTAGACTTATTTTTGGTTTTAAAAATGTTTTAAGCAGTTGTTTCAGAAAATTTATCCTTGTGGAAAAATTGGGCGGTTAGCCATAGGAGGTATCCTTCACGACCAAATATGGAGGTTATCCACATTGAAACTTTGTCATTTCTAAATTTGATTTTAGGTAAGATATAAAAATGGCCTTGAAATTAATATTATTTAAAATCAAAATGCCATTTTATGCAAATAACCCCGCCATTATCCCTTGACTACTTTATGCATGCATTACCATTCAATATTGGGTGTGACTTGCGGTATTGTTGTAGTGCTCATTCTTCTTTGAATATCTTTATTCAGAGAAGACTTCTACCGGGGCGGTGAGGACACCGCGTTTAGGCTGCGCCCAGAGAAATTGCTCGTGGCGGTTGTTACGCCTACTACTCTTGCTTTACTTCATTGTGCTATTTACTTAATTATTATTTGGCCATTGGGCCCGTTTGTATCAACTTTGAATTATTCTATTAATGAAATCGTGATATGTTTGTGATACCATTTTGTAGCGTATGCTGCTGGAAATCTGGACTAGTGTATGAACACGGAGGATTCGGGATCCTTCGTTCCGGGTCAGACAAAAGTGGTATCGAGCCATATCGATGTGAGGTCGTAGCCTTAGAACTGTCTTAAGGATTTATTTCCAAAAATTAAAACTATTTTGAGTCTGTCGAGTCCTTCTCAACCCTTCTTTCTAAAAAGCTTCTTGACTTATCTCTTTCTCAAAAGTATAGATGGTGAAAGACCCACTTGCTACTTCCCATGGAGTTTCATTGGATATTGGGCGAGATTCTTTGGGAGATGATGCAACACACAGGTACCATAAAGGCCGGACTACCAAGGCTACTGGGCGAGATGGAAGGGCGACCCCTCGGAGAGTCGAAGTCTTTGCTCTCGCCGACCTTGCGGGGCGCACCCATTTCCACGTTTTCCATGCCCCGATCGACGCGATACCTTCACGATGGCATCGAGATCTGTGAGAGAAGCGATCCGCCATCTCCGCTATATCTATGACCCCTACTTTCAAGGCACCGGGTTCCATTATCACCATTGTATATTCCGACCGAGTTGATGACACTTTCCGCTCGGCCTGGCGAGATCTTCCGGTGACGCACCAAGTGGACCTAGCAAAGGCCATGGACTATGCATCTGGAAACACCTTGGAAGACTTGGGAACCCCAAGATCGACTACAAGAAGCGGAGGAGAGGTTAAAAGCGAGAAGAGAGGCGGCTCGCTACAAGGCGGCGAGGCTAGCTCTAGTGAGTTAGATTATACCCTAGTACCCCATAGTTGTTTTTCTGTAGTGCGATCATTAGGCGAGAATTATGAGCTACCAATTCCTTTGTGGTAGCCATAATTTCATTGAAGAAAAGTATTTAATAAAGAATTTCTTGGAAAATTGTTCTTCGTTTTGAGTGCTTTGTGTGTTCTTGGGCTATTAGAATTTACCCTTTAGATCTTCCTCTTCCTTCTAGCTCGTCTAAATCTTGGAGTTCTAGCGATGGTGACAACTCGTCTGCGGCGGTAGTGCCCGAGGACGAGCAACGAGAACATGGATTATCGGGAGAATCCGTGCGGCAACCACCACCGCCACCACCGGAGGACCGGATTGGCGTCGGATGATGGAGAACCAAAACCACGATTAGCCTCCTAGCCCGTCCCTCAACGGCATGCGAGAATGTGCGAGCAACAACTCGGTCGCACCACCCCTCCACCTCCGCAGAGATTTACCATGGCGAGAATTCATGCGTATCGCCCACCGACTTTCTCCAAAGAAAGCCAGAGCCGATGGGCGCCGATGGCGGATCCGTGCTATCGGAAAGAAACTAGATATAGCTCAATGTCTTGATCGTGAGAGAGTCTGTTAGCTTCTCATCGGCTCAATGGCCCGCATAGGAATGGTGGGATAACTTCAACATCGCCCATCTTGATCGCGAGCTATCACTTGGGAGGAGTTTGTGCGGGCTTTCCGCCATGCACATATTCCCGGGAATAATGACCTTAAAGAAAAGAGAGTTTCACGCGCCGTCAAGGCAACCGCACGGTGGGAGAGTACTGCATAGGTTCAACCAGACTTGCTCGCTCGCCCAAAGCAGATGTGGCTAGAGATGAAGAAAGGCGAGAAAGGTTCATGGAAGGCTGAATGATGAAATCTCCGTCGGTGATCTCCCAGACTACTGCGACTTCCAACAATGGTGAACAAAGCTTTTCGCCAGGGAGGCCAAACATCGGAGATGGAGAACATAGCGGAGGATGGCGCCCAAAATTCAACTCGGAGGACAACCCAAGCCTCGCCTTGTTCAACCTCCGCCACCCAGCGTGGAAGATTCGATCTTCTACCCATAGAGCCCAAAGACCGGCACAACGTCCCAACTCCTTTGGTTTCGCAACAATGCACTGCGAGCGGTTTGCAGAAGAACCGCGTCTTCAACGGCGGGAGTGACATGTTTCCATTGCAATGAGGCGGGCATTATGCCAACAAATGCGAAGAGGCGGCGATGCGCAACACCGGCTAGACCAACAACGGAGTTCCAACCACCAACGCCACCTCAAAGCCAACGAACGGTTCACAAAGGGCGTGTGAACCACGTCCACAAGCGAGAGGAAGCTCGGCGGCACCGATGTCGTCCTTGGTACGTTCCTTATTAATTCGTTACGGCATCGGTTTTGTTTGATTACGGGCTTCGCATTCCTTTGTATCCAATGCTTTTGTGGAAAAAAGCGGGTTACTTACCCCCTCTAGACAACCCTATGATAATCCATTCCCGGGTTGAAATGAGAACCGTTCTTTACGCCGAACCTTACCTTGGAAATATCCGAGTCCCTTCTCGCGGACTTGATAGTCTTGCAATCTCAAGGTCCGGATGTAATACTTGGTATGGGTGGTGGCCAAAAATCAGGGCGAATAGGCGTGCCAATAGGTCTATCATCCTCACCAATGAGCAAGGAGTCACAGTTGAATTCGGGCCCAAGACATGCATGGAGGAAGATCTTTTCGACCCGGTTTAAAAAGTCAAGCTTGAAGATATACCGATGGTGCAAGATTTTCGGATGTCTTTCTGACGATTTACGGCATGCCACGGATAGGGATATAATGTTCTTAATTGACTTAGTGTCGGGACCGCTCAATCTCGAAGCGACCTTACGAGAATGCGGCTAATGAATTGGCGAGATGAAGAAACAAATTGAAGATTCTGAGCAAAGGGTATATTCAACCAAGTACATCACCTTGGGGAGCACCGGTGCTATTTGTCAAGAAGAAGGACAATAGTATGAGGATGTGTGTGGATTACGAGATCACTCAATGAGGTGGCGATCAAGAATAAGTACCCATTACCGGGATTGATGACTGTTCGACCCGGTTGAAAGGAGCAAGTGTTTTCGAAGATTGACTTGAGATCGGCTATCACCAATCAAGATCGGACGGAAGATGTTCAAGACCGCCTTCACCACTAGATATGGGTATGCGAGTTTACGAGAATGTCTTTCGGCAATGACGCCCGCTTATTTCATGAATATGATGAACAAAGTGTTCATGGAATTCTTGGATAAGTTTGTGGTTGTCTTCATCGATGACATCCTTATTTATTCAAAGACCGCATGAAGAGCATGAGAACCATCTCGGGATAATTTTGGGAAAACTTCGAGAGAACGACTTTATGCCAAATTCAGCAAGTGCGAATTTTGGCTAAGCCAAGTGGCATTCCTTGGACATATTGTGTCAGCAGGAGGAGTTGCAGTAGATCCAGCCAAAGTTGAAGCAGTAATGGATTGGAAACAACCGAAATCTGTCACAGAAGTGAGAAGTTTCCTTGGATTAGCTGGGTATTACCGCCGATTCATTGAAGGATTCTCCAAAACGGCAAAACCAATGACACAACTTCTGAAGAAGGAGAAGAAATTTGAATGGACAGATACCTGTGAGAAAAGTTTCCAAGAGCTGAAGACGAGACTAGTCTCCGCCCCTGTATTAGTCCTACCGGAGATCCATAAGGATTTTGTGATTTTCTGCGACGCATCTCGCCAGGGACTCGGTTGTGTTTTGATGCAAGATGGCAAGGTTGTAGCTTATGCATCTCGTCAGTTGAGGCCTCATGAAGGGAATTACCCGACTCATGATCTTGAGTTAGCCGCAATTGTGCATGCTTTGAAGATCTGGCGGCATTATCTCATTGGCAACCGCTGTGAGGTTTTCACGGATCATAAGAGTCAAGTACATCTTCACCCGATCGATCTTAACCTTGACGGAGAAGATGGTGGAATTGATAAAGGATTATGACCTTGGGATTCATTACCATCCGGGCAAAGCAAATGTGGTTGCAGATGCCCTAAGCAGAAAGGCGTATTGCAACACCATCTTAGTTCAGTGAATCGGCCCGAGTTATGCGAAGAATTGAAACATCCGAACTTGGAGATTGTTGATCAAGGGTGCGTGAGCGCTTTGGAAGTTCAACCAACTCTTGAGCGGATCGGAGGAAGCAGTTAGAAGATGAGGACATCAAAGAAATCAAGAAGAATATGAGAAGAGGCAAAGCGCCAGGCTTTTCTGAAGATGAGCAAGGAACAGTGTGGTTTGGAAACGCATTTGTGTACCGTCGGCAAGAGTTAAAGGAGTCAATTCTGAAGGAAGCTCATGAATCGCCATACTCCATTCATCCCGGGAATACCAAAATGTACCAAGATCTGAAGGAAAAATATTGGTGGGTCAGTATGAAGCGAGGAATTGCTGAGTTCGTCGCTCGTTGTGATGTTTGTCAGCGAGTCAAGGCAGAGCATCAAAGACCCGCTGGTTTGCTACAACCGTTACCAATTCCCGAGTGGAAGTGGGAGGAAGTTGGTATGGATTTCATCACCGGACTCCCTAGGACCCAATCAGGATGTGACTCCATCTGGGTGATAATTGACCGATTGACTAAAGTGGCTCACTTCATCCCAGTCAAGACAACATACCAAAGTAACAAGTTAGCAGAGCTGTACATGGCCAAGGTAGTTTGTCTACACGGTGTACCTAAGAAGATTGTGTCCGACAGAGGTTCCCAGTTCACCTCTCGGTTTTGGAAGAGCCTGCACGAAGCTTTGGGAACCAGACTCAACTTTAGTACAGCCTATCATCCCCAGACAGATGGCCAGACGGAACGTGTCAACCAAATTCTTGAAGATATGCTTGAGCACATGCCATAGATTATGGAAAAAGTTGGGACAAAAATCTACCCTATGCGAAATTCTCATACAATAATAGCTACCAAGCCGGTTTGCGATGTCTCCTTGAAGCTTTGTATGGTAGGAAATGCGAACTCCACTCCTTTGGGATCAAGTAGGAGAGCATCAATTCTTTGGACGAGTTGATCAAAGAAGCGAAAAGCAAAGTTAAAACAATAAAAGAACGCCTAAAGGTGGCACGGACCCGACGTAAGAGTTATCTTGATAATCGTCGGAGGAGTTGATATTTGAAGTAGGAAATTTTGTCTATCTCGAGTTACTCCCTTAGAGGTGAGAAGATTCGGACAAAGGAAAACTCGCACCAGTTTGTAGGACCTTACAAGATTTTGGCAAGAAGAGGTGAAGTTGCATATCGGCTTGAGCTACCAAAGATCCTTGTCCGCTGTTCACAATGTCTTTCATGTTTCCCAACTGAAGAAGTGTCTCAGAGTGCCAACTGAAGAAACACCGATTGAAAGCATCGATCTTCAGGAAGATCTCACCTATGTGGAACAGCCGATCAAGATTCTCGATGTGGCAGAACGTATTACCCGAAGCAAGGTCATCCGTTCATGCAAAGTCCAGTGGAGTAATCACTCCGAAGAAGAAGCCACCTGGGAGCGAGAAGAAGATCTGAAAGCCGATTATCCCCACCTTTTTGACGATTAAGTCTGAATCTCGGGGACGAGATTCCCTTTAAGGGGTAGGTTTATAACACCCAAAATTTCAAGTTTGGTTAAAGTTTAAAATTTATTTGGAATTGTGAAATTTACAAATTTTCCTTAAACCGTTTTAAGTTAAAATAAATTTATTATCAAATTATATTAACAACTTTAAGTTGGAACTATTTTATTTAAATCCAGAATAATTCTAGAGACTTCTGTCAATTTTTCTAGAATTTTTGGGATTTATTTGCTATTTTCTAAGCCCTTTTTGAATTAACCGGATTAAATAAATTAAGAAATCAATTTAAAATCCCGAAAATAGTGTCGGGCCGAATCCACCACTGTGCGGCCCAAAACTATTTGTTTTCCAAATTTATTTGGCCCGCCCATACGATCCATCTATTACGGCCGTCGGATTAAAATCAAGCGGCCAGGCCTTGCCCATTCTCTCCTCGCTTTCTCTTGCGACCCGCTGCCAGTCCCGTTTCTCTCGCTTCCACGTGGGCCCGCGCCTGCGTCTTCCCGCCGCCGTCTCTCGCGGCCGCCGCCACGACCGCCATTAGCCACGGCGGCGAGCTCGCCAACCGCCGCCTCCAACCGCCTCCGCTCTCCGCGTCCTCGCGCACGATCCGCGCCCCTCCTCCGCACGACCCCACCTCTTGCCCCCTTCTCCGCGTGCTTGCGCCACGATCCCGCAACCGCCGCCGCCCACGACCTCCACGTCGCTCACGCCACCTCGGAGCCGCCGTCTCGTGCGTCACCGGCTTCGCCGCCGCTTATCTCTCACCGCCGGCCGCCTCGTCCTCGTCTCGTCCGAGTGGGTGAGAGCCTCGAGTCCGCCGACTTCCTCCTCTTTTGCACACAAGCACCACCGCCGCCCAGATGCGCGCGGCGACCTTCGATCCCAGCACGGCCTGCTCTGCCACCGTGGCTTTGCCACGCGGCGCACCTCGTGGGCGCCACCTCGGCGTCGGTCCGGCGTGGATCCGACGCGGCGCCAAGTCGGCGCCACCTCCCTCGGTAGAAGCGCGTGAACGGGTCCATGTAAACCGAGCCTATGACACGTGGGGCCCACCGGTCGGAATTATTTTAATTTGGAAAATCGGAAGGTGGACGTCGGTATTGCGCAATAAATGATTTTCTTTAGAAATTTAAATCGAAAAATTTCAAATTAGGATTAAATTTGTAAAATTCATATCTTTTGCATCTTAACTCCAAATTGAGTGATTCAAATTGCTAAAATTCTAGAAAATTATTATCTAGCTAAATAAAATAAAATAATTTCATTTTGATTTGGTTTTATTTATCTTTTGAATATAGTTGAATTTCTTTTGATTTGTTGTATTTTCACGTTTAGACTTGACGATTAGGGATTTGGACCCTCTTGAAGATTTAGAATTTCAAGACTTCAACGAAGGCAAGTTACACTTTGACCATGTTGACCCTAATATTTTAAAGTTATTTATTTCAGTTTCTAAATAATTATTGCATGCATAGTTTTAATCAATTATTTTGCTTCCCGTTTTAAATGCTTAGTTATACCAATTCTTTTTGTATGGCCAATTTGAATGTTGGAAGTCATTCCCTTGTCACCCTTAGATAAAATTTATACAAAGTATATATGCTTAGCAAATGCTTAGGTCATGATTTGAGTTTTTGGGGAATTTAGCCAAATCAGTTCAATTTGATTTAAAAAGTTTAATCCATGGTATTATCTTACCATGGAGGTGCAGTAAAGATGGTTTTAATCAAAATGAAAATGATTTGGACTTGGGCGAAACGGAGGAATGGTGGGTGCAGGTTTATGCACGGGTTTAATCTGGTTAGGATTAAAGCCCATGGTTTGAATTGAAAGTCGCCCAAGTCAATTGAGGACCGGCCTTTGAGCGCATTTTGCTCGCCTATTCGTACTACCACTTGGTGCGTATTGGGCGAAACACGGCTTAATAATTTGGGATATTCCATAGATATTCGTGCCATGTGTATGAGTGGGTGTCGATTAGACAGCAGTCCCACCTGGCGCAAGAGGGGGCTCCCGGAGGATGGTTAGTCCAAAGGAGGCGAAACCTTAGCGGGCATGAGTACTTTGGGGTAGAACATTGTAACAGCCTTGTGATAGTTGCTTAGTCGCACGCCTTCGGAAGCGTGTAATGGCCGACATGTTAAGCAAACTGTCTCTGGTGGGTAAAGTTGTACCAACTCTGCGAGTAAAAATCTATTCGAATAGCGCGTCATGATTATGGACATGCTAGCAAAGCCACTCAGAGTTAGACTTATTTTTGGTTTTAAAAATGTTTTAAGCAGTTGTTTGGAAAATTTATCCTTGTGGAAAAATTGGGCGGTTAGCCATAGGAGGTATCCTTCACGATCAAATATGGAGGTTATCCACATTGAAACTTTGTCATTTCTAAATTTGATTTTAGGTAAGATATAAAAATGGCCTTGAAATTAATATTATTTAAAATCAAAATGCCATTTTATGCAAATAACCTGCCATTATCCCTTGACTACTTTATGCATGCATTACCATTCAATATTGGGTGTGACTTGCGGCTATTGTTGTAGTGCTCATTCTTCTTGAATATCTTTATTAGGAAGACTTCTACCGGGGCGGTGAGGACACCGCGTTTAAGTGCGCCCCAGACGATTGCTGTGGCGGGTTGTTACGGCCTACTACTCTTGCTTTACTTCATTGTGCTATTTACTTAATTATTATTTGGCCATTGGGCGTTTGTATCAACTTTGAATTATTCTATTAATGAAATGCGTGATATGTTTGTGATACCATTTTGTAACTGTGTACGCTGGAAATCCTGGACTAGTGTATGAACACAGAGGATTCGGGATCCTTCGTTCCCGGGTCCGACAAAAACGTTCATGGCAGTTAACCAAAGCACCATCTTGGTGCGCCACCTCTTATAATTCGCGCCATCGAATTCAGAGGGTTTGAGCGCAGCAGCAAAGCCAGTTGATGAAAAATGCCTAAAATAAGGTTTTTGGATTGTTGAACATATAAGCATTTTTCGAATTACTTTAATCCAGAAATATACTAGATGAATCATGAACAATATTCTAGCCTTTTGCATAAGACAGATAAACATGAACACCATAGTCATACCAATTTCTAACAGAACAGAAACTAGCATTTCTATCTCAGTGTTCAAAACAATAACATAAAGTAAAGATAAACAATGTACAAGAATTAGATTGATATACCCAGAACCAGCAGCAACAGAAGTGGTGACGAGATTGTCGTTCGACATGGCGTAGTGTACGTAGTCGTGCAGTTGATGTAGATGAAATAGAGGATCGAATGAGCAAGCAGTCGCGCGAACTGGTTACTGCCAGTCCGTTTGTTAATGCCATTACTACAAGTCGGTTCGTTTCGATTTCCGAATAGATAAAGAAAACGCAGCGCGCAGCCGCTGCGATCGTCTGTCTGGACGCACCACCCGCGACCAGACTGCCGACTGACCGCGCGGCTCATTTCGGCGATCGGCGGCGCGTGTGTGTTGACTCTCTCTAATTCCACAAGGGGGTTACCACGATCCACCTTATAAAGTGGAGTAACTCCCCATTAATACTCCATGTGGGACTAAACAGTTTTAGCACGTGCATATGGGCCTTTGAGATTTTTCATGAATTAATTAGAGTTAAAATTGGGCTAAGCCCGTATTAATTCAATAGTTACCACCATCCACTTGTACTTATTTGATGCGCAATTGATCGATTCCTTAAGATTTTCGCATCTAGCGTTCAAAACACAGTTGATTTTTTGTAGCAAAATCTAGTGGTTTTGATGCGGTCTGCGAGGTTGAAGTACTATGCGGACGACAACCCCGCCGCCACGTGGGCCTTCCTCGGCGACCTCCTCGACTCGTCGCTGGCCACCTTTGTCGCCTCGCTTCGGCCTCCTGTGCCCGCCACACCCGTCGCCCGCGCCTCGTCGCCCCATTGCCGCTTGGCGGCCCAAGCCCGAAGATCCGCGCGACCACCTCCTCTGTCGTCGTCGCTGTGTTGGCCGGGCCGTGCCGCGCTGGGCACGACACTGTGTGTGCAATTAGATCACGTGCCAAATCTAGGCCCTCGGATGACGTCTGGAGCCTAAGACCGAGCGCGTCTGCGAGCCTGGTGAGTTAGGTGTTTGTTGTTGTAGTAGCTTTTTTGTTTCAACATGTGATTTGAGACGTTGGGAGCTATATTTTCAACGTTGCAGTAACAAATTCAATATTGAAGTGAGTTTTTTTAGAAATTTTTTGAATGTTGCAATTGTTCTGCTGGTTATTTGTACAAACAAAATCAAAATATTTCATAAGTTTACCTCAAATGTTGGGCAACAAAGTTGTTATGTTGGTGGTTGAGATGAATTGTTGCATGGGTTCTAATAATTTGTTAAAATATTGCAAATGTTATAGTATCATCGATTAATGTTTTCTAACTTTCTGAGCTAAAATTTCAAGTATATCTATGTGCGCTAACGAGATTTTAACTTTTTAAAGTCAATTTTGATAAGAATATAGATCCTCCTCTCTATTTTTCGAGATCTAAGGACTTTGTTGCATATATTGATTTTTTTTGTTTATTGCATGTATTGTCGACGTATGAGGAGTCGGGAGGCGGACGATGCAAGCTTCTCATCTCATCGGACGCTAATTGCGTCATTGAGTTAATGTGTGTGACCTATCGAGCAGCTCCGGCTTCTGCCCAGAAAGCGTGAAGGGGATACCGACCAAAAACGCCCAAAGATATGCCATAATGGCTTTTAACGTGCACTAATATAAAAATGTTGGTATTAAATTCTTACAAGAAAAGAGGTAGCTACTTTTAGTTGATTCGATACCAAATTAACGCAAAGGACCAATAAATCCATCGATTGAATGCGTCCATCGCAACCTTCCCTCAGCATATATATATATATATGGATATATAATCTCACCACCAGATAGAATCGCATCGCACGGCCTTCGATCGATTGCTTTTGTCAGCGACAAGCAGCAATCAATCAATCAATCTGAGATTTTATTCATCAAGAGCTAAAGCTACTTCACTTAGCTCGTCCAGTTAGTTACTTACGTAAAGCGCCGAATGCGTTTTGCCGAAGCAAGCAATACCTCCATAGACCCGTGGTACCTCTTTCTTTTCAATCGATCGATCGGTTGTTAGTGAGCTAACCGCAAGACACTGATTGCCGTCGATCGCCAAATGGATTATGCGCTGGCCGGCCCCACGCGCCACTCAGCAATCAGCATGCAGCTCGATCGAATCAGTTAAGAGGGAATTAAATTAAAGAAGAAACTGATCGGGATAAAGATAAGCCTAGCTAGCTAGCTAGCTAGATAATTTATCCCTAGGACCTGACGGATGCGGATGACAGAACGACGCTGACTGGTACGTACGCGTGTGCGGCGACGTACGCCGTTTTGTCGGAATGCCACACCTGCCGTTGTTCGTTAAGTTGGGTCTCTCGACGCTGCATCCTTACTCCTCCCGGCGACCTTTATGCCTAGCTGCGCTCTAAATCATTTCCTCAACGGCATCATATCTTGTCCAAACTAAAGAGAAAAAGGCCGTAAAAGTAGCATGCACTCGAAAAGATCCTCTGCCATTACATGTAAAAGTAAATCGTGCCTCTCCCCCATAAGGAATATTGGATCTGAAGCAAGCGCAAGCGGTTGCTTGCTTCAGTTGCTTTGGCTACTTGTTACAGGTGATGCGGCATCATTAGTACTGTCGCAACCAGCCGGGAACATCGGATCCCATCGGACGGACAGGAGACGTGCACAACCGTTGAAATGCATTTCACTGTAGCACAGTGGAATTTTTCTTCGTGGCCGCGGAGGATTCGTTTCCGTAGCGAGGGAGCGCGAACTACGATGATGCTACAGTGACAGTAGTTGATCTGGAGCATTAGAGATTGATCCAACGGCAGAAATATGTCCTAATGCACTACCACATCACTGTAGTTTCTGTCTGTATTCTGTGCCCTCACGGGATCTCACATCTGTTGTCCTTATTGGCCATGTCCGTGCGTGTATGATGGATGGTGACAGGACTCGATCGGGGTGGTGGTTGGAATGGATTTCGTAGCGTCAGATTTCGATCGGACGGCAAAGAGGGACGGACGTACGTGCACAGCACCTTTTGCACGTCGCAACTTTATGGCATCTCTCTTGTCACTGTCTCTCTAGACTATACCCATGCTGCATTGCATGCTAGCGTCCATGATCCGTGACAGGACTCGAGGTGGTGGTTGGAATGGATTTCATGAGACGAGGGGCTACCTGCTTACCGTCGTCTGATCTGCATGCATGGAAAGGGAAGTTGTAACGCGGCGGCATGGCACGGAAAGAAACCCCGCCGTAAGTTGCGTGGGAACGAACCGGTGCTTTTCACCAATTAGTTGCACCAGACATGTAGTATACATGTATAAAAGGTGTATATATGCACGAACGTACAAGCTCTAGCTCTTCGCATTCTACATACGTACATCTAGCTTCTGTGTCATTGGCATATACCTCACTTTCTGACACTAATTAAATAATCTACTGCATGAAAACTGCTCAAATTGTCGTTACTGCTAGCATAGTAACCATCTCACCGGCCCTCTCCATTTCATTTGCAAAAGAAACCTCCACTACTACAGAAAAACTCATCACAGACGGTTCGTAACAGTCATCACAGACGGTTTTTGAACCGTCTGAAATTTTATGTCTGTGATAACAGTCGGTTATCACAGACTGTTGAAAAACCGCTTTGTGATACGTCTTATCACGAGCGGTTCCAACCACGAGCGGTTCGTGGTTGGAACCGTCTGTGATAAGTCTTTAGACCTAATTAATTTTTATCGTATTTATTAGCCTCGTGAATTGCTAGCCATGCCCTCTGAAAACTAGCAGCGAAACATATCACAGATAATTGTTGACAACTCAAAGTGATCATTTAACTCAAAATCAATTACAAAAGAATGTTTCAAGTATATACTATCGCTAGAGTTGCAAATTGAATTACAACCAGTCAAAGTGAATTACAATATTGAATCAATTGTTTCGAGGTCGTTCACCGGTGTCGACGGCGTGAAACTCTCCGGTGGTGTTAACTATGTCTGCCTTAATGAAGCCGCAGAGCTCCCATCGAACGTGTGTGACCTGGTCCATCTCGAGTGCATTTAACTCTATGTTCAAGCCCTGTCGCTAGCAGGAGTAAAGTAGTAAGCATATATATTTAAATTTATAATTAGGAAATAATTATTACGAGATTGACAAACCTAGGGATCGTGCGTCCTAGAAGCAATCAATAGCTGCATATGATGGTATACATAGAATGCGCATAGGTGATCTTGTTTTTGCTGGCGGCACTGCAAAAATAGAATTATATATATATGTACAGTCAGTTCGAGACGCAGTATTACGGAGTATGATATATGATTATTGTGTTGTAGCGTGTACCGGAAATTGCATCCTGTGAGTCAGTGTGGCACTCGTTCCCTTGTATAAACCTCCCTCGGCAACATAGCCGATGAACACCCTACATGATTCAAAAAAGTTATTCTTGTCCATTTCAAACGAAGGAAGACTACAATAGAGTTATGTGCGGAGGAAATGAACATACCTGTCAAGTATTCCTTTAAGAAGGGTGAAGTCGTGATTTTTGTTGAGTAGAGAATCAAGGTACAATACCATGTTCCTCTTTGGCACAAGAATAAGAAGAATCCAGTGGAACCTACTCATGTATGTCGCTATAGTCATAAATCTATGTTGAAACGTAATTTGTATAGCAAATATTGAAGCACTTACTTCTGGTTGTAGGGCACCATTATGTAGTCCTTGTCGTCCAGAGCAAGCAATCCCATTTTTATATAATTCTCGACGTAGGATGCGTCTTGGTTGATTGTTTGCTCAGAGATCACGTGTGGGTCGAGGAAACCCACCGGTTCTTTGATTCGACGGGCACATTTCATAATGTATATGTACATAAGCAATGAGTTATGATATTTATCGGTATCATGTGAGTGTAGAAATTGATTGTACACACTTACAGTGTCTAGCATCGTAGAAGTAAAACGTCGAGGGCAGTTTGGTCGTATAGGTCAAATAAGTCTTCGAATCCCACGACGAAGTGGCCAGGCTCGTGGAGAAAATGCTCCCTCCCGTATCTGACGGTTATTCCAGTATAGCCCCCCTCCTCTCGGGTCTTGCGCAAGTACCAATTATGCAAAGCTTGACAAGCTAGTCATGAGCTCTTTATTTCTGCGCCATAAACCAACGGACTTCCGAGGGAGTATTTCACGGGTTTAGGAGGTGCCTTAATGTTCTTCGATTTCGATTTCTACTTAACGAGGCGGCTGAGGGACGTCTTCCCGTGAGACGCCTCAGGGGACCGATAAGGTGACACACTTTTCTTGTCCCTTCGCCGTCTTCTCGACGGGAAGCGATGTGGCGGCCTTCTGAAGCTTTGGTTGAAACGGACTCATCGAGGGTCCTATTGAAGAGGCGAGGTCTGTCGATGTCGCGTCACCAAGGGTCGGTCGATGTCCTTCTTGGGCCTTTGGATAAAAATGTGCGTGGCATCCCTAGTGTTACGATTTCTTCGTTGGGGAATCTCGGTAGGATGGCCATGAAATTGTCATGTACCTTGTCCACCTGCACCCTGGCGTAACCCTACGTCAGCTGGGCACCGTGCTGCACTGCCCCTTCCTGGTATGGATACACCATATCCCGCCTAGCCTCAATAGGAATCGACCCAACTATCCTCACTTGGAGCTTGCAGGGCGTCGGCCCCTACAAAACGGTACACAATTAGCTAAGGCGTCCTATAGGTCTATCTTTGGAGCATTCCAGAGATGTACATTACCTCGATGTCATCGATCGGTAATTGCACGTCGTCATGTCTAGAATTATGTATGGACGCGACGCTACTCCGATGTCGAGCGGGACTTGCTCCCAAATTAACAGGGGCGGCTTGCGCCTGCATGAGTTGATTTACTTAGTTCTGCAAGTTTGTTATTTGTTCTTGAAATCATCTGCACGAATGCGTCCCATGTATCCCACGATAAAAATTGATACGTCGTGAAGGGCGTCCGACCCGTGTTCACGTACTACGTGACAAGCAGACTCTTGAAGGTCCTCCACGCGTGGGACATCGCGAGCAGCACGTGCCATCGCACACGTGCCTGGTCTGCTTTAGGGAAAGTGAACGAGGCAGAAAGTTCAGTCCACAACTGGTCTCTCTGTACATCCGTCGGAGACTTCCAGGTTGGGGTGGTGATGGGGACCCGTTCCCTTGCAAGTACCCCGCAGACGGTCCAGAATCTCGCAGCTGCTTTCTTGCGACTCAGCGGGATCCCGACGTTATTGACCTCTGTGATCGTCATGCGGCCCGAGGGTAATTTGGAGATTCCTCTGCCTTCTCGCCTACGTACCACCTTGATCGAAGATCTAGACGCATTTGGCGATGTCGCTGACGGCGGTGAAGAAGGTGCATCTGCCATCTATATAAGTTACGTACGCAATGATTACATAATCAAATAGAAGTTACCCATTGAACCTAAATATATGATACATAGTAAATAAAATATATGAAATTGCACAAAAAAAACTGCAAAGGAGAAGGAAATATTGCAAACAAACAAACACATATACATGGATGTAACGGTAAGTACATTTTAAACTTATAGAGGTCAGCAGGTTCGATTCCTGACAGATGCAGGTGCACATCATAAAACAATAAGAGCAGCCGGTGTCTAAACTCGTATACCTTTTTATGAGGGGGTAAAACCCAGGTAAAGACACGTCTGTCTAATAGCTTTGCGGATATAAAATAACACATTTTTTTTATTTTGTACTAAATGCAATTTAAGGGATTGCATTTATAAACAATGATGAACTATTCTCATCAATGGCAAATGATGCGGCCTCTATTGTACAATATAAGATCATCTACACACTATATTCCCTCTACAAATATTGCTACAGAGCTGGACCTAATTTCGGTAGCACAAACAAGCATCGTACCATTACTAGCGCAGGACCTCACCAAACTACCGAGCGCTTTGTACGACACAGCTAGACCTAATTTTAAAACAAGAGCTTCTAATAAAATAATGGATATTATACGAGCAAGATATTGAGATTAACATGTTAATCCCGAATAGCTTCCCAAAATTAATTTTTTTTAAAAAATTGTAAATTAATTTCCAATACCACAAAGCCTTTTACACAAAAGCAGAAAATTTGAATAAATTAGTTTTAACAAAAACTAAGCGATTGCGGAGACGATTACGAAGGTCATTTGCATAGCCACGATTTCCCGAGATTTTACAAATTACGCTCCTAATCGATAGCTCTCTAGTCGCCAGATCAACACAGAGACTCAAACTGACAGATTATACACAAAGGTTTCAAAAGCTAGATCAAACACAGATTTTCCAAGGTGCCAGATTACTCCAGCCACTACTGCTAAACAACAAACACTGCCACTGATGATTCCCATAGCTCTCTTAACAGAACACTCAACTGGAGAAGTAAGAGTCACAGTTAACAATCCACACTCAATTCACTACCAACAACCATCCATTGACATTCAAGATCACTGCCAACCCCTATCTATCAATGAAGTGAGGAGGCAATAAACCTCAACCAACAATCAATACCTCATTTCGACCAACAAGCGGCCTCGTGAGCAGTTCATGGCGACAAAATACTCGAGACATTACCGACGTTGTTCAAACCATAATCAAATAACAGAGATTTACTAAATATTTGTAAGTTTTACCACCAAAGCTAATTGCCAGATTAGCTAAACAAATAGCCATCGCGGCGATGAGAGGGCCACCGCGACAGAGGTGTCGAGAGGGAGAGAGGGCACAGAGGGGCGGTCGGTAGAAAGTAGGGGAGAAAAGGGGCGCTCTCGCGGCGGCTCTGAGGCGGTGGAGGCGGAGAGGCGGGGCGGTGAAATGGGATGCCGAGGATAGGAGGAGGCCAAGGGAGGTGGTGGCGGCGCGGGAGCGAGACGGCCACGAGGTCAGTTAGTGGTGATGGCGGACGGAGGGAGTGGAGAGGAAATGGAGGTGCGCAAGGGCATGAGGGAGGAGAGGGGATGCTCACCAAGCCTTCGGTGGAGGCGGTCGGAGGGGAGGCGCACGGCGGTGGAGGCCCACAGCGGTGGGGAGCGTTGGTCGGCTTGCGGGGATGGCCGAGGGCGGTGGGGCGAAGCTTCCGCGGCACCGAATCGGCGAGGAGCACCGTGGCGGAGCGGGGAGGCGGCGTTGGGTGGCGCGGATCGGGGAGGCGGTGTTGGGCGATTCAGGAAGTGTTAAGAACTAGGTAATCGCACAACAATTGAGCGGACCACTTATATAGACTAACATCACAGACGGTTCTTTAATAGAACCGTCTGTGATGATTTATCACAGACAGTTCTATTAAAGAACCGTCTGTGATAACTCTAACATCACAGACGGTTCTTTAATAGAACCGTCTGTGATTATTTATCACAGACGGTTCTATTACCTAAACATCACAGACGGTTCTTTAATGGAGCCGTCGTGATGTAGAATCCTGAGCGGTTCCAATAAAGAACCGTCATGCTGCGTGTATAGATGGACCACCAACTAATTGCGGTCGACCGCCAAATCGATCGATCGCCAAGGGTGGCGGATCGATCGCTTGACACATGGCGATCGATCGATTTAGCACCGTCGAACCGCCAGCCATAGAAGCAATGCATATTTAACTTTGCTAAAATGACAAAACACATTTGCCCATTTGTGTGCATTTCCAACAAGGTTTCAAAGATGATATTCTCAACAAGTTGATAACTCTAACAAGTCCGCATTAACATCAACATTAGAGATGACAAGTCCATAACACATGTTAACATCAAATTACAATGGAATACATGCTTAATTGAAATATAGTCCTTCATGATGATCGACGCGTGTATAGCTAGCTTCCTCACTGGGTTCTTCCTCCAGTCTGATGCCGTCTCCGAAAGGAGGCAACTCGTCAAATTGATTGTACTCTTCCTCATCCACGATATTCTCAACTCCGATAATCCTTCTTTTCCCATGAAGAACTACTTGCTGGGTCTGTTACATAAAAAACTTGAACAACTTGCTTAGCGAGTACGAATGCTTCGTCCTTGTATCCGACACGTTTGAGGTCCAAAGTAGTGACGCCGTACTTGTCGACCTTCACGCCCTGCGGAAGTTTAACCCAATGACATCGAAACAGGGGGATCTTGAAAAGTACAAAGTCGAGCTCCCAAATCTCCTCTACGAACCCATAGTATGAGTTCAACCAGCATGCCCCCGCGGTATTGAACCCCTCGTGAAATGCATCTATCAGCATACACATTGTTCGGGTCAGCTCTTCCTATCCTGAGCTGCCGTATAAAACGTGTACCCATTTATGTCGTATCCTTGCCATGTCACAATTGTAAATTTTGGTCCTTTGGCCAACCATAGCAGTGTTTCATCACTTGATGACCTCCAAGTGAATCGCATCTTTAACCATTCGTTGAACCGACAGTTGTGCTCTCTCGTTATCCAAACCTCCGACCGGTCTGGATTCTGTTGGCGTACCATGTCTTTGTGCTAGTCGATGTACGGGGACACTTGGGTCATGTGTTGCAAGACCGAGAAATGGCCCCGCGCTTATGTATCTAGATCGGGAGTGATTGCTTTCCTCCCGATGGTCCCGATACCCGCGCGTATGTATCTAGGATTCATTCCGTCTGTACTCAACCCTAACCTTGTGTTTCTCGGTTCCGCACCGAACTCTTCGAAGCTCCGATCGAAGTTTCTACACTGGGTAGAATCAACAAGGTGTCTGAGCTTCCCATCTTTCGTACGCTCCTCCGAGTGCCAACGCATCAATCTTGCCTCCTTTCGGTTCGCAAATAAACGCTTCAAACGTGGGATCATAGGCAGATACCACAACATCTTAGCAGGAGGTCCTTGCTTCGCCTTAGCAATATTCTTACGCTTGTATCAGGATGCTTTGCACATGGGACATACATGCATGTCTGCATACTCTTTACGGTAGATGATACAATCGTTCGGACATGCATGTATTCTTTCTACTTCCATTCCCAATGGACAAATAACCTTCTTAGCTTGGTAGGTCATGCTGGGCAACACGTTTCCCTCCAGAAGGATGTCAGCTAAGAGACCTAGCAACGCCGTAAAACTCTTGTCGGACCAACCATTGCTTGCCTTCAATTTCAGCAGTTCAAGCACGGATGACAACCTTGTGTATTCCGGCTTGCAGCCAGGGAACAAAGGTTTCCCCGAGTCATCCATTAAGCCCTCGAATTTACAAAACTCTCTCTCACCATAGTTCCCTTCTGCATCGCGTAGCATCTGATCCAGATTGTCATCATGTGACCTATCCTCATCAAAAGCACATTCCATACCCTGCATATCGTTGACTTCCTCGGCGATGTCATCATTAATGACTTCCGGTATAATCTGCTCTTCACCGTGACTGCTCCAACATGTATATCCTTTTTTGAAACCCCTTCGTATTAAGTGAGCTTCGATCTGCGCCGGGTTGTTAAACATTTTCATATTACCGCAATCAATGCTCGGCGGCTCTTCTAAAAGCAAACACGCCATTAATATACTCTTCACTCACACGGTTCTCAATGTACATCCAGTTTCAGTCCATCTACACGTATACACACGTAACAAATTAATTAGTATTAAATTATATTAATAAACCATAAGTACCCTTCATAATGACCAAACACATTAGTGATTAGTCTAGAGCAAATATAAAGGGTTACAGATCGTTACGCATTAGTGATTAGTCTAGAGCAAAAATAAAGGGTTACAGATCGTTACCCTTCTCTCCAAGGTGGCGCAATGTGGGAGGAAGCAGCAGAGGTGCCGCAATGGGGGAGGAGGAAGCAGGGGTGACAGCTCAAAACGGAATGGGCAGCAATGTGCATGGAAGGAGGCAGCAGCAGCAGGGTGGCGCAACTGGGGAGGAGGCAGCAACATCAGGGTGGCGTAACGGGGGAGGAGGCCGCAGCAGCAGGGTGGCACAACCGGGAGGAGGCGGCGGCAGGTGGTGGCCAATGGGGAGGAGGCAAGCGGCGGCAGGTGATGGCGCCTCAAATGGATTGGGCAGGGGGCCCGTCGGGAGCATCTATTTATAGTGGTAGTATATCACAGACGGTTCTAGTAAAGAACTGTCTGTGATACATGCCTATCACAGATGGTTCTTTATACGAACCGTCTGTGATACTTCACAGATGGTTCGTATAAAGAACCGTCTGTGATACGTCCACATCACAGACGGTTAACGAAGAAACGTCTGTGATAATTTTATCACAGACGGTTTCCAAGGAACCATCTGTGATGAGGACGGTTTTCAAGAAACCATCTGTGATGAGGCGTCTTCTATTGCCTGTTTAATTATCACAGACGGTTTCCAAAGAACCATCTGTGATGAGGCGTCTTCTATTGCCTGTTTTGTAGTAGTGCTTGCAATGACATGTGTTCGGGAATCCTGAAAGTTTTGGAATGTCTATTGGGAAATTTCCAACATCGATAATATGCGGTTGCTTTGGAAACTCCTTTTTGTATTTCTTTGAAAACAAATACACCTACAATTAAATCTACACTATTTTTGAAATTAAGCTTCGGGAGGATTTGTGGGTTTCTTGGGAGTGGCGGCCTTTACTTAGTAATTGGTACTCGTATAGTTTACATACCCAATGACACATATATGAAGTATCAAAATTGGTTTTTGACTTGCTTGTTAATTTTGTCTATTTGTCGTACATAAGATTTATGTACAAAGGATTCAATAATTTAACGCTAATGTGGAGGGATAAAACTTCTCCACACAACGTATTTAAGAAGAGAGGATTTACTCCCGGGTTGGCTAGCCATCACCCATAGTGCTAGCAAACTGATCTGGGAGACTCCTTGTAGGATTCAATAATCTTGAAGTCCTCCTTGAGAGTACTCTAGCTAGGTCGGACAGAGACAAGAGAAGGAGATGCATGTGGTGCTAGCTAGCTCTTGTGTGAATTTTTTTACATCTTTTTTTAAAAAATATTTTAAAGATAGCTTCTTTCTAACTTTATTTCCAATTCTAACCCCTTTGGTTACATCATGACCCGTGGTGTGACCAAACTGTATTGTCATACCGCCTACCGCGGTATGACCAAACTGTGCCATGGTCTCTGAAGATGGAAAACTCACATAAACTGTGATGGTACCAACTATGAAACATTCAAAATTTATTTTTTTTAATAGAAAAAACTATCACAGACGGTTCTGAACAAGAAATGTCTTTGATAATTACTATCACAAACGGTTCTTGTTCAGAACCGTTTGTGAAAATAAACTATCATAGACGGTTCTTAACAAGAATCGTCTGTGATTACTGTCTGTTATCACATATATATAAATCTAGATGGTTCCAAAAACTGTCTGTGATGAGATTTTACGTAATAGTAGTCCGAACCCTTACCTATTCTTGAACACTAATGGAAGAAGTTTGAGTGCATTTAGTACAAGATGCTTAACCACGTAAAACTTGATATAAGCAGCTTTTTTATATTCATTGTGAATCCTTCTTATCATAAACAATTTGCTATATTTAAAAGCATATCTTCATCAAATCTCCGCAACAAAATTATACATCCTAGCTAGCAATGAACAGTGAAACACTCCAATTGATACAGATAGAGTAATAAGCTAAAATTACTGTTCTTTTAGTTTAGACTAATACTTTCGCATTAAGCACGAAAGATTTTTTTTTGTTTTTGGAGCAGATACATGAACAAATTGAATCCATGCTCCAGTTGCAAGGTTTGCTAATCTCAGTTAATATTCCTCCCTTAAATTCAGATTAATTAACCAAGATCATTAAAAAAAAAGTATGTTATTCATCTCACAAGCGTATCAGTTTGAAGATTCACTTCAACATTAACCACTTACAAATTATTCAGTACAATATATGATCCATATATATGTGTAGTAGGTAGCTAGTCCAACTCTTACCAATTCTTGAACACTTTAATGGAAGAAGATTTAGTGCATTTAGTACAAAATCTTAGCATGCCACAACTAGTTGGTGAATTAATCAATTTCATACAAAGAAAAACAAAATCACTCACAAGACTAATTATCATATATACTAACTAATCACTAAAAATTAGGAACAATATAATCCTACTAATGAATCAAAACCACAAAACCTATAGACATATCTCCATGCAAACAGCTAGCAGGCTAGCACACACTGATTATATACGACTGCAAATCGCAAGGGACACGTGGCGCACTCCTACTGGCCAACAACGCCTATTTAAGCACACTCCCTTAACCCCTTCGCTTCTCACGTCCCCTCCTCTCTCTCTCTCTCTCCATCCTCGTCGAAGTCGCCATGGGCGCCTTCTCCTACCACACCGCCGGCATGATGGTACTGATGGTGATGATGCCGGCATTGCTTCGCGTGGCGGTGGCCGGCAACCCGCCGTTCTCGTGCGGGCTGACGGCGGCGCAGGGGTACGCGTTCTGCGACGCGCGGCTGCCGGTGGAGCGGCGCGCGGCGGACCTGGTGGCGCGGCTAACGCTTGCGGAGAAGGTGTCGCAGCTCGGCGACCAGGCGGCCGGGGTGCCGCGGCTGGGCGTGCCGGCGTACAAGTGGTGGTCGGAGGGGCTGCACGGGCTCGCCTTCTGGGGCCGCGGCATGCACTTCAACGGCACCGTGCGCGGCATCACCAGCTTCCCGCAGGTGCTGCTCACCGCCGCCGCCTTCGACGACAGCCTCTGGTACCGCATCGGCCAGGTACGTAATATATCTACGTGTGTATATGTACGTATGCGTTGCATGCATGCAGAATTGAACATGAGACCCCGTGAGGTACGTACCTGTACGGCTACATATGTACGTACTGGGATGAACAGAACAGAAGAACGCACGTACTCTTTGCAGTTGCACGTGAAGTTCACATGCATGAACATTTGCATATACATGTTCATTGTTTGTGTGCATATATATATCAAACCTAGCAGTGACCAAGACAAATAAGGTGCGGTGCCATAAAGCATTCCAGAAAAAAATTATTATAAAGAAAACCATGCATCACAAGCCCAATCGTCTGGAAAATAATGACTACTACATAAATTAACCTTGATCGGGTAATCGGTAATCCTAATCCATGCATGCTCCACTTATCCTTCATACAAACAAGAAAAATGTGTACTTGGGTTTTGAGAAAATTTTCAAGGAAAAAAGTCGTGACTACTCGATAAATTTCCACATGAAATTGAAAAAAAGAATAATGGCTCAAAATTCTGACATTAATAGGATAAAAAAGATATACATCGCCCATCTGTCAAATAGGGCTTTGGACACGATGGATTTTCTAGAATCACCAAACAGCGTTCAAAGAGATGAAAAATTAGAATTTCTAGCCTTTTTTCTTCTTCTTAAGATTAGTGTGGAGGCTAGACAGTGTATTATTAATTTTCTTTAAAAATGTTTTGTGCAAAATACAAAATTTGTAGTGAACTAAAGAACTCCAAATGTTTTTTTATAGTATATGTAAATTCAAAATTATGGTTAAAAAACAAATTAGAATATCAAAATTTAAACTTTTTATAATTCGGAGCTAAAGTTCCAAACTAGAATTGTGTTGTTCAGATTTATATATTTGGAGTTAAAAAATATTGACACTAAAGTCACTATACAAGATAAAAACTGTTTATTTGTAGTTTTTTTTTTCTTGTAGTGCATAGTATTCGAGAAAAAGGTAAAAAACATAATATATTTCTAAACAGTATGCATGGTAAAATTATTTTGTGAATTGGGCGAGTTAAAGTTAACACACACAGCCATTTGAGGAATATATGCGAGTTAAAGTTAACAAACATAATATATTGTTTTTATAGTGAAAAGTGTACCTCTACTATCTAGTGTGTATATCTTTCTCTTATCATATTTGCAGACTTGTCCGGATCCACACCGGCCCATATATATCATTTGTATTTATGAATATATGTTTGTGTTTATATATTCGTCACCGACTATATATATCAATCTATAGGGATAAGTCTTAAGGAGCATCCTTAAAAATAGTCTTAACGACCACGGTGCAAATAGTGCCAAAACGATAACGTAATTTAGAAATGCTAATTCATTTTGGTTATAATTAACACCAAGGAGTTCCATAAAGAAAATAGTAAGGATGGAAGCCAAACAAACGCTATATGTATGACGATGTAGATGGAATAAAGGTTCTTTCATCGTAAGGGTCAAATTAAATGATTGTTCTTTCCAACCTCATAGGACAGAAAAACACACTGTTAATTTGCAGTTAAAACACAGACCAGGAGAGAATAATCACACGCGATCTGCACTGTGGAAAAGGCCAGTAAACAGTCCAGATCGAGGACAAAATCCAGCTTGGTAGTGCGAGCATGTGATTGATTGATTAGTTCAGAATTACAGGTAGTAGTAGGTGTAGCAGTATATAATGTCTGGTTGTTGGGAAAGCTATCCTGAGGCGGCGTCAACTGCTTACCACTAATCGATAGGAATGAATGAATGGATACACGAACATGTAGATGGACGAGGCTATCTGGCTAATAAACTTTTTTGCGCCTAACCAACGACCTGTGCTGATTGCTGTCCGGCCGTGGGCACGGACGTACGGTGGTGCACCCGCCATATCTTGTCCCTGTGCCTTTCCTTTTGGCTAGCTCCGGCAATTAATCAGAGAGCGTTCACTGGCTACACTATTACAATATAGATTATAAAAGATATTTCATCACAGACGGTTAGCCGCCTCATCACAAATCGTCTGTGATTATAAAAGATATTTCATCACAGACGGTTAGCCGCCTCATCACAAACGATTCTTTAAAACCGTCTGTGATAAAATAATCACAGACGGTTCCAAAACAAATCGTCTGTGATATGGATCTACCACAGACGATTCTCTGTGATACGAACCTATCACAGACCATGAACCGCTCAGATGACTTAGAGTATCGCGAGCGATTACGAGCAAGCGTATGATGATACTTCCGCACGATTCTTATTACGAACCGTCTGTGATATGTATCTCATCACAGGCGGTTTGTATTAAGAACTGTTTGTGATGAGATGCTTATCACAGACGATTTTTGTATGAAATCGTCTGTGATTCGCAGCGCGGGAGTTTGATAATTTTTGAACGCGTGCGCGGGAGGTAAAATATTTTGACCATGTCCTTATAAATAATATCCGAGTCGAGGCGGGATGTGCTGGGGAGGGTGTCGAACCCGCGGGTCGCCGACGTGCTTTTAGACTTCCTCTCCGTCGACGTGCTTCGGTCCAAGTTCGCCGCCACAAGCCTCCACAACAAGGACCTCGTCCTCCTTAGATGTAAGCAAACAAACTTCTTCTTCCTCGATGACTCGATCGATCATAGTAGCTAACCTATGGGTGCACGTACGTAAATGGTAAATGGGTACAACGGCTCACATCCGCAATGGCTTCGCCGTCATCGCCTCTGACGCCGTGCTCTACAACGACACCTCCATCATCGACGTCGTTGACTCTTACTCGGGCCTCCTTAGCACCCTCTTCGCTGACGCTATGGTCAAAATGGGCAACATCGGCGTACTCACAGGCCGTAAGGGGGAGGTCAAGAAGGTTTTCGTATGGGAGTGATGTCTTTTTCATATATTTTCAAGAGTCTCTGAAGATAAAAGAGCTCACATAAACTGTGATGGTACCAACTATGAAACAATCAAAATCTGATTTTTTTTTGCAATATAAAAAACTATCACAGACGGTTCTGAACAAGAATCGTCTGTATTATCTTTTGCACAGACGGTTTAAAAACCGTCTGTTATCACAGACACATAAATTCAGATGGTTAAAAAACCGTCTGTGATGATAGTTTAGAATCATTTGTGATGAAGTTTTGTGTAGTAGTACCAGTGTGTGATCAGCCTGGGGCTTCTGGATCCAGACCTTGTTAGGTCGATCAAACCTAGTAAAAAGAAATTGCAGAAGTCAAACTTGAAGAATAACATATGTCAAACATTGTCTTTTTCGTATCTTGCAAAGAGCAGCCAAATCGGCATTAGATTAAAATATAGAAAATTGAGCTCGCAGGCAAATTTGCATGCATCTTTATGATTTCGTGAATTCATTATCCCACCAGGCACCAGGTACCGAGCGATCATATATATAGTTAGATCTATTCGAAGGTAGCCCGGCCCTATTTTAGAGGCTCGAGTTGGGCCTGATGCCGGGTCTTGATTTCCAGCCCGGCCCAAAGCCCGATTACATGATATAAATGATTAAAAATATTATTTTTATATAGGAAGTTAATAAAAAAATAGTAGTTTATTCAGGAAAAATAATTTTTAAATGTTTTTGTAAATTGGAAAAACAAGAAAAGCAGGTTTTCAGACTTTGGGCTTGGCATATGTTGAGTCGGGCCCAGCCCGAGTGTGGCCATTTAAGGCCAGAGTTTTCCGGGCCCGACCGGTGTTTGAATATGTATCATTCAAGCCACACGTGCCTGTCTTTGTCGATTGTAACTGTGTGGCCTCCATGATCGATGGACCAAAACCGGCATAGACTAAAGAAAACAGTACAGCTCATGCTAGGGTTAGGTACTTTATGCAAAAGTGATCCACCATGTGGTTAGTTGGCCACCAAACGAGCGTGTATCCGAAGCATGTCCTATCAGTTGGTAGCCTTTGTCCCTTTGTTGTTCACTTCACTCGATCTAGCTTGCCTGCCATGTGAAATACTCATCTGTGGTATTAACCATTGATACGACGCATGTGCGTACAATGTAGGCGATCGGCACGGAGGCTAGGGCGCTGTACAACCTGGGGCAGGCGGAGGGGCTCACCATCTGGTCCCCCAACGTGAATGTCTTCAGGGACCCACGGTGGGGCCGCGGCCAGGAGACCCCCGGCGAGGACCCCACCGCGGCGGGCAAGTACGCCGCCGCCTTCGTCAAGGGACTGCAGGGGACCTCGCCGACGACGCTGCAGGCCTCGGCGTGCTGCAAGCACGCCACGGCCTACGATCTGGAGGACTGGAACGGGGTCGCACGGTACAGCTTCAATGCAAAGGTGACTTCGTGTTATCGAAATTAGTCGTCATAAAAAAGAGTTTGGTATGCCATGTCTGAGAAACGGGCATCGTTATCTGACCTGACTCCTGAGTGTGCCCGGCCTTGTCGAATTGTGTATTTTTCTGTAGGTGACGGCACAGGATATGGAGGACACGTACAACCCGCCGTTCAAGAGCTGCGTGGTGGAGGGGAAGGCGACCTGCATCATGTGCGCCTACACCGGCATCAACGGTGTCCCCGCCTGCGCCAGCTCCGACCTCCTCACCAAAACCTTCAGGGGAGACTGGGGACTAAACGGGTAAGAAATATCTTCACTTCGAGGCCTCGTTTAGAAAGGATGAACATATATGGACGTGATCCCAGCCAGTACGTCCAAAAATGGTCTTACGGAGCAATTCAGTTCCCCTTCTGACTAATGCTTCCAAGCTTAAATTGTTGTTGTTTTTTTTGCCTCCACATATGCAGGTATGTTTCTTCAGACTGTGATGCAGTGGCGGTCATGCGTGACGCGCAGCGCTATACGGCAACACCAGAGGATACGGTTGCAGTTGCCCTCAAGGCTGGTAAGTATGGCCTCTGCTCTCGTGGTCACTTTTTAGTTATGCAAGTGATTGTTGCTGCACAAAAGAGAAGGCAGAATCACTGCACATGTCACAATAGAAGCCAAGCAGATCCTTCTTTGACTGGTAGGATAGGGTGGTTAAACTTTAACCCAACACAACACCTTAGGCCATGTACAAAGATTCCAAGTAGGTCGCCCATAATCCATGCCACCTCCGGTTGTTGCTTACCAGGAGAAGAGAGGAGGTGGTTGATAATGAAGCAGGTGACTTCGATGCGCGAAACAAGGCACGAACAGACGGCTTCCATGCCGTTGTATGGAGCTCGTCTGCTCCACACACGCGGTTTGTGGGCCTAGGTGTTGGGGCAACTACCACCATATGGTCGCAAAGGTGACGGTGACCAGGACACAGCCACCCAGACGAGGACTAGGATGACGGCGGCGACCACTGCAGCCCGGTGAAGAAAGCAATGTTGAAGCAGATCTGGCCGCATCCGGCCGGCAGCGTGCTGGATCTCGCCGGATCTAGCCTGATATGGATGCTAGCCGGTAAGATCTGGCCACATCCGGCCGGCGACGTGTTGGACCTCACCGGATCCGGTCGGATCTGGATGCAAGCCGACAAGATCTGGCCAAATCCGACCGGCCGACGGCGGAGGGGCAGGCGGGACGTCGGAGGCCGCCGACAGGGGCAGGAGGGAAGTCGGAGGCCGATGACGGAGTGAGTGGGAGGCGCGAGAGATGGAGAGTGGCGGCGTGGGTTAGAGGAGATGGTGGGTGGCGGCCGAGCTTGAGGATATGGTAGAGGTTGTCTGTTGTATTGTCCTAGTTGACGTGGACAGAATTATTGTACATGACCACAGTAAGTTGCATTAAAGATTTAATAGTTTTTGAGTTAGTACAGTATTTAGTAGAAGGACTATTGTTAGCTGCATTACTTCCTTCGAGAGCTACCGTTGGGTATCGCCGCATGTCAGTTCATTTCTGAACCACTCAATTAGAGGAAAGCAATTTGATGATGTTAGGGAACACCCGAGTGTTCAGTAGGGTTTACAATTTCGGTGAAATTAATTTTTTTTTGTTTTGTTTGCATTTAAAGGGTTAAAAGAAAAAAAAACCAGTGAAGATTAAAAGAATGTACATAGCCCAGTTGCAAGGCTCTCCTGCTATTCCCCGTAGAGAGACCCGAGATCGAATCCCAATCTCTCTCAAGGTGTTAATTTTTAATTTTTGTAAATATTTTAAATTCAAATTTGATTCAAACCATTTGGACATAATTCTTCTGAAATTACCAATATTTTGGTCATTTCGTTGCCCACCGAAGAAAAATCAAAACGAAATATTTTCCCCTGGTTTTCAGCCCATGATACTAATAAGCAGAAAAGAAAACTGAACGAGACCACTGCAAACAAGAAATTTGTTGGAATTGAGAACATAAGATGTATTTGACACGAAGTTCGTAAATTTCAGGGTTGGACTTGAATTGCGGTACCTATACACAGGAGCACGCCATGGCCGCGCTCCAGCAGAGGAAGATGACAGAGCAGGACGTCGACAAGGCCCTCAAGAACCTCTTCGCCGTGCGCATGCGGCTCGGACACTTCGATGGCGACCCCCGGAGCAGCGCATCGTACGGCAGGCTCGGCGCTACGGACGTGTGCTCGCCGGCGCACAAGAACCTCGCCCTCGAGGCGGCGCAGGACGGCATCGTCCTGCTTAAGAACGACGCCGGCACCCTCCCGCTCGACCGATCGGCGGTCGCGTCCGCGACCGTCATCGGCCACAACGCCAATGACCCCGGGGCGCTCAACGGAAACTACTTCGGCCCGCCGTGCGAGACCACGACGCCGCTGCAGGGGCTCCAAGGGTATGTGAAGAACGTCAGGTTCCTGGCCGGGTGCAACTCGGCGGCTTGCAGTTTCGCTGCGACGGGCCAGGCGGTCGCGCTGGCGAGCTCGTCGGACCATGTGATCCTGTTCATGGGTCTGAGCCAGGAACAGGAGAAGGAAGGCCTCGACAGGACAAGCTTGCTGCTCCCCGGAAAGCAGCAGAGCCTTATCACCGCCGTCGCCAGCGCGGCCAAGCGACCGGTGATCTTGGTGCTCCTCACCGGCGGGCCAGTGGACGTGACGTTCGCGCAGTCCAACCCGAAGATCGGCGCCATCCTGTGGGCCGGCTACCCCGGCCAGGCCGGCGGGCTAGCCATCGCTAGAGTCCTCTTTGGCGATCACAATCCAAGCGGCAGACTGCCAGTGACGTGGTACCCGGAGGAGTTCACCAGGGTGCCCATGACGGACATGCGGATGCGCGCCGACCCGGCCACCGGCTACCCAGGCCGGAGCTACCGCTTCTACAAGGGCAAGACCGTCTACAAGTTCGGCTACGGCCTCAGCTACTCTAAATTCTCCCGCCGGCTAGTCTCCGGCACCAGTAATCCAGCTCCCAACACGAACCTCCTTGCCGGCCTGACCGCGAAGCCAACCGCGGACGGCGGCGCGAGCTACCACGTGGAGGAGATCGGTGCCGAGGGGTGCGAACGGCTTAAATTCCCGGCAGTGGTCGAGGTGCGGAACCACGGGCCCATGGACGGCAAGCACTCGGTGCTGATGTTCCTCCGGTGGCCCAACGCGACGGGTGGCCGGCCGGCGAGCCAGCTGATCGGGTTCAGGAGTCAGCATCTCAAGGCAGGGGAGAACGCGAGCCTTAGGTTCGACGTCAGCCCATGCGAGCACTTCAGCAGGGCGAGGGAGGACGGCAAGAAGGTGATCGATCGAGGGTCTCATTTCCTCATGGTTGGCGAGGCCGAGGACGAGTGGGGGATCAGCTTCCAGTCCTGACTCCTGAGTTCGATTTAGGCGAAAAAAACGCAAGTACAGGTGCAATTATTTATAATTTGTTGCATAATCTACCACGTAATTTATATAATTCAGCCGCCTCGAAATTAAGATTGAGGCAATTAGAATAAATTTATCCAGCAATAAGCATGTTTACCTGTCCTGTCCATTGTAGCTAATTTATCCAGCAATATTATGCATGTTTACCTGTCCATTGTAGCTAATTTACCCTGTTTCAACAAAGGAGGTATATCTTCTGATGTCAATCGACGTTGCACTTGCTTTGTTGTGACACCATGTATAGATGTGCTCGGATGCACATCCTCTGCCTCGCCTTTTTTTTTTGTTTGACGGATGCCTCGCTTCAGTAAGGGCAGACGAGTACAGTACACCACAGTAAAAAGTGTAGACAAAATAACGGCATAGTACCGTCGGTAAGTGCTAATCACCGGAGCACTGTTTATACCCTAGCTTCGGATCCATTGGACTATGCTCGATCAAAGGCACGGGATACACATTTGTCGTGCTTGAATTCATTTTGACATTCAAGATTCTAAGTGTTGAGTTTGAGTACAATACAAATTGAGTTTGATACTCTAATTCATATGTCTACTCTTATACGGAGTATTTTATATACCACTATAAATTTAGTTCTATAGACTATAGGGTAGAGGCGAGAGATTCATTATAAACGTCTCCTCGTATAGTGATATTGTTTTCGTACGTCCATAATTTAAAGATCAGACTGGCCACGAGTGTGGTGTTGGCTGTCAGACTGGCTGTGGTGTTGGCTGAAGGGCTGGCGGTCAGACTGGCCACGGGTGGCAGTCGGACTAGCCAAAAGGTGAAAAGTCAAAATTTAAAGATCGACAAAAAATATGGGGTGTAGACAAGTGAGAGGATATGTTTGCACTTTGTCTCATAATTTTTGAAGCCTCGATTCAAAAGTTGATAGAGATTTACGTTCCCAGAGAGGGTGCAGATTTTGACCCTCAAAATTTTGACTAAGTCCCTGATCGGCCACAAGTTGGTGATCAGGCCGGGGGACTGTCAGAGCGAACACGGAGGGACTAATAGATATGGTATTAAAGAAAAAACACTAAGTATCCCCTGCTTACTCAGAAGCAGCAACCCACCTATCTGTTATCTTGTTCTTAAGTGAAGTTACAATATGCTTTCCTCATACCACCTGACATACGGACACATACGGACGTATATCGCTCATCCTATATCCTATTCTATATTTTTTCCTCAGAATTGGACACAGATAGTGTTGGATACCAATTTCTCCGTCCTGTATTTGTAACACCCCAGCCCAACACTGAGCCTAGAATGCCACCACACTACTCTTCCAACTAATAATTATCGACACACTATAAAAATTACAGCAAGGAAGCAACGATAAATATGTCCATATATCACAAAAGAACATGTATAACTAAGGTTCAAACGATAGTAAATAATCAATTGAAATAAAACCAGGTAAACAGTCCAAAAATAGCATCAACCAATGAATCCAAATTAATAAAGCAAATAGTCTAGTCCAAATGATGTCCTAAACTTTATTCAACCTCTAACATGTCCAAGTGTAATCCAATTCTGAATGAAAAGATTATGAAGGTAAATGATCATAAGTGGTCCATGTGCTCTACTCGCTCTCGATTCACGGCACCTCAAGATCACCTAAAGACAACAATAGAGCAAGGGTGAGTCCACGACTCAGCAAACACATCCATAAACAACGAACAATAATAAATCAACAGCATTCAATAACTTCATTATCATCACAGGTACTTTCATTAATATTCTCATGCAGTTATCTTCTCTTTGATTCATAACCATTAATCTCAAATATCAATGCAACTCTAATCTATATGTCCACATGCACTTCTTTCGCGTATACCGGTATAGCATGAGTGAATGCTCGCGACAACATTCACTCTCAAGCCCGCTCCTCCATAAGGATCGGGACCTCCTCCACTCCGTGGGAGTTGTGATCATTCATGATCACCTTCTCATATGCAAAGATGCTTATGAATGCAAACATGCAAATTCCATCATAAACATCATATCCAACTTTTCATCATGTCCATTAACAATATAAATCCATACCATTCCATTGCTTGCAATTAAATAAAATAAAAGCACAACAATAATGGTAATAGAAGATAAAGAAAATGATGATCGATCTTTGATCGCCGCCTACCATGCACTTACCTTTACTAGTTGCGACGCTTACGATTTGGCTAGCGATGGCAACAAGTACGACGCCTCCTACATTAAATACACAAATCTCAATACAAGCTACAGCATCATAAGAACAACAATCAATCGACATCGCTCCTACACGTCCCCAAATATACCACGTTACTCCGGTACCGAAAAGTTACCCATAGCTGTCTTAGTACTAAAACGAACGTAACTTTTGACTCGAAAGTCCGATCACCACAAACCACCCCATTATGGATTCTTTATAAAATTATCCACATTTTCTTAGATTACGAAGACTTCTAATTAAATCATCTAACCCTCCGTTTTTAGCCCAGAAAGCCGGTCTGTCCGCTTCGGAACAGCAGGTCTTCCTAACTTCATAACTTTTGTTTTACTCAACCAAAATTCGCGTTCTCAGATTCTACAGAACCGTTGGACAATTATCTACAACTTTCATGTAGATCAAAAACTCTAATTAAGCTATTTACTATTTTTAACCTACAGTCTACCAAAACAGCGCCGAAAGACGACAACCGCAAAAACAGCAGCCTTCCGAAAATCATAACTCAAAATCTACTTGTCCGATTGACATGATTAAATATGCTATAGAAAGATATCGAAATTATCTACAATTAACTAGTAGATGATATTTCCAAAATTCGCCATTAAGATATCCGAATAAATCGTACAACAGACAGCAGGTTAAACGGATCTATTAGTCGGCACTTTGACTAAAAACTATAGAACCCTCTCTAATTAACCTCAATTATAATCTCTAGTTAACAGCACAAAAAAATCAGTAAAAGAATTACCAACCAAAATACGTCGGTCAAGCAAGGAACGGATGACGTGCGGCAGCAGTTCTCGGACTCGGCGACGTCCACGCGGCCAAATAGGAAAACAAAGAAGCAGCCGGCGGCAAGAAGAACCCGCCAGACAGCACTCGCGCCGGCTCGGCTTCACGCTGGTGATTAGCAATGCGCAGCACGCACAAGACGGCAGAGGCACCAGCAGCAGCAGGCGGCCTTCGCACGGCCGGCGGAAAAAAACAAGAAGACAAAGAAAGCGGCTTCACCGGTCAAGTTCGGCTCCACGTAGTCACAGATTAAGGCGGCTTCAATGCAAGACGGCAAGAATGCGGCAAGCCAGCGCGACAGTAACAGCCAAGCACCGCAGAGGCAGCAAGCGAAGGCAGTGAAAAGCAAGAAGGTGCTCGGTGGCGGCGACCACAAGCATCCACGCGCGACGCAGGAATTGGTAGAAAAAGCGACTACGGCATGGATGGAAAAAATGTGGCTAGGGTTTTCTAAAATAATTCCACCACTATTTATACAAACCCTTAAAAAATCAAATATCCTATTTCCACGTATACTAAATTCTTTAATTACGCACAAGCCCTAAATTCTTTAACTAATTAATTTAATTACTCTCACCCCTTAAGACGTTTTTATTAATATTAATATTATTTTTCAGAGTATTACATTCTACCCCCCTTAACGGAATTCGACCCCGAATTCTACTCGCCGTTCTACTCAAAGAAAAACTGCACAGCTGAAATTAAACAACAAAATAACACGTACCCGACGTGAACAACTCCGGATATTGCTCGCGCATGCGAGACTCCAACTCCCAAGTCGCCTCTCTCGATGATCGTCCCACAAAGACCTTGACGATACCAACGTCTTGTGCCTCAAAGACTCGCTCCGACCTCTCTAAAATGCGCGGCGGACGCGACTCAACCGTGAGGTCTTGCTTAATAGTCGGCTCTAATGAAATCTTATGCTCGGGTCTCTCAAAACTTTCTCAAAGATCGAGACGTGAAACACATTATGAACTCCACGCATGGACTCAGGAAGGTCCAGGCGATAGGCTAACTTCCCAATTCTTGCAATAACCGGGAACGGTCCAACGTACCTCGGGCTAAGCTTTCCTTTGGTACCGAATCGGACAATGCCTTTAGTGGGAGACACTCTCAAGAGCACCTGGTCACCCACCGCAAACTCCAAGTCACGCCTCCTCAAATCAGCATAACTTTTCTGTCTACTCTGAGCCGCCAACAAATTCGCCTCACCATGGCCACACGCTCAACGGTCTTCAATCCATCCGACCCAAATTGCCTTCTCTCCAATCGCATCCCAACAAAGCGGCGATCTGCACTTCCGCCCATAGAGAACCTCAAATGGCGCGGCTCTAATACTGGAATGGTAACTATTATTATAAGCAAACTCTGCAAGTGGCAACTGGTTCTCCCAACTACCCTTCCAAGATAGAACACAAGATCGCAACATGTCCTCCAAAGTCCAATAGTACGCCTCATTGCCATCTGTCTCAGGGTGAAACGTCAGACTAAGGCGGTGTGTGCCCAATGCACTCTGCAGACTCTCCCGAACTAGGAGACAAACTTGGCGTCCTCGCTGTAAATGATGGTCTTGGGCACACCATGCGCCTCACTATTTCACGCACATATATAGGAGCTAAATCACTCACGAATTTGTCGTGCGAATAGGAATGAAGTCTGCAGACTTGTGAATCGATCCACCACTACCCAAATCGCATCCTTCCTCGCGGCGAACAGGTAACGCCACCACAAAGTCCATAGAGATATCATCCCAAGGCCACTGGGTACCTCCAAAGGCGCAATAACCTGCGCAGGGCGCTTGTGCTCGGCTTTCACTTGCGACAAACACCACAAGAAGCCACATAATTAGCAATGTCCACCTTCATTCTTTTCCACCAAAAATTTTGTTTCAGATCCCGATACATCTTAGTCTCACTAGGATGAACAGTGTACGGAGTGCGATGTGCTTCCCTCAAGATATCATCTTTAACCTCCGCCTTCTGTGGTACGCAAAGACGACCTTTAAACCTCAAAGTACCAGAATCGTCCATGCTAAAATCACTCTCTTTGCCCTCATCCGGCGCTTCCTAACCTCCCCAGAGTAACCGGTCACTCTGTTGTGCTTCCCACTTTGCGGTGCGAATAGCTGATTCAAGAATCAACTGTGTCTCAACATGTGATGTGCCCGCATAACAATAGGATATTCCCATGCGATCAAAATCAGCAATGAGGCAATCTAGAGTAGCAGGAGTCGCCTTGCGACTAAGAGCATCCGCAACTACATTGGCCTTGCCTGGATGATACTGAATAGTAAGATCATAGTCCTTGATCAATTCCAACCACCTCCTTTGCCTCAAATTCAGATCCTTCTGAGTGAAGATATATTTGAGACTCTTGTGATCTGTGAAAATATCACAAGGCTCGCCGTATAGATAATGCCTCCAAATCTTGAGAGCAAAAACAACCGCAGCCAACTCCAAATCATGAGTGGGATAATTCTGCTCGTGTTTCTTTAATTGTCTCGACGCATAAGCAATTACCTTACCGTCTTGCATAAGCACACAGCCAAGACCCACTCGAGACGCATCTGAAAAGACTGTGAACCGCTTCCCTGGCTCGGGAAGAGTGAGAATAGGAGAGGTCACCAACCTGTCCTTCAAAATGCGGCTAATCAGCCACACGCATCACCCACCGAATCTCACACCTTTTGAGTAAGCTGAGACATCGGTTTGGCGATGATAGAGAAATCCTGCACAAACCGCCGATAATAACCAGCCAATCCCAAGAAACTCCTCACCTCCTTCACATTAGTCGGCCTCTTCCAATCCACCACTGTGGAGACCTTACCAGGATCAACAGCAATACCCTGAGGGTTGATCACATGACCCAGAAAACCCACTTCTGAAATCCGAACTCACACTTCTTCAACTTAGCATAGAACTTGTGCTCTCTCAAAGTATCTAAAACCACCTCAAATGACGCCATGATCCTCATTGGTCTTGGAATAGATAAGAATATCATCAATGAACACCACCACGAAGTCATCTAGATACTCGTGCAACATGTTGTTCATGGTTTCCATAAAAATGGCAGTGCATTAGTCAATCCAAAGGACATAACTTTATACTCATAATGCCCATACCGTGGAGAAAGTCGTCTTCTCTACATCCTCGCTCACGCACTCGGATTTGATTATACCGATCGAGATCAATCTTGGAGAACACTTGAGCTCCATTCAACCGATCAAACAAGTCCTCAATGCGGGCAATGGATATTTGTTCTTGATTGTGACCGCATTAAGCGCACGATAATCAATACACATGCGCCAACTCCCATCCTTCTTCTCTCGTGAATGTAGCAGAGCTCCCCACGGCGATACACTACGCCGATCAAACCTTTAGCCAACAAATCATCCAATTGCTTCTTCAACTCGTCCCGAACGGACGTGCTAGTCGATATGGAGACATCGAGATGGGACGAGTACCGGAACAAGATCAATGCGAAACTCTACGCCTCGCGCAGTGGCAAACCCGGCTCACCGAAACACATCCGGTAATCACTAACCACTAGAATCTCCTCAATCTGCGGCCACACTCGGTTTCTCAAAGAAGAGCTAAAAGAAGCCCGCCATCGCACGCCGACCCGGAACACCCATCCGTATATCGAAAGAGAGCGCGGGCGCACTCAAAGGTCAACGTCTCCCAGACGGGTCGCGCAGAGACCGTTCTCTGAAGCGAGGATATCACGGCTCGATAAGAGTGCAACCAATCCATACCCAAGATAACGCCGAACGGCTCCATTTGTATAACTATCAAATTCGCCGTGAACTTCTCTCCATCAATAATAATAGAACACACAGACAAACAAGAGAACTAGCAATAATACCCCGTGAGAACTAACTAACACCGATCGAGAAATCCATCAGCATACTCAAGTTCGCTCTCCTAGCATACGCCGTCGAAACAAACGAAAAGGTAGCCCCAATCAAAAGGACTAAAGCATCAAACGAATCCACAAGCAAAGTACTGCCACCACGTCAGACGACCGCGGACTCAGCTGTGGGCATGGCGTACACCCTGTGGCGCCATGGCGAAGAAGACGACGCCAAGGGCGAGAGCCCCAACATTCTTTGTGGCGGTGCGGTGTAAAGCGGTCGTGCACTGAAGCGGTGCCGGTTGGTGGTCGCCGCCAAGAGTACCCTCCGAGGCGCCCAAGTCAAGGAAATGGCATCGCCGGAGGAGCGATCATCATCTCGAAAGATCCTCGAGCGGACCCATCAAGAAGAAGATGGCACAGCTCCCACTTGATCACGCTTAGCGGGTTCTCGCGACACACCCGCTCCTTGTGACCCGGTCGGCCACACTGACGGCAATCTCCCGTCCAAGTGCACTCAGCAGCGCGGTGTCCATCACCGCACTTAAAGCAAAGCATGCCCCGCCTCGACAGACGAAGAGCCGGAGTACTGCAAAGGATGAGGCGCCAAGAAGGAACGGCCTCGATCGCTAGACTGAAAGATGCGGTCCTCCCTTGAATTTCTTGAAAGCGGGTCGTGAGCACCCACTTCCTCACTAGAGCTCCTCTTCGTCACCACCGAAACTACCACCCACCGAGGCTTGTCGCCTTTGTGAGCTGCATCTCCAACTCCATGCCTCTAGCTTGCTCCACAACAGAGCTGTAATCATGGAGTGGAGTAGCTCCCAACACATGTCGGTACTGCAATTGAGACCGACGGAACCTCTTGGCTTTACGAAGATCATCGTTAAGCACATCAAGGGACGGCGAACTAAGTTGTTGAACTCACCTCATACTCAAGAATAGATCTCTTCCCCGAGCAAAGGTCGCCAAGGCAACCTCCATCTTCTCAACAAAAGAGTAGGGTAGAACTTCCCTTGAACTGATCAACAAAATCCTCCCAAGTGATCGGCCCTTGAGTGGCGGTCCTCAAGACAACACGCCCTCCCACCAAATATCCGCTGCCCTTTCAAATTAAAGGCTACAAAATGCACCCTCGAAGTGAAGACATCTCCAAAGCTCCAAACTGTCTCTCCATGTAGCGCAACCATCCATTGCTCGACCGGTGTGCCCACCACAAACGGATCCAACCTCAACCCCATCCACTCGGAAGTGTCATCCGCGCCAGAACCGGTGGATGTGCGACAGAGCAACAACAGATGCCGCAGAAGAATGGGTCGCCGGCGCTTGTTGACGAAGAGCACGGATCTCTCCCACCAACTCTCTCAAGAAAGCGGGGTTTCATCTTGGGCCCCAACCGAGGCGGGTCAACAAAGAACCCCTCGCCATCGACTCATCTCGCTCAGAGGTGGCTCCACGGAACCTCGCCACGGCCACGACCTCCACGCATCACGCCCACCACGACCACGCCCTCTACCCCTCGGCATAGCTATCAACCACAATCAACAATACACCATGAGTTCAAAGCTCAAAATAAACTCATCCATCAATGAACAACATAACTAAGCGTAAAACTATATTCGCACCTCTCTCTAACCTCGGCACTAGTGTGTCAAATTTTAGGTTAGTTAACCATTAGCAAATTTTAGTTGATTTACTAAACTAAAACAAATTTTAACAATTTTAATTTGCCTAAGTTGTTAATCTATTCACCACGGACCTAAAGCCCGCTCTGATACCAACTGTAACACCCTCAAATTTCAACACTGAGCCTAGAATGCCACCACACTACTCTTCCAACTAATAATTATCGACACACTATAAAAATTACAGCAAGAAAGCAACGATAAATATGACCATATATCACAAAAGAACATGTATAACTAAGGTTCAAACGATAGTAAATAATCAATTGAAATAAAACCAGGTAAACAGTCCAAAAATAGCATCAACCAATGAATCCAAATTAATAAAGCAAATAGTCTAGTCCAAATGATGTCCTAAACTTTATTCAACCTCTAACATGTCCAAGTGTAATCCAATTCTGAATGAAAAGATTATGAAGGTAAATGATCATAAGTGGTCCATGTGCTCTACTCGCCTCGCCATTCAGACCTCAAGATCACCTAAAGACAACAATAGAGCAAGGGTGAGTCCACGACTCAGCAAACACATCCATAAACAACGAACAATAATAAATCAACAGCATTCAATAACTTCATTATCATCACAGGTACTTTCATTAATATTCTCATGCAGTTATCTTCTCTTTGATTCATAACCATTAATCTCAAATATCAATGCAACTCTAATCTATATGTCCACATGCACTTCTTTCACAGATATCAGATAGCATGAGTGAATGCTCGCGACAACATTCACTCTCAAGCCCGTTCCTCCATAAGGATCGGGGACCTCCTCCACTCCCGTGGAGTTGTGATCATTCATGATCACCTTCTCATATGCAAAGATGCTTATGAATGCAAACATGCAAATTCCATCATAAACATCATATCCAACTTTTCATCATGTCCATTAACAATATAAATCCATACCATTCCATTGCTTGCAATTAAATAAAATAAAAGCACAACAATAATGGTAATAGAAGATAAAGAAAACAGTGATCGATCATTGATCGCTGTCTACCATGCACTTGCCTTTACTAGTTGCGACGCACGATTTGGCTAGCAGATGGCAACAAGTACGACGCCTCTCCTACATTAAATACACAAATCTCAATACAAGCTACAGCATCATAAGAACAACAATCAATCGACATCGCTCCTACACGTCCCCAAATATACCACGTTACTCCGGTACCGAAAAGTTACCCATAGCTGTCTTAGTACTAAAACGAACGTAACTTTTGACTCGAAAGTCCGATCACCACAAACCACCCCATTCTGGATTCTTTATAAAATTATCCACATTTTCTTAGATTACGAAGACTTCTAATTAAATCATCTAACCCTCCGTTTTTAGCCCAGAAAGCCGGTCTGTCCGCTTCGGAACAGCAGGTCTTCCTAACTTCATAACTTTTGTTTTACTCAACCAAAATTCGCGTTCTCAGATTCTACAGAACCGTTGGACAATTATCTACAACTTTCATGTAGATCAAAAACTCTAATTAAGCTATTTACTATTTTTAACCTACAGTCTACCAAAACAGCGCCGAAAGACGACAACCGCAAAAACAGCAGCCTTCCGAAAATCATAACTCAAATTCTACTTGTCCGATTGACATGATTAAATATGCTATAGAAAGATATCGAAATTATCTACAATTAACTAGTAGATGATATTTCCAAAATTCGCCATTAAGATATCCGAATAAATCGTACAATGACAAAGAGTTAAACGGATCTATTAGTCGGCACTTTGACTAAAAACTATAGAACCTCTCTAATTAACCTCAATTATAATCTCTAGTTAACAGCACAAAAAAATCGGTAAAAGAATTACCAACCAAAATACGTCGGTCAAGCAAGGAACGGATGATGTGCGGCAGCGCTTCTGACTTCGGCGACGTCGCACGCGGCGAATAGGAAAATAAAGAAGAACCAAAGAAGAACCTCGGGCGCCTGCAGCGCTTCGGCTCGGCTTCACGCGGGTGATTAGCAGCGGCAGCAGTGCACGTGCGCACGGCAGAGGCACCAAAGAAGCAGCAGCGGCGCACGGCTTTCGGCAGAAAACAAAGAAGACAAAGAGCGGCTTTACCGGTCGGTTCGGCTCCACGTGAGTCGCAGATTGGCGCTTCGGTGGGCACTCAAGAATAAAGCAGCAGCAGCGAGCAATGACCAAGCACCGCAGAAGCAAGAAGGTAGGGAAAAGCAAAGAAGGCGCTAAGGCGGCGAAACCACAAAGAAATTACGCCACGACGCAGGAATTGGTCGGGAAAACCGACCACAAGCGGATGGAAAAAATGTGGCTAGGGTTTTCTAAAATAATTCCACCACTATTTATACAGCCCTTAAAAAAATCTGAAATATCCTATTTCCACGTATACTAAATTCTTTAATTACGCACAAGCCCTAAATTCTTTAACTAATTAATTTAATTACTCTCCGACCCTTAAGACGTTTTTATTAATATTAATATTATTTTTCAGAGTATTACAGTATTCACACCGCGAGCCTTCCGTTGGTCGGTCGGAATTTATCCACTCCGTTTGCTCTAGTGTTTTTATTCTTGCTCAATGTCATGTCTTGTTCATTGACTAGTTATAATTGTCATGTCTTCTCATATGTAGCTTTGTATTTGTTAGATGAGCTAGATTTCTAAGTCAACTTGTACTAAAAACTACAATTTATGGATCTTTTTGGTTAGTTGCAACTCCAGTGATCCTTTTATGGCATTTGCCAAGCCAAAATTGTTTTGTTAGCTCTTGAATATACAATTAAACTTTAGTTGAGGTTCTAGTTCTTTTGTGAATCTTAGAGCTACTCCTCCTAGGCATTTGTGGCCCGGGTCAGGTATTGCTTACGGACTCAAGAGTAGCTTTTGCTCTTAAATCTTATGCAGATTCAAAATTTCAAAAGAACAAGCTTTGTGATCCCTATGAATATAGAGGTAGTTTGATGATCCAGACGATCTCATGGGGTCTACTTGTCTCTTGATATGAACCTGAAGATTTATCATCTTAGTTGAAGCTTAGGAAGTGGTTGTGGATGGCTCCTAGTTCAGAACCTACTTACTAGATAGACCTTTTACACAACTTGAACATGTGCTACTCAATTGCAAAATGATTAAATGTTGTATTAGTACATGCGCTTGAGGTATTTTGAGCAAGATGATTCACTTTGGAACTTATAGCCTCTAGAATGATCAATTATAGCTTCTTAGTCTCACGTTGATATTTTGACATGGCTTGAATCACTCTAGAATCACTTTTTATGAATTTGCTAAATTTTAAGCTTTGCTTAACTTGTGATCAAATTTATGCTTCATCTTGTGCTATATTGCTGAGCTTGGCTCTACATTTCTAGATATGACCTTGATAGCTTCTTTATGCTTGATATACTTTGTGCAATTTAGATATGATAGTTTGTTCATTTGGATAATCTATAAAGCTTATTGTTTTAAAAAAATTGAGAATCTCAAAAAAATGAAGTTACTTCATTGCATTTCATGCATGCTTCTTCTTATGCTTCTTTCATGCATCTTGACTTAAAAATCCTTGGATGAGAGGAATGTGTGTATCCTTGATGACTCTATTGTAAACGAGGGAGAAGATATGACAAAATTGATGAAAGGGGTGATCTTAGTGAGGGGAGGGGTGATCTTAGTGAGGGGAGCATCTCATATATATTTTCTGCTCTTAATGTTCAATTCTTGGTTTGAATTGCATTTCTTGAAACCTTACAATGATCAATGGTCAAATTGAACAATTGTTCTTTCGTATAGACCTTGAGTGAATTTTCGTGCACTCTCTGGAAATGACGCTTTCATGCACTCTATTGCCTCTTATAAAGTTGCTTCTACACTCCTCGAGCCAACTTGGTCATTTTCATGACTTTTTCTTTCTTATGGACCAACTTGTGCCATTGCGCGGAAATAAGTAAATAGTTTTCCAAACAACCTCGGATTTGTATTTTTGGGAAATTGGCAAATTGGCAATGTGTTCATCAAGGGGGATATTGTGGAGATCATGAGTAGATGATCCTAATCTTAGAACTATGATACAATTAGCAATGATGTTGAGGTGTTGGTGAAACCCTCATTTTCGTCAAAGTTTGCTTGTTGTTAGTCCTTAGGAGGTCAGACCAGCCTTGGTGGCAGTCTGACTAACTGGCTGGTGATCTGTCCGACCATATGTGGCAGTCCGACCAGCCATGGTATTGGTCGAAGGGCTAGCGGTCAGACTGGCCATGGGTGGCGGTTTGACCGGGCAAAAGGTGAAAAGTCAAAATTTGAAAATTGGCCAAAAAAATAGAGGGTGTAGGAAAGTGAGAGGATGCGTTTGCACTAAGTCTCATATTTTTTGAAGCTTTAAGTCAAAACTAGATAGCGATTTATATTTCGAGAGAGGGTGGAGATTTTGACCCTCAAAATTTTGGTTAAATCCCTGAGCAGTATGACCGGCCGCCAGTTGTTGGTCATACCGGAGGGGCGATCTAACCATTGGGATGGCCAAACAGGCTGGACGATGGTCCGACCGACTGTGGGCCGCAGTCTGATCGGCCTGGTACTGATGATGCACTGGGTAGGTGGTGATGTTCGTGGGTTAGGTCAAAGTCATAGTTTTTTGTGTATATGTATTGCATGATGCATGTTTTGACTAATATGGGTCAAGTTACAAATAAATTGTGCCCGGAATCGATTTATTGGTCTATTATTGTGTAGGTGGTTTAGAGTCAACGATAGTCAACAATGAGGTTGATCGGGACTAGGCTAGGAGAGCCGAGGTCTAGAATGATCGAGGATGCCAATTGAAGTCACTAGACTCAAGCATAGTGCAAGATGGACAAGAATGAGTGAACATGAAGTTCGGTGCGACATGCTGCATCAAGCAGTGTAGGAGTTGATGCAAGTGTCATGGTGGTTCCAGTGGGAGCTAGATGGGAGAGACTTTCTGACATAAAAAAACCCATTGATCAACCTACACATGGTGAAGCATGTAGTTAGTTCACGACGATTGAACTCGGTCTTCGGAGAAGGACCGAGAAGGGGTATTTTGATATCTTCACCAAAATACTAGGTTAGTGATCTTTGGTGAAACCGCGATGAAGACAGCTCAAGGAGAGGCGGTTTAGGTGAAGTAAAGATGAAGTTCATGAAGAGACGGATTTAGTAAGCCCGGTTTGACATCCGTGTTGAGAGTGTAGACCCATTAGTGTGTGGGTTTAACGGGTGCCCGATGAGTTTTTCTCTCTTGACCTAGCCTCCACTATAAAAGGGAGAGGTGCAGGATTTATGCCTCTTGAGCCTTCACAAGTAGAAACCCTAATTTATGATCTGAAGAAAGTTGAGTAGATGAGGCTAGGGTTTCAGGGAGATTGATTGATTGAGTGCTCAAGTATTTAGCTTTTATCCTCCATGGTCGAGTGGATGTAAACCAAAAATCCTTTGAATCAATTCAAGCAAGATTTATCCAAGATGAGTTCTCTCTTGTTCTTACTCTCTTTGATGCCTTTTGGGATTTTGTGTGTTCCATTGGTTTTCTTGGTATTCTTATTGTGATATAGCTTGCTAGGACGTGTGAGATCCATCTAGGGTTATCTTGGGCATCATTCACCCATGGGTAAGTTTTTGGATCAATGTTTGAACTTCCTCGGTTCTTGTGCCCTGTTGATTTCATCCTATAAATTCATGGAACTTTGGCCTCGATTGTCCTGATCGTTAATTGGAATAGGTTCTAACCTTCTTGATGAGCTATGGTTGAATTTTCAGGGGCCACCGAGTAGATAGTTAGGTGGTGTTGTGATCTTCGTGGGCTACTCCTAGGCCACAAGCAGTCAGATCGATCATTGGAGTGGTTAGACCAGGCGGAGCTCAGTTAAACCGGCCACCCTTGGCGGTCAGACAGACCCTATGCTGTGTTGAGCTATTTTTCCTCGGGGTTCATCAGTTTCAACGCAAAACTGCCGATGTGCATGTGTTCTCTTATATTTATAGCTTCTATAGCTACTTAGGAGAAGAAGAAGAAGTTGAAATTGGTTGGGGGTTGAAAAAGTGCTATGCTCCTATTGAGCCCCTCTAGTCGCCGTTCTGGTCCAACAAAGCTGTTAACTTATATCATCTGCCAGGTACTATAATTTCAGGTAATGCTGCTGTTGCCTCAAATAAATCATCTGATTCTGATTCTACTAATCTTTGATATGTGTGTTTGTGGCATATGAGTGAAATTGGCATGATGGAGTTATGCAAAAGAGGACTTCTTGATGGTCAAAGCATTGATAAGTTGAAGTTTTGTGAACACTATGTCTTTGGCAAGAAAAAGATGGTGAAGTTCAACACAATAATTCACTCTACAAAAGTTATATTGGATTATGTTCACTCTGATTTGTGGGGAGAATCCTACGTTCCATCCCTTGGAGGTGTTGGCTACATGTTGACCATCATTAATGAATATTCAAGAAGAGTTTGGCCATATTTCGTGAAGCATAAATCGGATGTGTTCAAGGCATTCAAGGAGTGGAAAAGTATGATTAAAAAGCAAATTGGTAAGCATGTCAAGAAGCTACATACTAATAATGGATTGGAGTTTTATTTTTTAGAATTTTAAGCTTTATGGACATCAGAGAGTATTGCGAGATATTACACTGTCTCGAGATACTCCTCAGCAAAATGGTGTGTCCGAAACATGAACATAATCATTTTGGAGAAGGTATGTTGCATGTCGTCTAATTTTGGCTTATCTAGGAGTTATTGGGCTGAAGCCGCTTCCACTCTTGTTATTGAATCAATCAGTCACCCATCCTGGCGATTGATAAAAAGACTCCAATTGAGATATGGCCTGATTCTCCAGTAGATTATTGAAATTTAAGAATATTTGGTTGTCCTGCTTATGCTCATGTTAATAATGGTAAATTTGAGATAGAGCCATTAAGTGTATTTTCCTTGGTTACAAGCCTGGTGTGCAAGGATATAAATTGTGGAATTCTGAAACTAGAAAGGTGGTTATTAGCAGACGTGTTACTTTTGATGAATCTACTATGTCTTATAATAAACCATCTATTAATGTTCCTGTTGAGAAGTCGCAGAAATGAAGCGCGCATCTAGAGCATGTTATTGATTCAGGATCCACACCAGAAACTAAAAAGGAAAACACACATAATGTCCCTATTGTCTCTCAAACAACACAACATTCCACTGTAGCTGATAGACCTAAGAGGAATATTCAAGCTCCTAAGAGATTGATTGCAGAAGCTGATGTTGTTGCTTATGCTTTGAATATGGCAGAAGGAATTGAAGGTACTAGAAAACATTCCACTTATTTAGAGGGTATCTCTTCTGGTGATTCAGAGATATGGATGACTGCCAAGCATGATAAGATGCAATCTCTTGAGAAGAATGCTACTTGGGAGCTGGTTAAGGTGCAAATTGATAAGAAGGCTATTCACTGCAAATGAATCTTCAAGAAGAAAGAAGGCATATCACCAACTGAGTAGGTTAGGTACAAGGCAAGACTTATTTCTAAAGGATACAAGCAAATTCCAGGCATTGATTTCACAGATGTCTTTTCCCAACTGTAAAGCATAGTTTCACTCGTACTTTACTCAGCTTAGTGGCTATGAATGATTATGAGCTTGAACAATTGGACATGAAAACTACGTTCTTACATGGGAAATTGGAGGAAGATATTTATATGGAGCAACTAGAATGTTTTGTCTTTCCAGGAAAGGAGAATTATGCTTGCAAGCCGAATAAATCTCTTTATAGTTTGATGTAATTATCCAGATAGCGGAACAAGATATTTGACTCCTATATGATCTCACAGGATTTCAAAAGATCCGATTATGATAGTGTAATACTGTAACATCCCTATTTTCAGAGCTTGAAAATCTTTTAAATATTGGTAGCAAGAAAATTCATCATTTGGATTTATTTGAATATTAATTTAAAAAGCTTAATATGGACTTTAAGGACAAATTGATTTAATGTGCTTAATCCCAACATCAACAATTGTCAATATTATTTTATTTAGATTCTACATGCTTGGGTATATTTTGTAGAATTTTCTGGAAATTTTTCCAAAGACATTTGCTATTTTCTAATTGCTATTTGCATTTTCTGGATTTATTTAAAAGAAAAACCTATTTTAAATCCTTGAAATAAGATCGGGCCAAGCCCAAAGACTATTCCACCAGCGCCCAATTATATCGCCCGGCCGCGCTCGTCTGTTGATGCTCGACGCGTGCCCTCATCTCCGACGGACGCCGCGCTCAACCCCGCCTTGACCCATGGATCTCACCAGCGTTCCCCTTCGCGATCGCGACGCTGCGCCCTCGCCCGCCTCGCCGCTCCCAACCCTTGATCCCGATCGTCGGGCTGCCGCTTCGCCGCAAGGCCGCCGCCTTCTCTCTGTCGTGTGGGCTCGCTGAGGTCGTCGCCTCGACACGATCTTCTTCCTCCCGCTTTCGCTTTGTCGCCATTTTCGCTCAAGGAGCTCGTCCGAAAACGCGCAACGGCCGCTGATTTCGCGCCAACCCCACCAATCAGAGCCCCAGCCTATTCCAGATCCATCCCCAACCGAATTAACCTTCAAATCTCGCTCTATCTCCTAAAACCGGAAGATCCCGAGCGTGACCAGACGGACTCCAATTGGGGTTTCCATCTCGCCGCTCCCGAGCCCTATAAGTACACCCTAGGTTCCCCTCGCCCTCCGCATCCCATAGCAAACGCCCGTCGATCTCTCGCCCAGAGCCCCACATTAGCCCAAAATCCGAACTTCCGCGCCTCTCGGTTTTTCGCCGCTTGCACCGGGCCGTCGCCGCTCACACCATCATCGATTGCCTCCTTGGGCTCGGTGTCGCCAGCCACCTCAGTAGCGCTTTCTCGTCATTGAGTCCCACTGCCGCCGCCGTCCGACAAAGCCGTGACCTCGCCTCCGCTTCTTCTCCACCGGTCGCCGCTGTCCACTTTCACCGGTAAGGTCAAGACTAGGTGCGCAATAGCGCAAGGATTGCTCTGGTACTTTGGTCGCCGGCGACTACGCCGATCACGGTGATACCTTTGGTCCTCATGCGCGTCGTCACCATGACTCGTCGGCGCGTCGACCTCTCGCGCCTCTCGTCGCTTACGTGTAACGCTGTGGCGCCAGATCGCTTAAGCGCGTGCTGCGTGGTCCACTCACCGCGCCAGGCTTTGTTTCTACTGATGGACCCACCACCGTGGAGCGAGAGGTCGATGGGTCCCACTGCCGCTTTTATTTTAAATATATTTCTTTTCCGAAAATTCTACGACGCAAGCATTGCGCAATAATTCGATTTTCGTTTATAAAATTAATTCGGAAATTCGAGAAAATCCAATTTAGGGTTTTATTGATTTTCCAATCTTCCAAAGCCCATATCTTTTGCATCCAAGTCCAATTGAGCCCATTCAAATTTGTAAATTTATATAAAATTCAGATCTATTTATTTATGAATTTTATTTAATTTTTGGAGTTTGTTTTGCCTCTGTTATTTATTTGTTTTGTTTCTTTTGTCTCGTTTGCGAGTAGACGTCGATACTTCGGGGAATTTTGCAGAAGAAGGAGCACCTCAAGACCAAGACCAATATCTAGATCTATTCCAAGGCAAGTTATACCTTTGATCATTTTGAACCCGCCAAAATACTTTGTTTCAATGTATTGCATTCTATTTCAAGTATTTATTTAAATGCTTTTGGGTGTAGTTATTAATCCAAATTGTTATGCCACCTTGTCTATTGTATGCCATGATCTTTTGTCACCCTAGGTTGGTTAATAATTAGTTGGTATTATCGTAGCACCAACGTGGGTTGGTTAGATACGATTAGACTGCTTAGCCATGCCACGAGTCATCATTTCATGTGAGAGTTGCAATTATGAACTTGACTAAGTGATTATGGAACTGTGTGATGAATCTGTGTGTCTGTGTGTCATTACTCGTTGATGGCATGTGTTGCACTTAATCAACAGGTGGGAAAAGATTTAGACCGAGGCAAGTGGTGGATTCTGTGTGAATGGTGGATCTGTGATATAAACTTTGTGATTTGGGTTAAACCGGAAGTCTTGCCTTGGTCAATTAAGGACTTAACTTTGTGCGCCATTGAACTGGGCCTTACTGTACGACCACATGCCTAGTATGGGCTGGGCCTGACTTAGTAAGTTATGGAGTCTTGACATTGACAACTCAGGTTGTATTTAAGCTATGTGATGGGCTGGAGGTGTGATATGTCACATCGCGACGGTTACGATCCCCGTCCAATGGTGTGTGTCGCTCCAAGGGTGTGTACAAATTGACGGCGATAAAGCACACCAGAGTGTCATTGTTTGAGATGAAGTCTCGAAAGGTTTTGTTGTGATCAACTCGATCCGGTTGGTTTCATCGTGTGGGTAAAGTGTACAACCTCTGCAGAGTGTTTAAACCAATCTATTCGAATAGCCGTCCTCGGTTATGGACATGCTCTGAATTTCACACGAGGGGTAGTTTTTCATAAAACAAATGGGAAGGGTCACCGTGTGAGATAACTTGTTCAATTGTGTGAAAGAACTTGATTAGACTGTGTCCTTTGTGAAATCAATTGTTAACTTATTATTGTCTATTTGTTTTGAATTACGCTTTCAATCTATTATTTGTATTCAATTGCAAATTTTGCATTTCTGCAAAATAACCACAGAAGCCATTCCTTTGGAATAAGCCATCATGTATAAATGCATTCTGTGGTATGACTTGCGAGTACGGTGTGTACTCACTCTTGCTAAATAAATCAACAGAAGTGGAGGAGTCGTCGCCTGCTTTTGAAGAGGAGTTCTACGAAGGTTGAACGTTAGGGTCTTGATCCCGCGGTTGCTCGTGGTAAATTGATGGAGCCACCGAGTTTACTGCTTCATTGCAGTTTATTTCTTTATTGTCAGCCTTGCATGGCTTAATAAATGTAAAACTCGACCGTAAGGTCCCAACAGTTATTTGTTATTTAAAGTACTCGTTTATTCTTATATTCGTTGTATGGATGTGATATTTCATCAATGTTGACACTGTGTGCACTAGCGTGATCCTGGACTAGTGCCGAATACACAGAGGGTCCAGATTTGCATATTTGGGTCCCGACAGAGGTGGTATCAGAGCCATATTGACTGTAGGTCTTGACCCTAGTTAGATTGGCCGTTCTTAGTGAGTCCAAAACTATTTTCTAAAGCAAAATTAACTTGCAAGATTAATTGAACTCTTTAACTCATCTCATGTCTCTCTTGACTCAACTACTGCTGAAATTCTTTCTCTCCCCGCTGTTTTAAAGTTGTTTTCATATCCTTGTCCATCTTGACAGATGCCTCGCCTTCGAGAGTTATGGAGAGCGCAAGGAGGACTTGCCACGAGCTTTGGAAGTTGCTACAAGTACTTGGAGGGTTCGATCGTCCATTGTACCGTGGCAGTGCTTGGATTGTGAACGGCCGAGATCGTGGAGTAATCTGCCATTTGACCATCTACGCCAGTAACACCAAGGCGAGTAAACCATTGAACATCTCACCGAAGGAGTATTTGGATTGAAGCAATCCAGAGTCTTCACGCCTTGCCATCCCGAGGATCCGCAACATCTACTCTCGAGAGCTTCGTGACACGCTTTTCGTTATCATCCCCGCACTTCCGACGTGGATCTTGCGCACGCGTTTTCCGTCTCTGGAAGGAGAAGACAACGCCACCGTCGTGCATCTCGCCTGATTCGCATTGCCAGAAGAATCGTTGGAGTTAGCCGCTCTGAGTGGAGTGTACCTATGAGACTCTTCGAGAGTCAAGAAAGGATCGCCATATTAGAAGAAACTCTTTATGGACGACACGAAGAAGACACTGAAGAGGAAGACCCAGAAGAAGCTGATGGACCTGCTGAACAAGAAGAGCCAGCAGAGGCAAGAGAACCAAGAAGACTGCACACTGTGGACACTGCTCCCATTGCACCATCCGGGACATCGGGATCGGTTTGCAGGATGCCACCACTTTCGTGTCTACAAGAAAGGGAGCACCGCCAAGGCATGGAGGCTATTTGATTGAGTAGTCTGCTTCGCGTTGTTTCGTGCTTAGCCGCTTTATGTCTTGAGTCGCCCTTTAGGCGGTAGTTTGGTGTGCTTAAGTTCGTCCTTATTTTTGTGTGCAAGTATGAGTGCAAAGGCCCTTAGGCATTTGTTGCAAGCCATACTATTATCTTAATCAATATAAGAGTTTCATTGAGCTTTCTAAAAAATGTTGTTGGGTTTTACCTACCCCGCTTAGTTCTACAACTTATCTCGTGCTTGCTACCTTATCTAACCCCGGAGATTCACCGATGGTTCGGACTCGTCAAGTCTGCTGCAAGTGGTTCCGATACTCAAAGATCGTAAGGACGGAGCAAATCCCGCAGTAGGCAGTTCCACCACAAGCACCTTCATCGATCTGCGAATTTTGGAGCATTCATGACACTCGTGACCAAATGATGTACACCATGATGAATCAGATGCAAGCTATGAATAACCAGAGCAACAACAATCAACATCACAATGGAGCCCCAGTTGCTCATGGTCACAATGGATCATCCAAGTTGGCGGAGTTTATGAGGACCCGTCCACCAACCTTTTCGGACATGTCTCACCAAGAGAAGTCGATGATTGGCTTCGTTATTGAGAGGAAACTGCGATCACTCAATGCAATGATCATGAAAAAGTTCATGACGCCTCTCACGGATGGAAGGCATTGCGCCGAATGGTGGAAAACTTTGTGCGGCAACAGCATGGAACACCACAAGATATTACTTGGGAAGAGTTCACAACTGCTTTTCGCCAGTATCATGTACCAGAAGGAATCATGGATCTAAAGAAGGATGAATTCGTGCTCTCAAGCAAGGAGGAATGTCGTTGATCGACTACCTCAACAAATTCTCTCAACTTGCTCGATATGTCGCAGAAGATGTCGCCACCGACAAGGCTCGTCGAGTCGAGTCGTCAAAGGATTGAACATCGGACTTCAAGTCAACTTGATCGCCCACACCTTTCCCGATTTTCAAGAGTTGATCAACAAGGCTTTGATTCTAGAGGATAAGCGCAAGGAATTGGAAGATCATCGTAGCGCGAGAATGGCTCAAAGAAGGAAGTCACCAACCCCACCGAGGGCAAGAATGATTCCACCGCAGCTTTAGCCGCTTTTCCACCACAGTTCGCGGACCACCGCACCAACTTCAAGACTCGCCCGCTTGCTCGTAATTTCCGCAACCCCGCACTACCAACCCCAATCCAAGAAGCAACCCACGTATACAACCGAGTTTGCTTTACTCGCCGTCGGCCGGGGCATTTCGCCAACCGATGTCCGCAGAATGGGACTATCACCCAAAGACGCTTCAACCTTGGGAATACACCACCAAGACGCCAAGACAAGGCAACCATCAAGGAACTTCTCAAGCTACCGGTCAATCCGAGGAGCACCGCCATCGCGGGTCGAGGCCGTGTCAACCACGCCACTCGAAGGAGCCCAAGAAGCACCGACGCTGTATCGGGTAAGTTCCTAGTAAATTCAAGACTGCATCGCCTGCTTGATTCGAGCTTCGCATTCGCTTGTTTCGAATTTTGCAACTAAGAACAAATTGGAAGTTATGCATCTTAAGCATACTCTGTTAGTCCAATACCGGAGCAGAGCTAAGTTCTAAAGTTGGATGTTTAGGAGCTAGGCTACTCATAGTCGGAGTTGAGTTTCTAGCCAACCTAATAGTTCTAGACACTCGCACCATAGATGTCATCCTTGGTATGGATTGGTTATCCAAACATAAAGCGATGCTAGATTGTGGCGAAGAGCCGTGACAATTGAGGATATCACAGAAAGAAAGTAGAATTTCTAGCCACCTCAAGACGTGATGGACATTTGGTAGTCAACGATCAAGACAATTTCTTTGGAAGACGTACTGTAGTCGAGATTACCCGATGTATTTCCGTAAGAGTTACCAGAATGCCACGGACCGTGACATTGAGTTTGTCATCGATCTAGTGCGTGAACAGCACCAATTTCAAGAGACCCTATCGGATGCCAATGATGAACTTGTGGAAATGAAGAAGCGAGATAGAAGAACCGCTAGAGAAAGGTTTTGTAAGACCTAGCTCGTCGCCATGGGGAGCACCGCTTTGTTTGTCAAAAGAAAGATGGAAGTATGAGAATGTGTATCGATTATCGTTCTCTCAACGAAGTCACCATCAAGAATAAGTACCCATTGCCCAGAATAGATGATTTGTTCGACCAGATGAAAGGAGCCGGAGTATTCTCCAAGATCGATCTGCGATCAGTTACCATCGCTTGAAGATTTGTCCTAAGGATGTACCAAAGACCGCTTTCTCAACCCTTATGGACATTATGAATTTCTAGTCATGTCTTTTGGATTGACTAATGCCCCGCCTATTTCATGAACATGATGAACAAAGTATTCATGGAATATTTGGATAAGTTCGTGGTAGTGTTTATTGATGATATTTTGGTATACTCAAAGTCAGAAGAAGAACATACGGAACATTTGAGATTAATCCTAGAGAAGCTCAGAGGACATCAGTTGTATGCCAAGTTCAGCAAGTGTGACTTTTGGAAGAAGAAAGTTGATTTTCTCGGTCATGTGATGACAAAGTAAGGAGTAGCAGCTTGACCCCTAAAGGTTAAAGTCAGAATGAATTGGGAGCACCCAAGACGGTTACTCAAATTCGTAGTTTCTTGGGAATGGCAGATACTATCGTCGCTTCATTGAAGGGTTCTCAATGATTGCTAAACCTCTTACGCAATTGTTGAAAAAGAGAAGAAGTTTATTTGGACCCCACTTGTGAAGAAAGTTTTCAAGAATTGAAGAAACGTCTGACTTCACCCCAAAGCTAGTTTTGCTTGGATATTAGTAAGGATTTTGATATTCACCGTGATGCTTCGCGCCAAGGATTAGGATGTGTCCTTATGCAAGAAGGAAGAGCTGCCGCTATGCGCCAAGGCAATTAAGACCTCATGAAGAGAACTATCCTACCCATGATTTGGAACTAGTCAGTAGTGCATGCTTTGAAGATTTGGCGACATTATCTCATCGGTAATCATTGTGAAGTCTACATGCATCATAAGAACTCAAGTACATATTCACTCACCGATTTGAACATGAGACAGAGAAGATGGTTGGAATTAATAAAGGATTATAATCTTGGAATCCATTACCATCCCGTAAGGCCAATGTAGTGGCGTATGCACCGAGTCGTAAGAGCTACCGCAATGCTCGAAGCAAAAGAGTTGTGTTCGTAACTTCAGAGGAATTCCGTAAGCTACACTAGAAGTTGTTCCTAAGGATTTGTGGCCAATTTGGAAGTACAACTACTCGAGAAACAGATTCGTGAAGCGCAACCCAAGGATTCTCGAGTTTGTCGACCTCGTGAAGAAGATGTCGGAAGGAAAATTTAAAGACTTCACCGTGGATGATCGTGATATATTGTGGATCAATGGACGATTCGTGTGCGATATGGATGGATTAAGACAATGATTCTCAAGGAAGCCCATGACTCTAAGTATTCGATTCACCTCGAAGTACTAAGATGTATCAGATGTTAAGAATAAATTTTGGTGGCCAAACTTAAAGCGAGACGCTGCAGAGTTCGTTGCTTTATGCGACGTGTGTCGAAAGTAAAGGCAGAGCATCGAGAGACAAAGAGGTTTGCTACAACCGCCAAGATACCGTAATGGAAGTGGGAAGAGATCGGTATGGATTTCATTACGGTTTACCCAAGACTCAATCAGGTTATGATTCGATTTGGGTAATAGTGGATCGCTTGACTAAGGTTGCCCATTTCTTGCCACCAAAACCACTTACTCGTGAGACCGCTTACGGAATTGTATATGTCAAAATCGTCGACCGCACGGTGTGCCTAAGAAGATAGTGTCGATCGAGGATCTCAATTCACCTCTCGCTTTTGGCGAGTCTACATGAAGCCCCGAACTCATCTCAATTTCAAGATCGCTTATCATCCACGCATGATGGATGATCGAAAGAGTCAACCAGATTTTAGAAGACATGTTAAGAGCCCGTGCCTTAGCTAATGCTACCAGCTTGGGATAAAAGTTTACCGTATGCGAATTCTCAGACAACAACATTATCATCGCCGCTTTGCGATGTCACCATTTGAAGCTCAGACGGTCAGGCTCGCAGAACTCCGTTGAATTGGTCGAGACACCGAACGTAGTGTTCGGGCCGATATTATCCAGAGGCCAAGAACAAGTTGCTATGATCGGAGAGAGGTTAAAGATAGCCCACCAGCAAAAGAGTTATGCCGATAATCGCTGCCGTGACCTTAGCTTTGAACCGAAGATTTTGTGTATCTTCGAGTTACTCCGCCGAGAGGTGTTAAGAGATTCCACACCAAAGGGAAGCTTGCTCCAAGGTATGTGGATCCATTCAAGATTTTGGAACGCCGTGGAGAAGTTGCGTACAGCTGGAGCTACCACGATCGTTAGCGAGAGTGCATGATGTCTTTCATGTCTCTCACCAAGAAGTGTCTTCGTGTGCGTAAGAGCGCACTCGTTGGAGTCAATTGAATCAAGGAGGATCTCACGCACAAAGAGCACTGTCAAGATTTTGGATGTCGCAGAGCGCCGCACTGTAAGCAAGACTGCGTTTACGCAAAGTCCAAAGGAGTAACCACTGTAAGGAGAAGCAACGTGGAACGTGAAGAAGAGTTAAAAGCCGAGTTCCTAGCCTTTTCTCTATAGCCTAATCTCGGGGCGAGATTCGCTTAAGGGGGAGGTTTGTAACATCCCTATTTTCAGAGCTTGAAAATCTTTTAAATATTGGTAGCAAGAAAATTCATCATTTGGATTTATTTGAATATTAATTTAAAAAGCTTAATATGGACTTTAAGGACAAATTGATTTAATGTGCTTAATCCCAACATCAACAATTGTCAATATTATTTTATTTAGATTCTACATGCTTGGGTATATTTTGTAGAATTTTCTGGAAATTTTTCCAAAGACATTTGCTATTTTCTAATTGCTATTTGCATTTTCTGGATTTATTTAAAAGAAAACCTATTTTAAATCCTTGAATAAGATCGGGCCAAGCCCAAGACTATTCCAACCGCCCGACCATATCGCTTCAAGCGCTCTCGTCTGTTGGATGCTCGACGCGTGCTCATCATCCGACGGACGGACGCGCGCTCAACCCGCTTTGACCATTGGATCTCCGCCACAGGTTCCTTCGCGCGATCGCGCCGCGCCCTCGCCGCCGCCGCTCCCAACCCTTGATCCCGATCGTCCGGCTGCCGCCGCCACGCCATCTCGCTTCTCTCTCAGCGTGTGGGCCCGAGGTCGCTGCCTCCGACACGATCTTCTTCTCCCGCTTTCTCCATCCGCCATTTTCGCCAAGGAGCTCGTCCAGAAAACGCGCAACGACCGCTGATTTCTCGCGCCAACCCCACCAATCAGTAGCCCCACTTATTCCGTATCCATCCCCAACCGAATTAACCTTCAAATCTCGCTCTATCTCCTAAAACCGGAAGATCCTCGAGCGTGACCGAGACGGACTCCAATTGGGGTTTCCATCTCGATCGCTCCCGAGCCCTATAAGTACACCCTAGGGTTCCCCTCGTCCTCCGCATCCCATAGCACCGCCTGTCTCGATCTCTCGCCCAGAGCCCCACATTAGCCCAAAATCCGAACTTCCGCCCTCTGGTTTTCGCCGTTTACACCGCCGCCGTCGCCGCTTCTCACCGTCATCGCCCTCCTTGGGCTCGGTGTCGCCAGCCACCTCGCGCGCTTTCCGTCATTGAGTCCCACTGTCGCCGCCGTCCGACAAAAGCCGTGACCTCGCCCGCTTCTTCTCCACCGCGGCCGCCATAGTCACTTTCACCGCCGGTAAGGTCAAGACTAGGTGCGCAATAGCGCAAGGATTGCTCTGGTACCCTTGGTCGCCGGCGACTCACCGATCGCGGTGATACCTTTGGTCCTCGCACATGGTCCACCATGACTCGTCGGCGCCGCGTCGACCTCTCGCGCTCTCGCTTACGCGTGTAACGCAGCGTGGCGCCAGATCGGCGCCGGACGCGTGCTGCGTGGTCCACTCACCACGCCCGCTTTTGTTTCGGCTCGATGGACCCAATCCACCGTGAGTCGAGAGGTCGATGGGTCCCACTGTCGCTTTTATTTTAAATATATTTCTTTTCCGAAAATTCTACGACGCAAGCATTGCGCAATAATTCGATTTTCCTTTATAAAATTAATTCGGGAAATTCGAGAAAATCCAATTTAGGGTTTTATTGATTTTCCAATCTTCCAAAGCCCATATCTTTTGCATCCGAAGTCCAATTGAGCCCATTCAAATTTGTAAATTTATATAAAATTCAGATCTATTTATTTATGAATTTTATTTAATTTTTGAGTTTGTTTTGCCTCTATTATTTATTTGTTTTGTTTCTTTTGTCTCGCTTTGCGAGTAGACGCCGATACTTGGGAATTTTGCGAGAAGAAGGAGCACCTCAAGACCAAGACCAATATCTAGATCTATTCCAAGGCAAGTTATACCTTTGATCATTTTGAACCCGTTTTCAAAATACTTTGTTTCAATGTATTGCATTCTATTTCAAGTATTTATTTAAATGCTTTTGGGTGTAGTTATTAATCCAAATTGTTATGCCACCTTGTCTATTGTATGCCATGATCTTTTGTCACCCTAGGTTGGTTAATAATTAGTTGGTATTATCGTAGCACCAACGTGGGTTGGTTAGATACGATTAGACTGCTTAGCCATGCCACGAGTCATCATTTCATGTGAGAGTTGCAATTATGAACTTGACTAAGTGATTATGGAACTGTGTGATGAATCTGTGTGTCTTGTGTCTTGTTACTCGTTGATGGCATGTGTTGCACTTAATCAACGTGGTGGGAAAAGATTTAGACCGAGGCAAGTGGTGGATTCTGTGAATGGTGGATCTGTGTGATATAAACTTTGTGATTTGGGTTAAAATCGAAGTCTTGCCTTGGTCAATTAAGGACTTAACTTTGTGCGCCATTGAACTGGGCCTTCTTATGCGACCACATGCCTAGTATGGGTGGGCCTGACTTAGTAAGTTATGGAGTCTTGACATTGACAACTCAAAGTTGTATTTAAGCTATGTGATGGGTTTGGAGGTGTGATATGTCACATCGCGGACGGTTACGATCCTGCCCAATGGTGTGTGTCGCTCCAAGGGTGTGTGTACAAATTGACTGCAAGATAAAGCACACCAGAGTGTCATTGTTTGAGATGAAGTCTCCGAAAGGTTTTGTTGTGATCAACTCGATCCGGTTGGTTTCATCGTGTGGGTAAAGTGTACAACCTCTGCAGAGTGTTTAAACCAATCTATTCGAATAGCCGCGTCCTCTGCTATGGACATGCTCTGAATTTCACACGAGGGGTAGTTTTTCATAAAACAAATGGGAAGGGTCAGCTGTGTGAGATAACTTGTTCAGCTGTGTGAAAGAACTTGATTAGACTGTGTGTCCTTTGTGAAATCAATTGTTAACTTATTATTGTCTATTTGTTTTGAATTACGCTTTCAATCTATTATTTGTATTCAATTGCAAATTTTGCATTTCTGCAAAATAACCACAGAAGCCATTCCTTTGGAATAAGCCATCATGTATAAATGCATTCTGTGGTATGACTTGCGAGTACGGTGTGTACTCACTCTTGCTAAATAAATCAACAGAAGTGGAGGAGTCGTCGCCTGCTTTTGAAGAGGAGTTCTACGAAGGTTGAACGTTAGGGTCTTGATCCCAGTCAGTTGCCTGTGGTAAATTGATGGGAGCCACCGGAGTTTACTTCGTTTCCGCTGCAGTTTATTTCTTTATTGTCAGCCTTGCATGGCTTAATAAATGTAAAACTCGACCGTAAGGTCCCAACAGTTATTTGTTATTTAAAGTACTCGTTTATTCTTATATTCGTTGTATGGATGTGATATTTCATCAATGTTGACACTGTGTGCACTAGCGTGATCCTGGACTAGTGCCGAATACACAGAGGGTCCAGATTTGCATATTTGGGTCCCGACAAATACCCCGGAATTGAATCGGGTAATTAGAAAATAGCCGGGAGGAGAAAAGACAATTAAATGAGTAGAAATTCCTGAAAAGAGCAGGGGTTTTCCGTAAATTCTCGACAACTTGGGCCTGGGCCGCAGCCCAGGAGGGGCCCATGTGGTGGCCGGCCAAAAGGGGGTTCCCACCCCCAAACCCTAAACTCCCCACTCTCCCTCCTCCTCCCCACTTTGAGCCGCCGCCTCTCCCCACCTCTCCCTGCTGTGCGCCAACTCATCAGATTTGGGTACATTATGTTCATTTTCTGACCTGATCACCTCTTAGAAAGTTGTAGATCTTGGTTTTATCTTTCTTTTGGCACCGAGATCACTTGATTTGGAGTCATAGTTTAGGAGTTATGGCCGTTTTGCTACAACTGTATAGGAAAGCTGACGAGATTTGGCAGTCTGCATGTCTAGCCAATTTGTATTTTTTTTAGGCCGAATCTGAAGGGTCACCCAACACGAAAGTTGTAGCCCAAACCCTAAACTCCCCACTCTCCTCCTCCTCCCACTTTGAGCCGCCGCCTCCCCACCTCTCCTGCGTGCGCGCCTCGTCAGGGTATGCGTTATGTTCATTTTCTGACCTGATCACCTCTTAGCAAGTTGTAGATCTCGCTTTTATCTCTATTTTGGCACCGAGATCACTTGATTTGGAGTTATAGTTTAGGAGTTATGGCCGTTTTACTACGACTGTACAGGAAAGCTGACGAGATTTGGTAGTCTGTATGTCTAGCCAATTTGTATTTTTTAAGGCCGAATCTGAAGGGTCACCCAACAGGAAAGTTGAAGCCATTCTAGTACGCTTTCCGGATTAATAAAGAACATATTTTTTAGAGTTGGCAATCAAAAGTTATGAATTTTTTACCGTCGCTATTTTGCTAACTGTCAGATTGCAGAGACAGAAAACTTAGAAAAGTTTTACCTGAATATAAGAATTAGTAGGAGGCCGAATCAGGAGACTGGTCCAACTAGACTATTGTATATGGTTTTGTCATGATTCCAGAGAGTTCAAGATCACCCCATTCCGAGTTGTGTAGCAAAAGTTATGGTGGTTTTAGTACTCTGTCCAGAAAACCCAACGTGAAGTTGATGTTTTTTTAATTGGCCTGGTAGGGATATTACTTCACCGATTCAGCAAGGTTCACCAGCTAGACTTAGTTGGAGAATTTAATTATGTTTCCAGAAAGTCTAAGAACATCTTATTTGGACCCCTGTACTAATAGATATGGATTTTTGAAGTTGACTGTCCACCGATGGGACAGATCGACGTTTAGGAGTTTGGGGTCGAGATCTAGTTAGGAGTTTTGCAAGTCCATGGTTGTTGTTATATAGGTTGTTTTGATCCGTTGCTGTGTCTTAGCATGTGTTGTAACTGTTATTCAGGTGGTGGACCGGTGCAGGGAGCAGCTCATTCTGTACATCCCTCGTTCTCTCGTGGTTAAGTGTCGGGACCCAAATATGCAAATCGGGACCCTCTGTGTATACTGCACTAGTCCAGGATCACGCTAGTGCACACAGTGGCAACATCGATGAAATATCAATTCCATATACAAAGATGACTAATAAATAGACAAATAACAATAATTATCAGAGTAAAGACCTTAAGGTCAAAGCTTACAATTAATGCCTCACAAGGCAAAGAGCTCAATAAAACTGCAGCGGAACGAAACGGGATAACTTCAGTGAAGCCCATCCATATGCCCACAGGCAATCGACTGGGGTAGCGCAACCTAGTTCTCCACGATCCTTGAAGTAGACCTTGTTGACTGACGATTCTTCCACTTCTGTTGATTGTTTATAGCAAGAGTGAGTACACACCGCATCGCAAGTCATACCACGTAATGCAATTTATAGATGATGGCTTATTCCAAAGGAATGGCTTCTGTGGTTATTTTGCAGAAATGCAATGTTTGCAATTGAATACAAATAATAGATTGAAAGCATAATTCAAAACAAATAGACAATAATAAGTTAACAATTGATTTCACAAAGGACACACAGTCTAACCAAGTTCTTTCACACAGCTGAACAAGTTATCTCACACAGCTGACCCTTCCCAATTGTTTTATGAAAATCTACCCCTCGTGTGAAATTCCCGAGCATGTCCATAACCGAGGACGCGGCTATTCGAATAGATTGATTAAAACACTCTGCAGAGTTTGTACACTTTACCCACACGATACAATCAGTGTAGCGATCACTGACCATAACAAAACCTTTCAGAGACTTCATCTCAAACAATGACACTCTGGTGTGCTTTATCGCCGTCAATTTGTACACACGACCCTTTGGAACGACACACACCATTGGACGAGGATGCGGCGAACCGTCCCGCGATGTGACCCAAACACAATGTACACACCTCCACCCATCACATAGCTTAAATACAACTTTGAGTTGTCAATGTCAAGACTCCATAACTTACTAAGTCGCCCCGGCACATACTAGGCATGTGGTCGACAAGAAGGCCCAGCTCAATGGCGCACAAAGTTAAGTCCTTAATTGACCAAGGCAAGACTTCCGCTTTAACCCAAATCACAAAGTTTAATAAGCACAGCTCCACCATTCACACAGAATCCACCACTTGCCTCAGCCTAAATCTTTTCCCACCTGTTGATTAAGTGCAACACATGCCATCAACGAGTAATAGCACACAAAGACACACAGATTCATCACACGCCCATAATCACTTAGTCAAGTTTATAATTGCAACTCTCACATGAAATGATGACTCGTGGCATGGCTAAGCAGTCTAATCGTATCTAACCAACCCACGTTGGTGCTACAATAATACCAACTAATAATTAATCAACCTAGGGTCACAAAAGATCATGGCATACAATAGACAAGGTGGCATAACAATTTGGATTAATAACTACACCCAAAAGCATTTAAATAAATACTTGAAATAGAATGCAATACATTGAAACAAAGTATTTTGAAAACTGGGTTCAAAATGATCAAAGGTATAACTTGCCTTGGAATAGATCTAGATATTGGTCTTGGTCTTGAGGCGCTCCTTCTTCTGCAAAATTCCCCGAAGTATCGACGTCTACTCGCAAACGAGACAAAAGAAACAAAACAAATAAATAACAGAGGCAAAATAAACTCCAAAAATCAAATAAAATTCACCATTAAATAGATCTTAGTTTTATATGAATTTACAAATTTGAATGGGCTCAATCGGAGTTCGGATGCAAAAGATATGGGCTTTGGAAGATTGGAAATAAATAAAACCCTAAATTGAAATTCTGAAATTTTCTGAATTATCTTTCTATTGAAAATCCAGAATAATGACGTCGGCACACGTCAGCATGGTATTTTCAGAATTAAAAGAAACTCCAGAAAAATGCTACGATGGTCGACAATGGGACCCACGGTCTATAGACCGAGTCCACTGCCAGGGCTTGGGTCCACGGTGAACCTAGTTCACGAGCGATGCACTATCAAATGGGGCCCACGGGTAAATGACTTGGTCCATGGTGAACCATGTCCACTCAAAGACTCGGTTTATGGTTAGGATAGATGTGCCACATGTGCGCCTACATAGCGTGGAAACCGACGTGGCCGAAAGGTGGCGGTGACAAGGCGGGCGATGTGGCGCTTGTAATGCACACGAGCACGGCATGGTGGCGACGGAGCTCGCCGGCTCACGGAGCTGCGGGTCGCGGCGACGCAAGGAATGGCCAAAACGGAACCAGAAGCGCAGTGGTCTCGGTGGCGCGGTTGTGGTGGCGGAAGTCGGCGGCAATCACCGTGGCGCAGCGCGGCGGCCGCAAGACGCCGGCCGTCGGTGATGACGACGTTGTGGCGGCGCCCGAGATGGGAAGGTGGGCGCCCGATAGAACGTCGCCACGAGGAAGACGATGGCGGTGTCCACGCGCGGCGAGATCACCGGAGAAGGCGAAACACGGCTTTGAAGGCGCGTCGGAGTTGGTGAAGATGGAGTGTGCGCCGGCGATGGGGGCTCGGAGCTCGGATGGTGGCGGCACACGAAGGAGGAGGACGGCGCGACCAAGATGACGCAAACGCGCGGCTCGGAGGCTTCAATAGCGAGATCGGCAAGGAGAGGCGTGGTGCGGCCGGAGAAGAAGGCCATCGCGCGGCGGCCTCTGGCGGCATCTGAGGCGCCCCAATGGAGGGGAAGCTAGGGCATGGGGGCGGCGACACGAGGTGGATAGAAAGCATGCGGGGCGGCGCCTTTATACGGCCTCGGGAGGCGGGTCCAACGCGGACTCCCAGGCGGCGGCGGCGCTGAGCCCCGATCGAGCACGGCTGAAGACGCGCAGGCGCATGCACTGGCAAGCGGACCCGGTAGATAGAGGGGGAGATGCTAGGGCTGACCGGTGGGTCCGGCCGCAGCAACCGACAGGTGGCCCGGTGATGGCCTAGGGTTTGAGCAGCGGCTGGGCTCCGGCTGGGCCAGGGATGCGGCTGGATTGGGCTAAAGAAAATTCGGCCCAAGAGGAAAATGGATTAGGGAATAAATTTCAGATTTAAGATATGAATGGAAATTCAAAAGAGGTCAAATAAATAGCGAATAAATTCAGAAAAATCCAAGAAAATACACAAAAATTCCTTGGAGCACAAGGAACCCAATTAAGCTTTATTAATTCAAATTGATGTTTTTCTTAAAATTGATGTTTAGATTAGTCAAATTAAATATTTTAAATTTAGAAAAATTCCAATTAAGCTTTATTAATTCAAATAAAATTGGTGAAATTTTTCAGGGACCTAAACTACTCAAAAGATTTTTGAAAAGCTAAATTTTGGGACGTTACAAACCTCCCCCCCTTAAAGGAATCTCGTCCCCGAGATTCAGGCTGGCTATAGAAAAGGTTACGGAACTCAGCCTTCGGGCGCTCTCCTTGCTTTCAACTGCTTTGACTCTGACGAAACTTCTTTTATGAACACTTACAGGACAGACGTCTTGCTTCTTGCTGAGCTTCTTGCTTCGACGAAAACTTGATATGCTGGCTCTTGGTAGGAAATGACTTCTAGCAACTCGATTGCTTCTCACAGAACTGCTTAATTGGTGCTCGAAGACACTTCTGGAGTTGGGGAACTCTGCTGCTGACTGATAGCTCTGGTTGACAAACTAACTCTTCTTGTGAGCTTCGGAACCTTGAACTGATCGACACCCTTCTGTTACCTCTGTCGCAACTTCATAACACAAAACTTCAACAGGTATCCTTAAGATAAACATGACTACGAGGGTGATAATCTGCATACACAATATAGCTTTTCTGCTTGAACTGAGCTACTTACAATCCCTTTAGGACCAAAGACAGTTGGCATTCTGCTTCATGATTAATGCAAAATCCACATACTTTGTGATCGATGCGACCTAGCTAAGCGATGACTCACACGATCAACCACTGTGAACTTCAAATGGTGGCAACCACAAACTGGCTAACATCTGGTGTTGTAGGGGAACTCAGCACACAACACCTACTTGTTCAACTTGGTACTATGAGTTTAAGCACAAACTCACTCTTTCAATCTGCCCACTGATTCAGGGTGATACACAATCGAATCAATGAACATCCAAGGTCGCATACACACTCTGTCACTAACACGAGGTACACTGGGATCGTTGGTCTGACACTGACTCCTTCTGGCATATCATGCACACTGACAATCTCTGTTGATCTGATACTAGACCAATTCTGGCGAATACCATTTCTATCGTATACAACTTCTGTCGTATACTGCTCTGCTAGATAGCCTCCAAACTAGGTGATATTGACAGGTATGAAACAAAAATTTCTGTCAAATGATCAATAATCACTTTTCAAGAAATTACAATTAAATTGATGTTTAGATTAGTCAAATTAAATATTTTAAATTTAGAAAAATTCCAATTAAGCTTTATTAATTCAAATAAAATTGGTGAAATTTTTCAGGGACCTAAACTACTCAAAAGATTTTTGAAAAGCTAAATTTTGGGACGTTACATTAAGGCAAGTACAGTAGTGGTAAATTATGTGTGATCATTTATTCATGTGTACTATGTTATGAGTATATTATGTTAATCATGGATGCTCGAATGTTATGGACATTAATGCCCGTAAATGCTAGAAGTATGCGTAAGTTTCATGTATGCATGATGATTTAAAGTATTGACCATGTGCATCATGATATCATATTGGAGGCATGGTCACGTGGTGACCAAGCATTAATTGAGGTCCCCGTCATGAATATGATGGGCTTTTGGGTCCCCATACTTGTGGAGTATGGGCTAAGGTCCCTGTGCTAGAAGGCACAGGCATGGGTGTGCATCGACGGATGCACACTCCGCAATACCGGTATATGCAAAAGAGAGAAAGAAAAGTGCATTTTAACAGTTTGCATCGCATAAGCATGAGACATATTTCTTATTGGGTTACGTGGATGGATGTGGTTAATTACAGTTGTGTTGGCTATTGTCTTACTATTTGTACTTTGCTGAGTCTTGGACTCACTCTTGCTGATGTTGTGTTTTTAGGTATCTCGCTTGCGGACGGCATGCATGGGAGGGAGTAGGGTTGATTTGGTTGCACTCACTACCACATATTCTTGAAAAGATAATTATCATTTAGACCGTACCTTTATAACAAGCAAACTGCTTAAGGATTAACTTTGGCTATACTTGAATGCATTGGTTTATTTGTAATAATGAGAGTGGTAAATTTTAATTATGCTTGCTTATGTTTAGCTGAGTAGATTATTTATGAATACTTCCATGAACTTTGGATGTTGAAATAGTGATAATTTTATAAGCATCTATTAGAATCTCCGGTAAACTTAGTTATACAAAGGAGGTTCTGCCGAGTTTTTTTGTAGTGTCTTTGTAACATCCCAAAAATGGATTTATGGTTCAAATGTAAGAAAGTCAGGAGAAATTAAAACTTTTCTTGCATCTTGAAGTCTTTGATCATTTCTGTAATTCTTGATTAAAGAATCATGGAAAATCAAATTCCAATCCTCATTTGACTACAATCAAAAACCTCTTTATCATAGATCTTGTGCCAAACCCTTGGAGATAGTTCTCCTGTGTTCTAGGGAGGCTTGGTAACACCTCTGAATTATCTCATGACTCGTAGAAATTATTTGATAATTTTGGAGGCGAGTCAAAGCTTGGTCAAACCATAGCTTTCACCTTCTGGAATTTCTGGAGAGAAATTTAGTACATTAAAATCTATGGAAATTTTATGAGAGGTTCCTCCTACGGTCAGCAAGCTCCAGTTAAAATTTCATAAATTTTGGAGTTTGCTTGCTACCTCAAATAATTCCTCGAAAGTCAGATGTTAGGATTCAAACCCTAACTGGTTTGCACTGTTCCGTAGGTTCGAATCAGGCTCGGGCTCGATGCCACTCGACTCGGTCCAGTCCACTAACTGTACCAACTCGGTCGTTCGGGCGCTAGGGTCGTGAGCCGTTGGATCGGCATCGAACGGTCTTCGACCAGCCGAACGATGGAGTCGTTTCAAACCACCCGATCTAACTCAGCCGTTGGATCGGCATCGAACGGTCTTCGACCAGCCGAACGATGGGATCGTTTTAATCCGCTCGATCCAATTCAGCCGTCCGATTTCAATCCGACGGCTAACGAGTCGTCTCCTTCCTCTGTCCGCGCGCGCGTGAGCCCTGCCATGGCGTGCGCAGAGGAGAAAAGCAGTGGCGTGCAGTCCACTCTATGGTCGCCTTTAAACGGCTAGCTCTGTGCGCATTAAATGCCTATCGCGCTCATCCCTCAGAAGTTCATGATTCAACTGCTCCCCTCGCTCTCAAAGTGCTCTCATGGCAGTGTTGACCCGACTGGAAAACCCGGCCGTTGCTCTCTGCCATTGCTCTATTTAAACTCCGTTGCTTCACCCTTAGCTTCCTTTAGCACTTTCGCAACTCCAGCTAGCACTCACCAGCTTGCTTGAGCTACAGTTCCTCGCAATCCCCTCGACCGCCATTGTTGAGTTGGGAGTTTCGGTGGAGGCGGTGTAGCAGGGGTTTTCTTCTTCGAGTCTTTGCCCGCGCTGCTCCCACTTTACTCTCTGGAACGTAACCCTCGCTCGGTTCGGTTCTCTCTTTGCTCAGGTCGCTGTGGCCTAGTGAGGACCTTACCATAGCCGTTCGGTCACTTGTCGCCGAAGCCACTCCGTGGGTCTCTGGTCGTTCTTCAGCCCAGGTAGTTCGCATTGCTCTGTAGGAGCTTAGGTGTGTTTTCGTTGTTCTTTTGGTATTGCCCGTTCGGAGAGTTCTCCCGAGCCGTACCTACTCGGCCGCACTCCGTTGTCGTACCGCCGTCGCAGCCATACTCCGACTAGTACTGGCCGCCGGTAGGACCATTGAACTTTTAGACACTCATCCTCGCCTTGGTCGGCGCCATTGTGGTCGGAACGCCACGAGCCACCGGCAAAGCGTGCGGGAGGTGCTGCCTCGGGGTCGGGATTCCGACCAGTCACCGTAGCTTAGTCGTGAGTTCTACTACGATTTGTAACTGGTCGTAAGTCTTACTACGACTAAGTTGGGGTTATAAGTTTTTCTACGACTTATACCTAGTCGTAAGTCCGTCTACGACTAGTGCCCGGTCGTAAGTCTTCTACGACTGGTAGCCAGTCGTAAGTCCTTCTACGACTATGTCATAGCCGTAGGTTCGGCTACGACCACTACCTGGTCGTAAGATTTTCTTTTGGTCGTATTTTTGGCATTAAGAATCCAAATCAATTGGATCTTGTTGCTGAATTCTTTATAAATAATGCTCTTGCTACTGTACAAATTTCTGAGTTTTTGGAGAAAGTTTGTTGTTGTTTTCTTCGTTCTTATTGGCTCTTTTTCGCTTTCTCGTTAGGATCCGAAGAGCACATTGGCAATATTGTTGATCCTCAAAGAATATCTTGATTCGCAACAAACAGCAAGCGCTTGATCATGTTAATCCCATTACTTTCAAGTCTAATATCTTGTTTACAACTCATATGTATGCATGCTTTTGTGTCAAATTAATTTTCCCGATTAGAGGTAGTTATTCCTATTGCATTGTTGCCCTCAAATTGTTATCCCCTGCTACAACCTTAAGTTATTAACATCGCTGGTGGATTAGAGCCCGGTGATTTAATTATACTCTTTTATTGTCTTTTCGATGTCATGCTTAGAAATGCTTAGATGTCGGTAGTATTGGGCAGTCATCGACTTAGTCGATGATGTTGATCACACAAATCTTATCACTACTCCATTATGTCCAGCACCCTGTCTGACGAGAAGGATCTGTCGGCTTGATCCTAGGTTTTGATTTAGTTAGAGGCATTTCCAGAACCTCCACCCAAATAAGTTATTGTAGCCCTTTACATTATCTTTCAAAGCTGATAAATATCATCTCCATTGGATCTGTATAATGAAAGTTATGATATTTTCTTTACCATTGTTTTGAATTCTGGGCAGATCAATGTTAGCGTTTTCATCTATTGTTTAGACTACTGTAGAGGCCGAATCTGGGGTTTTGCCCTTCTAGAGTTTTATTCCTGAGAACGTTAGCTTTCTTTTGGCACTAAGATCGGGAAAATCCGATCTGTAGTTTGGGAGATATGAATTTTTGATTGCGATCTGTTCAGTCTGCCTGAAAACTGGGGTCAGTAGGTTTGTCCCTCTGTTTTGTTCAAATTAGGGGCCGAATTAGAACCTTCACCCAACTAAGTTATTGTAGTTCTCGAATTTATATTTCCAAGTTGATAAGGATCATTCTCATTGGATCAGTAGGCTAAAAGTTACGCCGTTTTCTTTATTACTGATCTGTATTCTGGACAGACGTAGATGTGTTGTGTTTAACTGATAATTAGCCCTCTGTTTTGGCCGAATCAGGGGATTCCGTCAACTAATGTTTTGTAGCCTGATCAGTTAAGAATCAGTGAGCACTAGTTTCATGTCTTTTAAAGTTACAGACAATTAATGGTGAATTTTCTCGTACGACTGCCAGAAGTTAGGTAATCTGGACTTTTTGTGTAGAGGATCAAATTGAACCTTTTGTTTGGTTGGTTTGGTTAGAGATTGTGGGAGGGCACGTAGCAATCGCTGCATTACTCGGTTGTCCTCATATCGATCATTTTATATTGTAGGCGGTGAAGCGGTGAGTGGAGGGGTACCTCAGTTACCTCCCAAACCGTCGCAGCGCGGTAGGCAAGTAACTTGTATACTATGATTGATGCATTATGTGATGTGTGAATGAATGATTATATTTGTCCGTATTTGTAGATGAATGCCATGTGTATCTTTTCATTTATGAGTACTATTCAATCTTGCCATGGGATCACATCATGACATGCATAAATTACCTTTGTAAGACCCATCAATTCCAGTATGGGCACTTGAAAATCCCATCAATTTCAGAATGGGTACGTGAGTCCACCATTCCAATGTGGGCCACGTTACGTGAGACCACCATTCCAATGTGGGCCACGTTGGACGGCCGTATGAAACGTTCTTCATACGGTTACTTTAAGTGAACACCGACGGGTGTTTCACTCGCTATACCGGTATATGCTGCGATATGTCCAATTCCTTCAATGCATCATTTCACTTCATCCATTCATAAAGTTTTTTCCAATCAATGTTCAAGTTATGATTGTGATAAATTGTTCATGGTATGTTTGATTGTTACATACAAGTACTTGCTGAGTCTTTGGCTCATTCTTGCTTTGTTGTTTTATTTAGGTAAATGACAAGGGAAGAATGATCTCGTGGAGGGTAGTTCAACACGATGCACTCACTACCATAATCCAAATATTTTGAGAACTTTTATTGTCGTTATTTATGTTTTGTGTTGAATGGTAATAAGCCATTTTGGTCATAACTACCGTATCCCTCTGAATTGTTTATTTCCATTCCGTTGATTAAACTTGATGATGAATCCTTGTTTCCGTATATCCTTATTAACTCCTTCACCTTGTCATGCGTTTTGATGTTATTATTCTAAAGAGTAGTGATTGTAGGTGACATCTTGACTTCCTTATAGTCAGGGTGTTACAGTTTGGTACCGAGCGGGCTTTAGGTCCGTGGTTCATTCAAACATATTAAATTGACACACTGTGCACATTAGGAGGGGTTGGGTAAACTGTTGCTTCCGCATTTCAATTGTGGTGACTCGAGTATTGAGTCGTTGTTAAATTGTGTTATGCTATGATGTGTTAATCCATAATATGATGTGATAACCTCTATCTATGAAATTATTCTATGATCGTCATGAGATGATCCGATATATATATATATATATATTCATAATTGATTGCATTAGTTATGCGCTTCGCTAGCAAGCGTTGATCGCTTGAGTTCGTGGTTGATGTCCGAGTTTTGCCAAAGCTACACCACTGCTTGTAGTATGATATTAGAGAACTTCTTACCTCTGCTCCATAAGCTCAGATTGAGCATGAGCTCATTGATGAACTTGTTGCCTTTCTCGAATTGATATCCGGTTTCTGGTTGTGGTTCCCGGCGGTTCGTGAATTCTTTTGAAATTGGGGTTTTAATGAAGAAGGCAAGCTCCAGTAGCTTCTCGATTCGTTCTTTGAAACAAATATTGCCCTTTCGACTATTGTGATATTTCGCTCACGTGAGCATAGTTCAAATGCAAGATTTCTTTTTCACAAAAGACTTGTTTTACCCTATTGGGGAAATTTAACTCATTCGCTCGCTTGGAATCTCGGTATTGGAAAACTTCTTTTGTAAGTTCTTTATCAAGTGTGTATTGATCTTGCATATTTCTCTTGAGCTGCTTTAATAAGTCGTTCTCTTCCTTGATTTTCGAATTTGACAAATTCTTGTCCGGTGGCGATTGATGAATTTCTCTTGGGTTCATGATTTTGGTAGACGAGTTTAAAAAGGCCTTTAATGGTACTCCAAAAATATTATTTTTTTCGATTGTCGAATTGCTTTTACTACGAATGATCTTTGTAAATTGGCAACATTGATATTTTCATGGTTGTTCTTTCTTTCTCATTGGAAAAGAGCGACTCATTTACTCGTTTGATGGTTTGCCTAATGAGAATTCTTGTTGCAAGTTCGTTAACACGAGAAAGGTTTGGCTCAATGTATTCCTTTTGGAACCCTCTGCTTGTTGAAATTTGATGCATTTCTTTTCTGAAGAAAAGCGTTAAAACCCTTTTGGAGTGCTTGGTTATGCTTAAGTCGGGAGTTGTATCCAAACAAAGATTGTGGGCTACGGGTTTCTATTAGACCCTATTTGTTTTTCAAAATAGTTTCTTGCCTTTCTCGGTCACGAGCTCTCATTGCTGTTTGTGAGAACGTTATTTTTGACAAGATCGATCTCCTTATGTTAGCCCTATCTCTCTTGTTGATGAGGGCAATTCGGTTATCCGTTTGACAGTTCGGAGAATGAAAATTTCCTTTCACAAAGTTCATTGAAGAAATTTCGACTATGTTCATTTCTTTGGAATATTTGGAGTGTTGGAGTTTAGAACCTCCCTTTGGAAAATAAAAGTGTCGAAACCCCTTTCTCTAGAGTTTTGAAGTCTTTGGGTGTGACGTTTGTTCAACTTTGTGGTTTTCGTGCGAATTTTTTCTAGAACAAGTTGTTATTCTAATTCCATGTGATGCTGAAAATTTTTATGACCTGATTTATCATGTTTCCTTTAGAAGGTTTATTGACACGATCAGTAATGTGAGAGTAAGGTTGATTCTTTTGTAGAGAAAGAAGTTTGACCACCTTCTTGATGTTTCCAAAATGATTCAATTTCGAGTTTTGTGTTCATGACCTATTGGAGGTCCCAGTTTATTATGATAAACGAAGTTTGCCACGTAAAACGATTTGTGCAGAGTTATAATGGTTCTTCAGTGATGCGATCGTTTTGATCTTGAATGATCGTTGTTCTTATCTGTAAAGATCCGACATTCTCTTCTTGTGAGGCTCATGTCTTCAATTGTGGACTCCACCTATGTTTAATGAGTTCATTGCGTAATTGGTTTTCCTCTTGGTTCTGTGTTCACTGCGAGTGGTAAGCAATTCTCTAGTTAGTGAAGATCGTTTCTATTTGCCTCTTCTTTTGAGAAAGAATCAACCCATTCTTTCCACGTGGGTCTTTCGAAATACTTTCTAAATGTTGTAGTGAGTTTGATGTTAATACATGTGGAAATTTGATCGCCCTTGGTGATATCGCTTAACATGAGAATACTTCGAGTTTAGTTTTCGTGACCTTTTGGGAGTTCATGAATCATCTGGAAACTGAAAATATTTTGGGTAACTTGAGGTATAGGATTATCCTATTGCTTCTTAAGAGTTTCGTGTGATTTAGCCCTAAAGGCTCCTTGGTTTGGGTTCGCTAAGAGAGGTTACAATCAAAGTAAATTATCGTCGATTCGCTGAGAATCCGCTTGTTTTCCACAAGTCTTGTAAAGGGAAATGCTTGACTTTTGTGGTCAAGGCATTTGGATCTCATGTTTCATGAGTAGATGAACTGCTCAACAAATTTGGCGTGTTAAAAATGTTATTGGTTCTTAAGTAGTTCCGTGGATTGACTAAAGAACTTACCTTGTTCATGTGGCAAGGTGTTATTCGCTCAAGGACTAATTGTTGTGTTAAAGGAAAGGGCAGAGAAGTAGCTATTAGTCCGAGTCAAGTTTTGTAACTTGAGGTTTTAAAACATGCCTAAATTTTCTCGCCTTTTCACTCCAAAGATTTGAGTTTCAATCGTAATGCCGCTTTCTTATCGGTTGTTATTTGCTATTATCTTCGAGGAATGTGTTCCTCAACTACGAACTTAGTTTTCGCTTTCTAAGATCACCTTTAGCGTAATATTTCTTTTGGTTTCTTGGCCGTGGTGAGCAACGCTTCCTGTATGAATGAACTTGTTTTGTTCGCCTCTTCCTTTTGAGAAAGGATCACGCTTTCGTGTTGCGAAGTGTTTGCAAGGTGAAAGTTTGGCAACTGCTTGGTGGTGGATGAGTAATCGTAGCGATTTATATTTTGCTACCAAGTTATCGGAGGAGTAGTAGAATGTGAAATAGTTTTGATCTGTATCCCTTGGAGGGAAATTGATTCACCCGAGATGTTTGACTTCAAGTAAGTCCGAAAAGTGTTTGGTGATTAACACTGTATAGTGAAATTCTAGAACTTGAATTCGAGATTGAAAGGTTGGTGATTATCTGAGGTATGGAAACCTTCATTGAATTTTTAGAGTAACGCAATTGGATAGCATTGCGAGATGGTGTGGGTGATTTCGATGATGTCAATGAGTGAGTATGTTAGTATGGTGGTAATGTTGAGATTTAATTCGATGATTTCACAATCGGTTATAAGAGCAATCCGCTGTAGAGGTTTTGGAAGTTGGATCTGGTCAGTGCATTTTTATGCTAGACCATTGGTCACACGATGATTGTGCGTAGAGGAAGTGGGATAATAGAGTTTCCTGAGCAATGAATGGTCATTGATAGAACTCTTCTGATGTAATACATGTCCGTGCGTGCTAAGGATCTTGAATTGTTGTTATTGGAAATTGAAGGTAATGTGATTGCGTGGTGCCTACTATCGTGGTGTTATGGATGCCTTCAATCAAATCGATTTTGTATTACCTAGAGTATCCTAGATTTCATAGAGTCTCTTCACAATGGTGTGGATGATTTAATTCAGTTTGAGCATGATTTGAGGATATTTAACTAAGAGGTTTAAGCTCGTGTGGTATGCGATGAAGTCAAATTCCAAGGTTCGAGAGAAATTTTATCCCTAGAAGAGAGAAACTGTGGAAAGAAATGTTCATCAGATAATTAGGTGTTTTCTTGATTCTCGTTTGAGTTTGGTATTGTTGACCGGTGTTTTCTGCAATTTGAGTTGAGGCTATGTTGGCATGTAGATTCTTTCCAATTCAGACAAACTGCCAGTGTTTGGTTTGGGTGTTCCAGAAATTTCTCCTTTGGTTGTAGTGGTGTTCATTTGTAAACTGCATATTTAGAAAATGGATTTGTTTTGAGATGAATTGTCAAATTTGGAATTTAATCTTTTGGTGGAGAGTTAGCATTGAGTGGACGCGATGAGGACTCTCTATTTTCAATTGAATTCTCTTCGTTTTCGAAAGTTGCAGAAATTAGAAAGTTGGTATTTCGTTTTAACCGTCTCGGGTATACGCGCGAAGTACACAACGTCGGGTGTGTTCTGGTGCTGAGTGGGCAGCTGAACCATTCAAGGTTCGAGTTTTAGTTTAAGACGTTGACCATCGAGTAAGGTCTTACCTTCGATCCTCTTCTGATGAGTGTACCTAGAAAGTTCAAGTTGATTGTTAGGTCAGACGTTGCTTCACATCTTTGCTTTGTGGTTTCTCTATTCCGAGAGAGAGGCCACTTGGGAGATAGAGTCTCGCATGCGCGAGCAGTATCCAGACCCATTTGTTTCTGGTACAGGTTAAATCTGTTGATTTCAACTCCTTGAAAATTTGTTCTGGTATTAGTTTCCGGTTAGAATTCGAGGTCGAATTCCGTTAAGGGGGGTAGAATGTAATACCCCGAAGGTGATTCGGCTTATTAGAAGAAGTTTTGGAAGAGAGAGCTAATCGAAAAAACCAGAATCATCTTTTCACCGGGGGGTTTTCTGTGATTTCACGGCAACTGGGCCTGGGCCACGGCCCAGAGGGGCCCATGTGGTGGCTGGCCATAAGGGGGTTCCCACCCCCAAACCCTAAACTCCACATTTCTCTCCCCCTCCGCCCCTTTGGAGCCGCCGCCACCTTTCCCTATTGCTGTGCGCCGCCTTGTACGTCACTTTTGGGTAAGATGCGTTCGTTTTATGTCATGTCCATCTCTTAGATAGTTGTAGGTATTGTTCTTAGCTTTCCATAGCCACCGAGATCATGTGATTCCTCCTTACGGTTTAGGAGATATGATTTTTTTAGTGCGCGTTGTTCTGTCTGTCTGACGAGAAGGATTTGTCGGCTTGATCCTAGGTTTTGATTTAGTTAGAGGCATTTCCAGAACCTCCACCCAAATAAGTTATTGTAGCCCTTTAAATTATCTTTCAAAGCTGATAAAGATCATCTCCATTGGATCTGTATAATGAAAGTTATTATATTTTCTTTACCACTGTTCTGAATTCTGGACAGATAAATGTTAGCGTTTTCATATATTGTTTAGACTACTGTAGAGGCCGAATCTGGGGTTTTGACCTTCTAGAGTTTTATTCCTGGGAACGTTAGCTTTCTTTTGACACCAAGATCAGGAAAATCCGATCTGTAGTTTGGGAGATATGAAGTTTTGATTGCGATCTGTTCAGTCTGCCTGAAAACTGGGGTCAGTAGGTTTGTCCCTCGGTTTTGTTCAAATTAGGGGCCAAATTAGAACCTTCACCCAACTAAGTTATTGTAGTTCTCGAATTTATATTTCCAAGTTGATAAGGATCATTCTCATTGGATCAGTAGGCTAAAAGTTACGCCATTTTCTTTATTACTGATCTGTATTCTTGACAGACGTAGATGGGTTGTGTTTAACTGATAATTAGCCCTCTGTTTTGGCCGAATCAGGGGATTCCGTCAACTAATGTTTTGTAGCCTGATCAGTTAATAATCAGTGAGCACTGGTTTCATGTCTTTTAAAGTTACAGACAATTAATGGTGAATTTTCTCGTACGACTGCCAGAAGTTAGGTAATCTGGACTTTTTGTGTAGAGGATCAAATTGAACCTTTTGTTTCGTTGGTTTGGTTAGAGATTGTGGGAGGGCACGTGTTGCACTGTCATACTCGGTTGTCCTCATATCGATCATTTTATATTGTAGGCGGTGAAGCGGTGAGTGGAGGGTACCTCGCCATTACCTCCCAAACCGTCATTGCAGTAAGCAGCAAGTAACTTGTATACTATGATTGATGCATTATGTGATGTGTGAATGAATGATTATATTTGTCCGTATTTGTAGATGAATGCCATGTGTATCTTTTCATTTATGAGTACTATTCAATCTTGCCATGGGATCACATCATGACATGCATAAATTACCTTTGTAAGACTCATCAATTCCAGTATGGGCACTTGAAAATCCCATCAATTCCAGAATGGGTACGTGAGTCCACCATTCCAATGTGGGCCACGTTACGTGAGTCCACCATTCCAATGTGGGCCACGTTGGACGGCCATATGAAACGTTCTTCATACGGTTACTTTAAGTGAACACCGACGGGTGTTTCACTCGCTATACCGGTATATGCTGCGATATGTTCAATTCTTTCAATGCATCATTTCACTTCATCCATTCATAAAGTTGTTTCCAATCAATGTTCAAGTTATGATTGTGATAAATTGTTCATGGTATGTTTGATTGTTACATACAAGTACTTGCTGAGTCTTTGGCTCATTCTTGCTTTGTTGTTTTATTTAGGTAAATGACAAGGGAAGAATGATCTCGTGGAGGGTAGTTCAACACGATGCACTCACTACCATAATCCAAATATTTTCAGAACTTTTATTGTCGTTATTTATGTCTTGTGTTGAATTGTAATAAGCCATTTTGGTCATAACTACCGTATCCGTCTGAATTGTTTATTTCCATTCCGTTGATTAAACTTGATGATGAATCCTTGTTTCCGTATATCCTTATTAACTCCTTCACCTTGTCATGCGTTTTGATGTTATTATTCTAAAGAGTAGTGATTGTAGGTGACATCTTGACTTCCTTATAGTCAGGGTGTTACACCTGCAGGGATAAAACTATTCGAATAGCCTCGTCCTAGGTTATGGACATGCTTGGCAAGGTCGTGCAAGAACTAGACTACAACCTTTTAAATTAAAATTTGACATGGGTGGTATGAATGGGTAATTCATGCTATTGTTGTGGTGACTAATGGGTTAGTCACTTCCAGATCATTCTCGCCATCTATCTCTTTGTTATATTGTTGTCGCTATTTATTATTTGAACATTAAAACTGATTTGTTAACTTGCTTTTAAATGTACTATCTTATTGCAAATAAAATTTGCTTTGTGCTAAAAGCTAAACCCGCAACCTTCACTTGAAAAGCTTGCATATAGTTATGTATGTGTCATTACTCTACACGTAAGTCTTGCAGTACATTCAGTACTCACCCGACTTTGTTTGGGCTCTTTGTTGCGGGAGGAAGGTGAGCCCCAAGGGCCTCACTTTTGTGAAATGTGCTGTGGATTCGACGACTAGCTTGGCGGTCCGGTCGGTTGCCTTGTGGGTTAAAGGCACACTGGTCGGTTCTTTTGTTTATGGCCATCTTATGGCACTTTTGCTTCCGCTGTTTATTTCTTTTGTCTATGTATATGTATTTGGCCGGTCGGCCTCTCTTTTGTAATATCTATCCTTTATTTACGTTACCTTCTGGTTGTTGCTTTGCTTCGGTTCTATGTGAATGGATGGAATTGATGCATGAACTTTGTAAAGAGGTGTGTATACTGCACTTCTAGGAAGTATACATGTCTCGAGTCTCGGATTAACTGATTTGTGATGCTAGGACCGAATGGATGGTTAAGCATTACAAGCCCGATAAACCGGGGTCTCACAAGGTTTGGTATCAGAGTCATACTGACCGTAGTAACCCAAGTTTGGTCGTCTTTTTAGGATATTTTGGAAAATATTATTTTCAAAGTATCAAATGGTTTATGAAAGCTTAAGGAATTCTCAGATTTTATTCCTTACCTATCTTAGCTTTCTCCTCTCACCTTACTCTAATTTGAGTTTCAGAAATTGTTTTCCTCTCCTTCCTTCTAAAATAGTGGTTACTGTTTAATTGGGTTTTGGGAACTAATGAGCTTGGCAAATTGAAGTGGTGGTTTCCCTCTACAAGGTTTTGAAGTTTCTGGAATGGATAAAATGCGACTAGAAGCTTGGATGCAAAACCTGGACAGCGATCTTTCAATTTCCGGACAGCAGGCTCAAAGGTTCTAAATGGAGTAGAGAATGAGAGGTTAATCAGCTAAAACTTGTGGGAATAGGAGGGTAAAATGTGATACTAGTTAGCTATGTATCTAACACTAATTTCTTGGGTTGAACCTTGCTCTTTAATGGTAATAGACCTTACCTGCTATTCTGATTTTTTTTATTTTCCCAATCAATTTCTCGTTCATTCAATACGGGTTAGTTGCGTTGGAAAGTTGAGTTTTGGTCTTATGATTCCTTGCTGTTTTTGGAGTCTTTTTATAAGCCTTTTAAAGTTATATACTCGCTGTTTTTGGCTTTCGGTTAGGGTGATATTCCATTCCCCTAGTCGCTAGCGTTTGCTTTCTTTTGGCTTTGATTTTCAAGTCTAGTTTTAACCAAAGTTTCTTGTAGCAGATGGCGGACGCACTTTTCAGCTGCCAAGGCGATCACCGGTCCGACGAGGATCTTCCTCCTCCTCCGACCATGGCCGAGGTCCTTCTTGAGATTGAGCGCAACCGTGCAGAGGACAGGAGGATTCTTCTGGACGTTATCGCGCGCAACACTTCCGCCCTTACCGGTGCTTCCGGATCCGGGCAAGGGAGTGGACATCAGCCGCGTGGGGGACTCGCGGAGTTTCTTCGCACCCAGCCCCCCATGTTCTCCAGTCGAGGACCGCGCTGACGCAGACGATCGCTTCGCCGTCTGGTTGAGCGAAAGCTTCGCATAGCGCAGTGCCAGGAGCAATAGAAGGCGCTGTTCGCTTCGCACCAGCTGGAGGGTGCCGCTTTGTCTTGGTGGGAGAGTTTTCTCGCCATGCAGCCTGACGGTCACACCGTCACCTGGGAGGAGTTCCGCACTGCCTTCCGTCGGAGCCACATTCCTTCCAGCCTGATGAGGCTGAAGAAGAAGGAGTTCTTGTCGCTTAGACAAGGACGTTCCTCAGTCACGGAGTATCTTTACGAGTTCAACCATTTGGCTCGTTATGCTCCGGAAGAGGTGGCCACTGATGAGGCCAAGCAAGAGAAGTTCAAGGATGGTTTGTCTGAGGAGCTTCAGGACAAGCTATCCATCGTTGACTTCCCGGATTTTCAGGCCTTGGTGGACAAGGCCATTGTCGCTGAGCACTCAGGGAGAGTGCTTGTGGATTCCCGCAAGTGTAAGTGGGAGGCCCACAAGTCATCTCGGGCCAGCTATTCCCGCTTCAATCCGTCTTAGGGGTCGCGTTCACAGGCTTCAGCACCCCCAAGGCCGTCAGCACCTGTTCTTCGTCCTTCGCAGGCCGTGCCCCAGTCACGTGCACTTGCGAGTCAGCAGGGTGGCCCCCGCAACCCGGCTGCCGGGGTTACTTGCTTCGCCTGCAACCAGAAGGGGCATTATGCGAACCAATGCCCTAAGAAGACAGGAGCAGTCCCTCGTCCTAATGGAGGACGCGGGCAAGGAGGCGGTTCTTCGCAGGACCTGAAGATAGTCCCTGCTACCCAAGTCATGGGTAGTGGTCGCGTCAACCTCATCTCAGCGGAGGAAGCACAGGAGGCACCTGACGTTGTGTTGGGTACGCTTTCTGTTAACTCTCATTTTGCTACTGTTTTGTTTGATTCAGGAGCATCTCATTCTTTTGTTTTTGAGTCGTTTGCTGCTCTTAGTGAACTCCTTGTTACTCCATTGTTGGTCTCGTTGCTCATTCGCCTCTCCGGCTTGGAGTTGAGAGCAGAATTAGAGTGTAGGGATGTTCCAATTGAGATCGAGGGAGTGAGATTCGTCGCGAATCTTATCCTCCTCCATTCAGCAAGTCTAGATGTAATTCTTGGTATGGATTGGTTGTCTCACCATAAGGGACAAATCGATTGTGCCAAGAAGTGTGTCTCTCTATCTAGTCCTTGAAGCGGCGGGTTAAGCTTTTCCGGTCGCTAGGTCCGCAGCCTTTTAGCTTGAAGCGAAGCCGGCTTTAGATATTAGTGAAGTCCCAACCGTTCGTGACTTCATCGATGTCTTTCCGGAAGCTCTTCCAGGGATGCCACCAGTTCGAGATCTCGAGATTGTCATTGAGTTGGATCCCGGTACTGCCCCGATTTCAAAGAGGCATTATCGGATGCCACCAAACGAGTTGGTGGAGTTGAAGAAGCAACTTAGTGAGCTGCAAGAAAAAGGTTTCATCCACCCTAGCTCATCTCCGTGGGGTTGTCCTGCAATCTTCGTGAAGAAGAAGGACAATACTTTGCGTATGTGCGTTGACTACCGTCCGCTTAATGAGGTAACGGTCAAGAACAAGTATCCATTGCCCCGCATTGATGATCTCTTTGATCAATTAACTAGAGCTCGAGTATTCTCCAAGATTGATTTGAGAATGGGATATCATCAAGTTCGGATACGACCTGAGGATATTCCCAAGACGGCTTTCTCTACTCGCTACGGCCTGTATGAGTACACCGTCATGTCATTTGGCTTAACCAATGCTCCCGCCTTGTTCATGAACCTCATGAATTCGGTATTCATGGAGTATTTGGATAGGTTTGTCGTGGTCTTCATCGACGATATTCTTATCTATTCCAAGGACGATGAGGAACATGATGAGCATCTGAGGCTTGTGTTAGGCAAGCTTCGTGAGCACCACCGTGTATCGAAGTTCAAGAAGTCGCGATACGGTTGAAGGAGGTGGCCTTCTTGGGTCATGTTCTTTCAGCAGGAGGCGTAGCCGTTGATCCTAGCAAGGTCAGCGATGTTCTCTCATGGGTTCACCTACTTGATGGCACCGGCGCGGAGTTTTCTTGGTTTAGCGGGATATTATCGCCGTTTTATCGAGAACTTCTCCAAGATCGCGAAGCCGATGACGGAGTTGCTCAAGAAGGACAAGAAGTTCTTGTGGTCCGATGCTTGTGAGGAGAGCTTCCAAGTACTCAAGAAGCGTTTGACCACCGCTCCCGTCCTCGTTCTTCCCGATATCCATCGAGGCTTCGATATCTTTTGCGATGCTTCTCATCGAGGGCTCGGTTGTGTCCTTATGCAAGAAGGCAAGGTAGTGGCCTATGCATCAAGGCAACTGAGACCTCATGAACACAACTATCCTACCCATGACTTGGAATTGGTCGCGTAATTCATGCACTTAAGATTTGGCGACATTACCTAATCGGTGTCGCTTGCGGTGTATTCGGATCACAAAGCCTAAAGTATTTGTTCACCCAAATGGATCTGAACCTCGCACAAAAGAGATGGTTGGAGTTGATCAAGGACTACGACATGGGTATTCACTACCATCCGCAAGGCTAATGTCGTTGTCGATGCGCCGATCCGCAAGCGCATTGCAATGCCTTGTTGCTCGTGAGCGTCCACCCACTCTTCCGAAGAATTCCAGCGTCTCAACTTAGGTATGGTTGAGCATGGTTCCTCGCGCCTTGGTTGTGCAACCAACCTTGGTGGATCGAATTAAGGTCGCCAAAGAATCGGATGTCGGGTGAGCCGCATTAAGGAAAATGTCAAGAACGGAACGACCAAGTGCTTCTCGAGGATGGGCACGGTGTTGTAAGGTTCGGCAACGCCTGTGGTTCCAAGGGACATGGAATTGCGGATTTGATTCTCCGCAAGCCCATGACTCGCTTTATCCATTCATCCCGGCCACGAAGATGTATCAAGATCTCCGTCGAGATTTTGGTGGACCCGAATGAAGAGGGAGATTGCGGTTCGTTCTTTGAATGCGACGTGTGTGTCGTCATGTCAAGGCCGAGCATCGGCCCAGCAGATCGCCACCTTTGCCTATTCCTCGAATGGAAGTGGATTCGATCGGATGGATTTTATCACCGGTCTGCCTCGTACTTCCAAGGGCAATGATGCCATCTGGGTTGTCATTGATCGGCTAACTAAGGTGGCTCACTTCCTTCCAGTCAAGACGGATCTCCGGGTAGGTCTTTTGGCGGATCTTTACATTGCCCGCATCGTGAGCTTACATGATACCCAAGACAATTGTCTCGGACCGTGGTTCTCTTTTCACCTCTCGCTTTTGGCAAAGTTTGCAAGAGGCTATGGGAACCCATCTCAGCTTTAGCACAGCATATCACCCCCAAACTGATGGTCAGACCGAAAGGGTCAACCACGTGTTGGAAGACATGCTCCGTGCTTGTGTTCTCTCCTATGGGAAGAATTGGGAGAAATGCTTGCCATTTGCTGAGTTTTTCTACAACAACAGTTTTCAAGCCAGTTTCGGCATGTCACCTTTTGAGGCCTTATACGGGAGAAAGTGCAGAACCCCGTTGAATTGGTCTGAGACCGGCGAGAGACCTTTCTTTGGCCTAGACTCGATCAATGAGGCCGAGAGTCAAGTCCAGCTTATCCGTGATCGTTTACGCACAGCTCAATCCAGGCAAAGGAGCTATGCTGATCGCCGTCGTCGTGAATTGAGCTTTGAGCCTAATGACTTTGTTTATCTCAAAGTCTCTCCTTTGAAGGGCCATCAGCGTTTCGGCGTCAAGGGCAAGTTAGCTCCTCGATATGTCGGTCCTTACCGTGTTATCGAGAAGAAAGGAGCGGTTGCCTATAAGTTGGAATTGCCAGCTGCACTCGAGGGGGTACATGATGTTTTCTATGTGTCCCAATTAAAGAAATGCCTCCGTGTTCCAACTGAGGAAGCCCCGTTGGAAACTCTCGATGTCCAAGAAGATTTGACCTATCGCGAGCACCCTGTTCGCATACTCGATGAGGCTGAACAAAGAACAAGGAATAAAACTATTAGATTCCTTAAAGTTCAGTGGTCGAACCATTCTGAGGATGAGGCTACTTGGGAAAGGGAAGATCGTCTCTGTGCAGACTATCCCTCTTTCTTTACTGAGTGAGCCAAATCTCGGGACGAGATTTTTGTAAGGGGGGAGGTTTTGTAACATCCCAAAAATGGATTTGTGGTTCAAATGTAAGAAAATCAGGAGAAATTAAAACTTTTCTTGCATCTTGAAGTCTTTGATCATTTCTGTAATTCTTGATTAAAGAATAATGGAAAATCAAATTCCAATCCTCATTTGACTACAATCAAAAACCTCCTTGTCATAGATCTTGTGCCAAACCCTTGGAGATAGTTCTCCTGAGTTCTAGGGAGGCTTGGTAACACCTCTGAATTATCTCATGACTCGTAGAAATTATTTGATAATTTTGGAGGCGAGTCAAAGCTTGGTCAAACCATAGCTTTCACCTTCTGGAATTTCTGGAGAGAAATTTAGTACATTAAAATCTCTGGAAATTTTATGAGAGGTTCCTCCTGCGGTCAGCAAGCTCCAGTTAAAATTTCATAAAATTTGGAGTTTGCTTGCTACCTCAAATAATTCCTCAAAAGTCAGATGTTAGGATTCAAACCCTAACTGGTTTGCACTGTTCCGTAGATTCGAATCAGGCTCGGGCTCGATGGCACTCGACTCGGTCCAGTCCACTAACTGTACCAACTCGGTCGTTCGGGCGCTAGGGTCGTGAGCCGTTGGATCGGCATCGAACGGTCTTCGACCAGCCGAACGATGGAGTCGTTTCAAACCACCCGATCTAACTCAGCCGTTGGATCGGCATCGAACGGACTTCGACCAGCCGAACGATGGGATCGTTTTAATCCGCCGATCCAATTCAGTAATCCGATTTCAACTCGACGGCTAACGAGTCGCCTCCTTCCTCTCGTCTGCGCTGCGTGAGCTCTCGCCATGGCGTGCGCAGAGGAGAAAAGCAATGGCGCAGATCCACTCTATGGTCGCTTTAAACGGTTAGCTCTACGCGCATTAAATGCCTCGCCGCGCATCCTCGAAGGTCATGATTCAACTGCTCCCCTCGCTCTCAAAGTGTGGATTTCATGGGGATATGTTCCAGGTCTTAGGATGATGTGACAATTGGCAATGGCGTTTACGGTTTGTCGTTTCACGTGTTTTCGACAAAGTTACTGAGCTTCTCGACAGGCGGTCCGACCGGTCCTTGCATCGGCGGTCCGACCGGTCCCAACTCGGTCGGACCGCCATATGGGGCGGTCGGACCGCAATGACCTAAAAGTTCTCAGAATGGGCTGGGCCAAAAATAGGTGTTGTAGGCAAGTGAGGGGATCCCAATGCACTTGGTCTCATAATTTTTGGAGTCTCCAGTAAGAAGTTCTATTGGTTTAAAGTTTCCGAAGGTTTGAATTTGAGGGATTGAATTTGGCTAAGTCTCATAAGGGTCCGACCGGCTCACGTGGAGCGGTCCGACCGCCAAGGCGGTCCGACCGCTCACCCGAGCGGTCGGACCAGATTCACTTGATCATCGGCCAACTTCGCGATGTTGTTTTGTTAGGTCAAGTACATGGGTTCCATGGCATATGTTTTGCATGATGCATGTTTTGACTAACATGGGTCAAGTTTTGAAGAACTTGTTCCCGAATTCGTGTTTTCTTGTCTGTGGTTGTGCAGGTTGCTTGGTGGTCAACGACGATCAACGGCGAAGAGGATCGGGACTAGACTTGGAGAGTTGAGGTCCAGAACGATCATCAATGCCGGGTGAGGTTAATGACTCAAGCGTGACACAAGATGGACAAGGGTGACCTATTGGCGAATCCATGGCGCATGGTGAAGCGGTTTAGGTCAAAAGGTTAAAGACGGCGCTTATGGCTGCGTGCGTGTGTGACCCGCTTGTTAGTGGGCCTTAACGGAGCCCAAGAGAGTCAAACCCTAAGAGTTTTAGGCCTCCACTATAAATAGGAGGAGATGGTGGCTGCACCTCTCTCTCCCTCGCCTTTTTATGTTTCAAAACCCTAATTGTCTTTAGGGGAGTTGAGGTGGAGGCTAGGGCTCTTGATGGTTTGTGGTGAATTTCGTGATCTTTGATTGTCCACTGATCCATGATGGTGTGGATGTAATCCAAAGATCAATCACGAAATCAATCTATGCAAGGTTTGCTTGAGATAAGTCTCTTTTCGTTCTTGCTTTCAATTTCGTGTTTTTAGGGCTTTCTTTGATCCGCGAGTTTGTGATTGATTCTTTCACGTGAATTAGCTTGCTGTGATATGTGTGAATCTATCTAGCATCATCTTGATCATCAATCCCTCACGAACAAGCTTTAGGATCAAGTTTTCGTTCTTGCGCTTTTAGACCTTCGTTAATCAATTGGCAATTGCTCAAGATCGCTCCAAGAATTATCATAATATTCGATTGAATAGGTCCTCAATAGCATATAGAAGGTGTGTGCAAAGTTTCATAAAGATTGGAGTTGAGAATCAAAAGTTTCACCAAATTGCATCTTCGCCATCGGCCGATTTTATCGTTTCAGATCGGTTACAGAGATCGCCGGTCCGACCGCCATCACCACCGGTCCGACCGATTTGAGCGGTCCGACCGCAAGACAACGCCGGTCGAGACCGCCCGCAATCGGTCCGACCGGTTCAAGACAGAGGTCGACCGCCAAGATTTGTGTTGCTTTGATTCTTGCCGATTTTGTAGCATTGCTTAGGGTTTAATTGGATTCAATACTAGTCTTCCACAGATCGTATATTGATCTTCATAGCTTTCTAATAGCTACCGGAGTGAAATTGTATTGAGTTCATAATTTGTGAAAAAGTGAGCGTGCTCCTATTCACCCCCTCTAGTCGCCTTTTACGGTCTAACAAGTGGTATCGAGCCCTGTTAGTTCAATCTTGATCTTAACCGGTCACCGAACTTTGGCGATGGATAAGTTTTCTACTAAACCGCATATCTTCGATGGGCACGACTATGCCTATTGGAAGAATCGTATGCGCGTCTTTCTTGAGAGCGAGGACAAGCTATTTGGGATGTTGTTAGAGCCCACTGGTTATTCTGAAATTGCTACACTCGCTTCGCAATTCTTTTGGCTAACAACAATAAGGCTAAGAATCTTTTATATGGTGCACTTGGTAGACAAGAATATGATAGAATTTGCAATCTTTCAATCACAGCATGAAATTTGGAACACTCTCGAAACATATCATGAGGGTTCGTCCCAAATCAAAAGGTGCGCCAAACAGTTTACAAGCGTGAATACAATAAATTCGAGATGCGCCCGAGAGAGCATCGATGATATTTTCATCGCTTTAATAAAGTAATTAATCAAATGAAAGCTGTTGATATTGAATATTCTCAATCTGAAAATGCCACCCATCTCTTGGCTGCAATAAACACCAAGGAGTGGGAGATGAAGGCTACTGCTATAGAGGAAAATGTTGATCTTTCAAGTCTTACTTTAGAATTGCTTTATAGTAAACTCAAGACTCATGAAATTAAAAGAGTTGATTATCCCAAGAAAGATAATTTAGCTTTGGTAGCAGATCCTCTCAAAAAGGCTTTTGATGACTCTTTTGAATCTTCTTCTGGATTTTTATTTGCTTGCTTATCTGCTATTCATGAAGAGGAGCTTGAAAGTATTCCTGAAACAGAGTTAGCTCTTCTAGCTAAAAAATTCACACGGGCCTACAATAATGTGAGAAACAAAAAGGGAGGTGGTCCGGTGACATGCTATGAATGTGGTGAGCTCAATCATATCCGCAAATTGCCCCAAGTCAAAGGTAAGAGCAATCATAAGGAAGGAAAGCTACTTGGAAGAAGCCTCCTTTCAACAAATCAAGGTATGAGGCTAATAAGCTTGTGAAGGCTGCTCACCGGGTCCTTGCCGCTTTTGAGGATCAATCCTTGAGCGATGTGGATACCGGGAGTGAGGAGGACAAGGAGGAGGAGATCCCTCAAGGCAAAAAGAAAGGGAAGGCCAAAGACTTCACTGGCATGTGCTTCATGGCTGACACGGACGACATTGATGATAATGAGGTATCTTTTTCTTATGATGAGCTTTCTGCTAAATATGATTCTATAGTTGAGCAATTGCTTAGTCAAGATGAAGCACTAGAATTTGTCATGGCAAAAATAAGAAATTAGAGTCAAAATTAGCAAACTGAAAGTAGAGCTTAAAAATGCTAAGACTCTTGAACTCGATGAATGTTTATCTTGTCATGCTATGCATTCGAAATTACCAAGTTACAATCGCTCATAATATTTCTCAGTACAACAACTTGAGAATGCTAGATCTGAACTAAATGAAATTAAAAGTGCTCCTTGTGAAAATGTTTAGAATCTAGTAAATTGATTGCTTTTGATGTATTTGATTCTAGCCCTTGCACTTCATGTTTAGAAAAAGAACGTGAAATCAAAGATATCTTAGAAGCTGCTAGAGTCAAATATGCTAAGCTTAAGGACGATATTGAAAATATTACTTGTGCTTCTTGTTCCACTCTTAAGCTTGAAATTGCTTTGTATAAGGAGAAATCTATGAATAATACTTGTGATGCTTGTGTTAACTTGAGAAAAGAAAATACTTACCTTCATGATACATTAGAGAAATTTTCTAAAGGTAAGAAACAATTAAACATGATTCTTGACAAGTCTAAAACTCCTTATAAGAAGCAAGGTTTAGGATTCAATTCTTTTCAAGACAATTCAAACCCAAAAGTCATTCAAGTCTTGGAAAAAGGTTTAATTGAATTCAAAACCCAACCTGCAAAAACATCTTTTAAATCTGCAGGTTTTGCCCAACCTTGTATTAATTCAAATGGTGCTTCTTCTAGTGGTACCAAGTACCATTGCACTTATTGCAAGAAAGGTGGGCATTTGATTGAGTTTTGTTGGCGTAGGTTGAAAAATGATAGGAAAATTTTTGATAGAATTTCATTCATTCAACCTAGAGCTTCTATGAGACATGGTAACACTGAAAAGAATAAACACGGATTAGGATTTTCTCTCATGCAAATCATTATGTTTCTAAATATCCTAATTCTAATGTTTATCAGATCGGCGGTCGACGATCACCGTCATCACCGGTCGACCGTTTTGGTCGCGGCCCGACCACAAAGACAACGCCGGCCGACCGCCATGGACGCTTTAAGTCTCATGTTAATTTAAACATTGCTCATAACCGAATGTTAGATGAAATCAAGGATAGTACTTCGGTTTGTATACTCCTTGCGACGCGTGTCTCAAGATCGATTCCTAAATCTTGTTTATCTAACCCCGATTGAGACACATCGTTCTTTGTTCCTTGATTTTCGTGACTACCGTGGAAAGGGAAGAACACGTGGTTCGTCGACTCGGTGTTCACGCCACATGACCGAAACTCAAAATGGTTCACCTCTTTCACGCGGCAACAGTGATGACTTCATCACCTTTGGAGATGATACACAAGGGCGAATTGAAGGAACAGGATCAATTAGGGTGAACAACAAATTCATTCTAAAGGATGTCGCTCTTGTGGACAAGCTTAGGTATAATCTCCTTTACGTATCTCACTTCTTGATGATGGCTATGAGACTGCTTTTAAGAAAAATGCTTGTCGTGTGCTTGATTCTACCGGTGAGCTTGTGTTTGGAATATCTAGAGTTGGTAGAATTTTTGGAGCTGATTTTTCGTAATCTCTTCTTTGGATCTCTTAAATGTTTGCTTACATCTTCTTCTCGATTTACGCTTTGGCATCGACGTTTGGGGCACATTGGTTTTGATCATCGACACGAGTTAGCAACCTTGATCTCATGAGAGGTTTGCCCAAACTCAAAGTCGCCAAGGATCTTGTCAGATTACCATGTAGGCATGGCAAACAAGTTGCCGCCACACCCTTCTCGTGACTATGGTTATGACCGACGGACCGTGACGGCTTGCTTCATATGGATACCGTTGGTCCCGCTAGAGTCCGGCGATCGGTGGAAAATGGTATATTCTTGTCATAGTCGATGATCTTTCTAGATATACTTGGGTGTTCTTTCTTACTTCAAAAGATGAAGCTTTTGGTTATTTTCATGACCTTGTTCTTCGCTTGGCTTCGAGCTTCCCGGTGCTTTGAGAGATTCGCAGTGATAATGGCACGGAGTTCAAAAATGCATCTTTTGCTTCTTTTGTGTCGAGCGTGGTATTGAGCATCAGTTCTCCTCTCCACACGTCCCTCAACAAAATGGCGTAGTGGAAAGGAAGAATAGAACCTTGGTCGAAATGGCTAGAACGATGCTAGATGAGTATAGCACACCGAGGAGATTTTGGGCCGAAGCTATTGCTACAGCTTGCCATATTGCAAATCGTGTCTTTTGAGACCTTCTTTAGGCAAGACTCCTTATGAGCTTCGTTTTGGTAGAAAACCCTCTGTTTCGCATTTTCGAGTTTTTGGATCAAAATGTTTTATTCTTAAGACAGACAACTTAGATAAATTTGAATCAAGAACTTTTGATTGGTTATTTCTGGGTTATCCTGCTCATTCGAGGGGTTTTCGGGTTTTAATATCGAGACTAACATTATTCAGAGACTTGTAATGTCACTTTTGATGAGACTAGCCCCGAGCTAGATCTATTGCTACTGAGATGATTTACAGTGACAGAGAGCATTTTGTGGAGGAAGATGAGGACGGCTAATATCATTCCTTCATCTGCTGCATCAAGCGCCCATATCGATACAAGAACTCGCTACGCCTACTTCACCTTCGCTTGAGGCTCTGTTGCATCTTCATCATCAGCAGCACTGCGGAGGTCGAAGAAACGTTATCTCACCCGGCGCCCACTTCGCATTGATTCAGAGACAAAGATCCTCCGGATGATAATAGGTAATCTACATGAGCGAGTCACTCGCTCTGTATAATGATCCAAATCTCTACTCTCATTCGGCTTTTGTTGCTTCTTTTGAACCCCGCGATATATCACATGCTTTATCCGATTCTAGCTGGTAAATGCCATGCATGAGGAGTTAGAAAATTTTGAAAGAAACAAAGTTTGGAACCTAGTAGAACCCCTAGTGGTCATAATGTTATAGGAACCCGTTGGGTGTTTAAGAATAAACAAGGTGAGGATGGTTCGTGGTTAGAAACAAGGCCGATTGGTAGCTCGTGGTTTCACCAAGTTGAGGGGTTAGATTTTGATGAGACTTTTGCTCTGTTGCTAGACTAGAAGCCATTCGCAGATTCTCGCTTGCATTTGCTACATCAAAAGGTTTTAAATTATATCGATGGATGTTAAAAGTGCCTTTTAAATGGTTTCATAGATGATGAAGTGTATGTTAAGCAACCCCGGTTTTGAGGATCCTAAATATCCAAATTGTGTTTTCAAGCTATCTAAAGCATTGTATGGTCTTAAACAAGCCCCTAGAGCCCAGTATGATAGACTTAAGACCTTCTTGCTTAAAAATAATTTTGAAATGGGTAAAGTGAATAAAACTCTATTCATTCTTAGACGTGACAATGACTTCTGCTTGCTCAAATTTATGTGGATGATATTATCTTTGGTGGTTCCTCTAATGCTCTTGTTTCCACTTTTTCCGACACTATGTCCAGGAATTTGAGATGAGTATGATGGGAGAGCTTAATTACTTTTGGGACTTCAAATCAAGCAATGCAAGGAAGGAACTTTCATCCATCGACGAAGTACACTAAAGATCTACTAAAACGCTTCAACATGGGTGATTGCAAGCCAATTTCCACTCCCATGGCAACCTCGATCGCTTTGGATTCGGATGAGGAAGGAGAAGTCGTGGATCAACGCGAGTACCGCAAAGATGATCGACTCCTACTCAGATTTGACTACCTCGAGACCGACATTCACTTCACGGTATGCCTTTGTGCAAGATTTCAGCGTCTCCGAGAACTTCCCATCATCAAGCCGTTAAGCGCATATTCGTGTATTTACACTCTACCCTCTTATATGGCATTTGGTATTCCCGCTCTTGACTTTGTCCATTAGAGGTTTTTCAGATTCGATTTTGCGGTCAGTTTGCTAGATAGGAAGAGTACCTCGAGCTGTCACTTCCTAGGCACTTCTCTTGTATCTTGGTCCTCTAGGAAGCGGTCTTACATTGCACAATCCATCTTTGAAGCGGAGTTTGTAGTCTGCGCTAGTTGTCAGAGCTGATTTTGTGGATGACGCCCACTTTGAAAGATTATGGGTTAAACTTTACTAGTGTTCCTCTTTTACGTGATAACACTTCGCTATTAATATTGCTAAAAACCGAAGGCAACATTCTAGGACTAAGCACATAGACATTCTCTTTCACTTCCTTAAAGATCATGTTGAAAAGGTGATATTGTGATGCACTTCAGAGAGTCCAAGCTCAATTGGCGGATATTCTTACCAAGCCTTTAGATCAAACCAGTTTTCCTACTTAAGAAGCGAGTTAGGGTAATTTATCCTTATGGGTTGGTTTGAGGGGAGTTTGATTTTTCTTATCTTTCCTTGTTCTTTTGATCTTTTATTGTTCTTTTTCCAACTTAGTGATCTTTTCGAACTTTTAGGTTTTAGGCTTTTTAATTGCATCTCATTGTGTCATATTGCATTCATATGAAAAATCCAACAAGTGGTTACAACAAATGGTATGAAAAATCCAAAAGATGCATTGTAATATAAGATTTTCTCCTTATTTTTAAAATTGATGAAGCTTTGCCTATTACCCTTTAGAGCTTTTGTATTTCAATTCTTGCTCAATGTCATGTCTAGTTCTTTGACTTGCTAGAATTATCATGCTTTTACATGTGTAGCTAAGTCTTTGCTATATGAGCTAGAACTTTTAAACAACTCAAACTAAGAAATTGCAATTTGTGGATGTTTTAGCGAGTTGCGCAATTAGTGCTCCTCTTGTGACATTGGCCTGTCGAATTGCTTTGTTAGCTCTTTGATCTAAAATTGACCATTACTTGAGCTTTTGTGTTCTTGAGATTTTAAACTGCTCATGTGAAAATGAAAATCAAGATTGTCTTATGCTTAAATTGTGCCAAACTATTCTTACGAGACCGCTTGTCAAATGACATGAACTTGGAGATAGTTTGATGAACCGAACGATCTCATGGGGACCGCTTGTCGAAATGACATGAACCTCAAGATTTGTCGCCTTAGTAGAAGCTTAGAAAGAGTTTGTGGATGGCTCCTAGTCCAGATCTTCTTTACTAAGATATACCTTTAATCAACTTTTGGTCAAGCTTAGGATGAGTTTGTGGATGGCTCCTAGTCCAGATCTTGTCACTAAGTTAGATCATTAGTCAACTTCAATATTCAATGCAAATGAGAAAAATGTTGACAAATGGGCGCTTACAAAATATCGAGCAAAATGATTCAATACGGACTTGATTGACTCTTAATGTGGTCTTTGTTAGATTTTTGATCTCACTTTGACATTTTGACATGGCCAATTTCACTTTAGGATCCTCGTTGATGAACTTGTTTGAATTTGAAGCGTTGCTTAAATTGATCAAATCTCTCGCTTTACTTTTGAGCCTTTGTGCTTAGCTTTGATATATATGTCTTACCATGATCTTGCTAGCGTTGTCAGCTTGATATCTCTGTTTGTGCAATATTAGAGATACTAGCTTATTCTTTTGGGTAATCTCCAAAGCTTCTTGTAATCAAAAATTGAAAATACAAAAATTGAAGCCACTCCATTGCACTTCATGCATATTCCTCTTTATGCTTCTTTTGTTTCTGCTTCTTTCTTTATTCTATATTTGTTATCTCTGGATGAGAGGAAGGCGTGATTCCTTGATGAATCCATTGTCAAAGGGGGAGAAGATGTGTTAAATGAGAAGAGAAGATGTGTTAATAAGAAGATATTTCTTTATTGGGGAGAAGTTTATACAAAGGGAGAAACGAAAATTTAAAAATTGAGGATCATAGTGAGGGGAGTTCTTGAGTTGCATTCTTATTGTCTTATTGAATATTCGAACTTGAATTGCATTCTTTTATACTCACAATGATCATAGGTCAATTGAACAATTGTTCTTTCATATGGACCTTATGTGAGAATTTTTACCCTTTTCTGGAAATCAAAGTTTTTATGCTTTCTTTTGCCTTGTCTCACATGCCTATACTATTCTGATGTCAGCTTGGTCATGTTCATTGCTTTTTCTTGCTTATGGACCAAGTTGTGCCTTTGTGCGAAAACTGCGAGTAAACTCGTTTTCAAACCTCTTACTTACATTTTCTGGATATTTGCCAATGTGTTCATCAAGGGGGAGATTGTGGATTTCATGGGGATATGTTCCAGATCTTAGGATGATGTGACAATTGGCAATGGCGTTTACGGTTTGTCGTTTCACGTGTTTTCGACAAAGTTACTGTGCTTATCGGGCAGGCGGTCCGACCGTCCTTGCAGACGGCGGTCCGACCGGTCCCAACTCGGTCGGACCGGCCATATGGGGCGGTCGGACCGGCAATGACCTAAAAGTTCTCAGAATGGGCTGGGCCAAAAATAGGTGTTGTAGGCAAGTGAGGGGATCCCAATGCACTTGGTCTCATAGTTTTTGGAGTCTCCAGTAAGAAGTTCTATTGGTTTAAAGTTTCCAGAATGTTTCAGAATTTGAGGGATTGAATTTCGGCTAAGTCCCAAGGGGCGGTCCGACCGGCTCACAGGGAGCGGTCCGACCGGCCAAGGGGCGGTCCGACCGGCTCACCTGGAGCGGTCGGACCGGTATCCACTTGATCATCGGCCAACTTCGTGGCGATGCTGTTTTGTTAGGTCAAGTACATGGGTTCCATGGCATATGTTTTGCATGATGCATGTTTTGACTAACATGGGTCAAGTTTTGAAGAACTTGTTCCCGAATTCGTGTTTTCTTGTCTGTGGTTGTGCAGGTTGCTTGGTGGTCAACGACGGTCAACGGCGAAGAGGATCGGGACTAGACTTGGAGAGTTGAGGTCCAGAACGATCAACGTTGCCGGGTGAGGTTAATGACTCAAGCGTGACACAAGATGGACAAGGGTGACCTATTGGCGAATCCATGGCGCATGGTGAAGCGGTTTAGGTCAAAAGGTTAAAGACGGCGCTTTGGCGGCGTGCGTGTGTGACCCGTTTGTTAGTGGGCCTTAACGGGAGCCCAAGAGAGTCAAACCCTAAGAGTTTTAGGCCTCCACTATAAATAGGAGGAGATGGTGGCTGCACCTCTCTCTCTCTCGCCTTTTTATGTTTCAAAACCCTAATTGTCTTTAGGGGAGTTGAGGTGGAGGCTAGGGCTCTTGATGGTTTGTGGTGAATTTCGTGATCTTTGATTGTCCATCGATCCATGATGGTGTGGATGTAATCCAAGATCAATCACGAAATCAATCTATGCAAGGTTTGCTTGAGATAAGTCTCTTTTCGTTCTTGCTTTCAATTTCGTGTTTTTAGGGCTTTCTTTGATCCGCGAGTTTGTGATTGATTCTTTCACGTGAATTAGCTTGCTGTGATATGTGTGAATCTATCTAGCATCATCTTGATCATCAATCCTCACGAACAAGCTTTAGGATCAAGTTTTCGTTCTTGCCCTGCTTTTAGACCTTCATTAATCAATTGGCGATTGCTCAAGATCGCTCCAAGAATTATCATAATATTCGATTGGAATAGGTCCTCAATAGCATATAGAAGGTGTGTGCAAAGTTTCATAAAGATTGGAGTTGAGAATCAAAAGTTTCACCAAATTGCATCTTCGCTATCGGCCGATTTTATCGCTTCAGATCGGTTCAGATCGCCGTCCGACCGCCGTCACCACCGGTCCGACCGATTTGAGCGGTCCGACCGCCAAGACAACGCCGGTCGACCGCCCGACAATCGGTCCGACCGGTTCAAGACTGAGGTCGACCGCCAAGATTTGTGTTGCTTTGATTCTTGCCGATTTTTGTAGCATTGCTTAGGGGTTTAATTGGATTCAATACTAGTCTTCCGTTGTACTGTACTGGTATATTGATCTTCATAGGTTTCTAATAGCTACTGGAGTAAAATTGTATTGAGTTCATAATTTGTGAAAAAGTGAGCGTGCTCTATTCACCCCCTCTAGTCGCTTTTACGGTCCAACACAAAGTGCTCTCATGGCGTTGTTGACCCGACCGAAAACCCGCCGCTGCTCTCGCCATTGCTCTATTTAAACTCCGCTGCTTCACCCTTAGCTTCCTTTAGCACTTCGCAACTCCAACCTAGCACTCACCAGCTTGCTTGAGCTGCAGTTCCTCGCAATCCCCTCGACCGCCATTGTTGAGTTGGGAGTTTCGGTGGAGGCGGTGCAGCAGGGGTTTTCTTCTTTCGAGTCTTTGCCCCGCACGCCCCCTTTACTCTGGAATGTAACCTCGCTCGGTTCGGTTCTCTCTTTGCTCGAGTTCTTTGTGGCCTAGTGAGGACCTTACCGCAGCCTGCTCGGTCACTGTCGCGAAGCCACTCCGTGGGTCTCCGGTCGCTCTTCACCCTGTAAGTTCGCATTGCTCTATAGGAGCTTAGGTGTGTTTTCGTTGTTCTTTTGGTATTGCCCGCTCGAGAGTTCTCCAGCCGCACCTACTCGGCCGCACTCCGGTGGTCGTCTCGCCGTCGCAGACCATACTCCGACTAGTACCGCCGCGGTAGGACCATTGAACTTTAGACACTCATCCTCGCCCTTGGTCGGGCGCCATTGTGGTCGGAACGCCACGAGCCACCGGCAAAGTGTGCGGGAGGTGCTGCCTCGGGGTCGGGATTCCGACCAGTCACCGTAGCTTAGTCGTGAGTTCTACTACGACTTGTAACTGGTCGTAAGTCTTACTACGACTAAGTCGGGGTCATAAGTTTTTCTACGACTTATACCTAGTCGTAAGTCCGTCTACGACTAGTGCCCGTCAGAAGTCTTCTACGATCGGTAGCGATCAGAAGTCCTTCTACGACTATGTCATAGCCGTAGGTTCGGCTACGACCACTACCTGGTCGTAAGATTTTCTTTTGGTCGTATTTTTGGCATTAAGAATCCAAATCAATTGGATCTTGTTGCTGAATTCTTTATAAATCATGCTCTTGCTACTGTACAAATTTCTGAGTTTTTGGAGAAAGTTTGCTTTTGTTTTCTTCGTTCTTATTGGCTCTTTTTCGCTTTCTCGTTAGGATCCGAAGAGCACATTGGTAATATTGTTGATCCTCAGCAATATCTTGACCGCAAAGAAAAGCAGCAAGCGGTTTGATCATGTTAATCCCATTACTTTCAAGTCTAATATCTTGTTTACAACTCATATGTATGCATGCTTTTGTGTCAAATTAATTTTCCCGATTAGAGGTAGTTATTCCTATTGCATTGTTGCCCTCAAATTGTTATCCCCTGCCACAACCTTAAGTTATTAACATCGCTGGTGGATTAGAGCCCGGTGATTTAATTATACTCTTTTATTGTCTTTTCGATGTCATGCTTAGAAATGCTTAGATGTCGGTAGTATTGGGCAGTCATCGACTTAGTCGATGATGTTGATCACACAAATCTTATCACTACTCCATTATGTCCAGCACCCTGTGCTTGGTTACTTTGTAAAGTCAAAAACTGAAAATAAAACTGCTTTCGACTTGGGCGCAATGGTATGTTGGTGTGATCTGTTGGTGTGAATGGAATGGTGCCTAGGTCATCAAGGACCGAGTTACTTGTGTCACTAAGCCAAGCGCTTATGCGTCCTAACCACGCGAGAGGGATATGGGACCTCTCTTGACTTAGTACTTTGGCGTGTGTTGTCTCCGAGTCGCAGGAGGGGGTTGTGTGTGTTGTGTGAAACATGATATGTGGTCGTGTTCTTGTGTTGGGTGTGCGGTGGTGGAGATTCCGGGTAGGCTCTCCACCTCGAGGAGCGTCGTAGTTGTCCAAGGATTTACCCGGGAAGGGTAGTTGACCGAGGCTTTACGGTGACTCCGACACAACGTATGGGTTTCTATCCATACGGGCGGCTCGTGGGGTAATACACAATATTGGAAATGTCTCGTAGGACTTAGCAGTCTTGCATACCTTCTAAGTGTGCTTAATAGCTTGGCAAAAAGGTGGTCTCGCGTGTGGGTACAGTGGTACACCCCTGCAGGGATAAAACTATTCGAATAGCCTCGTCCTAGGTTATGGACATGCTTGGCAAGGTCGTGCAAGAACTAGACTACAACCCTTTAAATTAAAATTTGACATGGGTGGTTTGAATGGGTAATTCATGCTATTGTTGTGGTGACTAATGGGTTAGTCACTTCCAGGATCATTCTTCATCATCTATCTCTTGTTATATTGTTGTCGTTATTTATTATTTGAACATTAAAAACTGATTTGTTAACTTGCTTTTAAATGTACTATCTTATTGCAAATAAAATTTGCTTTATGCTAAAACTAAACCCGCAACCTTCACTTGAAAAGCTTGCATATAGTTATGTATGTGTCTCACATTACTCTACACGTAAGTCTTGCGAGTACATTCAAAGTACTCACCCGCTTTGTCGGGCTCTTTGTTGTGGGAGGAAGGTGAGCCCCAAGGGCCTCACTTTTGTGAAATGTCTTTGTGGATTCGACGACTAGCTTAGCGGTCCGGTCGGTTGCCTTGTGGGTTAAAGGCACACTGGTCGGCTCTTTTGTTTATGGCCATCTTGTGGCACTTTTGCTTCTGCTGTTTATTTCTTTTGTCTATATATATGTATTTGGCCGGTCGGCCTCTCTTTTGTAATATCTATTATTTATTTATGTTACCTTCTGGTTGTTGCTTTGCTTCGGTTCTATGTGAATGGATGGAATTGATGCATGAACTTTGTAAAGAGGTGTGTATACTGCACTTCTGGGAAGTATACATGTCTCGAGTCTCGGATTATCTGATTTGTGATGCTTGGACCGAATGGATGGTTAAGCATTACAAGCCCGATAAACCGGGGTCTCACAGTCTTGTATTTGTATTTGTGATATTGTTATTTTAGTAGCATCCCAGGCTCATGTTGGGCTGGGGTGTTACAGATAGTTGTGTTTATTCGAAGACCGTTGATGGCTCAGCAATTTATTTATTTCTATATGTTGACGATATGCCCATTGCTACAACAGAAACGACATAAATGTAACATCCCAAAATTATAGTTCATTGTCAATTGTTTGAAAATGTGAACTTTTTTTTAAAAAAAAATTATGCATTTTATCGACATTCATTTTTCTGGATTTTTGTGCAAGACTTTTTGTGTAATTGAGAAATTTAAGAATCAAAATTTGGAAATACAAACCTAATTGAGAATTAAAATTAATTGAAACTTAAATATGATAATTTAAAATCTAAACTGGTGTATTTGTAGTGTTCATAAAATTTGGAAATATTTTAAGCATGTTTTGAAACTTTCCTCAAATCAAATAATACAAATGCATCCAAACAGAAGCATAAAATAATTTTAGAGAAAAATACAGAGGACATAAAATTCTGGAAAACTTACATAATAATCTGCACTATATAAGAAGTCTCCCCAAAGGTTATCATAATTTTTGGAGCTCGATTTCTATATTTGAAAATCCCCTCAAACTCTTAGCCTTAAAAAAAATTCATTTTTCTTCTCTCGTCTCAGTGACCAACCGACCCGACTTGCCAGGCTTCTTCCTCCATGCTACTCTGCCCTGTTCGACGCCATGGACATGGTCCCATGCAGTGCCTCACCCCTGGCTTGGGACCATGCCCCTGGTTTCGCTTTGTGCTCATGCCCTACGCCGTGCCCCTGCCCTGTCGCCTCTCATCACTACCAGTGGCAAGACGCCGCAACTTCTCACGGATTCTCACGAGCTCCTTCGACCTTCGCCCCATACAACCCAAGCATTGAGTTCGCCTGGTCACCCTCTCCATTTCCCCCACCTCTATTTGTCATTTCTCCCTCCCACGAGCTCAAATCGAGCTCGGAGCCGAGAGTCGTGCACTGGCCATGGCCACCACTTCTGTCAAGTCTCTCGGCCACGCCAAAGGACTATGGCCAACTCTTTCATGTTCCTCTTGACCTCCTCGACTTCCTCTTTCCATCCCTCACCATCTTCTTCTCTCTCTACAGCCGAAGATCCAGGAACGCGCACCTTCTTCCTCGCATCCGGTGATGTTTGGTTCACAGCCGCCGCCTCCACACGCTGTTTCGGCCAACCCGGTGAGACCCTTCCCTAATGGACTGCATCACGACATGTTCTAGCCCCCAAGGGTCATTTCTGAAGGGATATGGGTAGACTACACTAGCTGGCAATTCAAAAATTCTACCACATAAACAAGGACGCCATACAAACAAGAGATTACAGATTGTTACTACCAGATGCACAGTACAGTGAAATAAGAGTTGGAGCAGTCTGGTCCAACGAAAAGTGTGTCGATGTAGTGGTTGTAGTCGATCGTCTCCTCCAGTAACCAATCACTTACCTTGAGAAGTAGTGGATCGTCCTCAAGTGCAATAGCAACCGCAATAGTGCCTCCACAGTACCCACATATCCGAGGAAGGCACACCATACGCCAGTGTGCTAGGGTTTGGAGCAACTCACGTCAACTCGTATGTCCCAATAGTCTCTAACATCTCTTTATATAGTGCCCATGACGAATCCTATCTGAACACATTCATTCCAACCTGTTAAGTGTGTGGCCCGTTAGGTTCATGCATAATCAGTTGTGACTCGGAAACTCCTTTCCGATCTTGAGTCATTAGCGGCTCCTAGCACGACATAGCGATTCCCGAATACACACAAATTATATCGGATGAACCTTAATGCAATATGATCTACGACTAGGTCCTTATCACTAACGACCAGCTATACGACCAACTCATATTTGGTCCCAACCAGTTCTTAACTCCTTACGACCAGGTTTCGACCACTTAGTGATCATGTTCGACTAGCCTACGACCAGCTCGTATCTCCATACGACTAGTCTGTATCTGATCGAACTGAAAGAGCTGCTCATGTATTCTCCCTTTGCCTCACGATATTCGGTTGAACTCCAGGTGAGATATTATGTCATCCATGACCTGTTCAATACTTTCTCGATCAACTATCGCATAACTTACGTGGTCGAACACTTCGACCAGTAGTGGTATGGCCATGCACTTTGTTTATTCGACCACATCGAGGGGCCCAGATATATCTTTCCTGTTATGTTAGGAGGGGCAAATCCCATATCTGACCAGTCACATTCATCCGTATGTTTTATAGCATACCCGAAAGCTACTTTATAACTACCCAGCTACGAAGTAGAATTTGGCAGCCCATAAGTGTACAAATATACATATAGAAAATTATGCTGATCTCAGATCTAAGGATTATGCATCATCATTGGTTGAGACCAATTGATGACACATAAAATCATAACAATCTCAACAATATCTCAAGGTGGGTAAATCCAACACCATGTTCTCCAACATGTGTTCACATTATTGATTCAATATCTCTATATCCATGACCGGTGAAATATGGTCATCAATCAATACATGTGCTGGTCTATAAGTCACTAGTGCTCCGACTAGTGACATCCGACTAGGGATTCATATAGAACGACATCATATAAGTTAAAAGAGTTTCACAAATAAGTCACATACTTGTTAATCTTCACAACCAATGATTCATTCAAGGAATAAAATAATATTTATTCAATAACTCATAAACATATATGTGATACAATCATCTTTATGATTGCCTCTAGGCCATATCACCAATAGTCTCCCACTTGAGCTAGAGTCAATCATATAGGTATCTTATACCCATTGCTCTTGTGTGCACCTGATGCTTAGGTTGCGGGAGAGGCTTTGTCAACGGATCAGAAATATTCAAATTCGTGTGCACTTTGCATTTCTTTACATCACCTCTTTCAACGATATCACGAGTAATATGATATCGTCGAAGTATGTGCTTGAACTTTTGATATGATACAGGCTCCTCCTTAGCTTGTGCAATGGCTCTACTATTATCACAATAGAGATCCATTGGACTGGAAGCACTAGAAACCGCACCCAGTTCATAAATGAACTTCCTTATCCATACGACCTCTTTTGCAGCTTCTGAAGCAGCAATGACTCTGTTGTAGAAGCAGGAACTGTTCCTTGCTTGGAACTTATCCAGCTTACTGCTGCTCTATTAAGACAAAATATAAACCCAGATTGCGATATGAAATCATCCTTGTCGGTTTGGAAGCTAGCATCGGTGTAAACACTGACTCTTGCTAAGATTAATGCCATGCGCCATGGGCAAGAAACCTTTATTGGAATCTTGCATATTGAACCGTTTCAACACCTTGTCTATGTATATATCCTGGCTTAATCCAATTAGTCCTTTAGATCTATCTCTATAGATCCTTATACCAAGAATATATACTGCATCTCCTCAATCTTTCATTGAGAAACAATTTCTAAATGAAGTTTTAACATATTCAAGCATTGGAATATCATTTCCGACCAGTAGTATGTCATCCACATACAAGATCAGAAACACAAGCTTATCCCTACTAACCATCTTGTAAACACAAGGTTCTTCCTTGTTCTTGATGAAGTCAAATCCTTTGACCACTTGATCAAAACGAATGTTCCAACTCCGAGATGCTTGCTTCAATCCATAGATGGATTTTTTAAACTTGCATACCTTTCTAGATTCCTTTGGATCGACAAAACCCTCAGACCATGTCATGTACACATTCTCAATTAGGTTTCCATTTAGGAAAACCATTTTGACATCCATTTGACATATCTCATAATCAAAATATGCATTAATAGCTAGAACGATCCGAATAGACTTAAGTGTCGCAATAGACAAGAAGGTTTCATCATAATCAACACCTTGAATTTATTTGAAACTCTTCGCAACTCGACGTGCCTTATGAATGTGAACATTTCCATGCATATCTATCTTTTTCTTAAAAATCCATTTGCATACAATGGTTTTAACACCATCAGGTGCATCAACTAAGTTCCAAACTTTATTATCATGCATGGACTTTATTTCAGATCTCATGGCTTCTTGCCATGACTCAGAGTCTGGGTCACCATCGCTTCCGCATAAGTTTTAGGCTCATCATTATTCAATAATAAGACGTCATGCCCATACCTTATAGGTAATTGATGTGTCCTTTTTTATCTACGTGGGACTGATGCCTAATCTACAGGTTCAATAATATTTTGTTCATCCTGTAGAGGTTCAGTCGAAGTTGAAACATTTTTAGATAGTTCCCAAATTTCTTCGAGTTGCACCTTGCTTCCACTGACTCCTTTCGAAAGAAACTCTTTCACCAAGAAGACACTATTACAGGCAACAAAAACTTTGTTATCAACCCAATTATAAAAATAATACCCTTTAGTTTCCTTAGGATACCCCACAAAGAAGCACTTATCAGACTTGGGTGTGAGTTTATCAGACGTCAAACGTTTGACATATACCTCACAACCTCATACCTTGAGAAAAGACAATGCAGGACTATTCTCGGTCCATATCTCATATGGTGTCTTCTCTCAAGTTTTGGATGAAACCCTATTTAAAGTGAAAGCCGCTATTTCTAGAGCATATCCCCAGAATTACAATGGAATATTAGATTGACTCATCATTGACCGAACCATGTCCAACAATGTTTGGTTCCGTTGTTCAGACACTTCATTCCATTGAGGCGTACCCGACGGAGTAAGTTGTGGAATAATTCCACATTTATTTAGATGATCATCAAACTTATGGCTTAAATATTTACCTCCACAATCAGATCTAGACATTTGATTGTCTTGCTAATTTGATTCCGCACTTCGTTCTGAAATTCTTTGAACTTTTCGAAGGATTCCGACTTATGCCTCATCAAATAGACATAGTCATATCTACTAAAATCATCAGTAAAAGTTATGACCACCTATGATCAGAGTGCTGATTGGTCCACATACATCTGAATGTATTATGACTAGTAGATCACTCGCCCTCTCACCTCTGGTCGTTAAGGGCGCCTTTGTCATCTTGCCAAGTAAACAAGATTCACGTGCTTCAAATGATTCGAAATCAAATGAGTTTAGAAGACCATCTTTATGGAGCTTCATCATGTGCTTCTCATTTATATGACTTAGATGACAATGCCAAATAAAAGTGGGATTCATATCATTAGGTCGAAGTCTCTTAGCATTTAAGTTATGGAGAAGCATATTCTCAAGATTCAAAATATACAACCCATTCACCAATGGAGCATGGCCATAAAACATATCTTCAAAATAAATCAAACAATAATTTTTCTTTATTCTGAACTCATAACCTTCTGTTCCTAAACAAGAAATAGAAATAATATTTTTGCTTAAGGCTGGAACATAATAACAATTATTTAGTTCCATAACTAATCCTGAGGGTAAAGCTAATGGTAAAGTGCCAATAGCTAATGCAACAACACTTGCTCCATTGCCCACACGAAGATCAACATCTCCTCTTGCAAAGTTTCTACTCCTTAGCAGTCCCCACATTGAATTGCAAATATGAGTAACCGATCCGGTATCAAATACCCAAGAACTGGTCGGAGAAGTGGTGAGATTAATCTAGAACATTTATACCTGAACTAGAAGTCTTACTTCCTTTGTTCCTTTTCATTTCTGCTAAGTACTTCTTGCAGTTTCACTTCCATTGCCCAGTCTTATGATAATGATAACATTTTGTGTTAGGCTTAGGACCCAGCTTGAACCTCTTAAGCTTAGCCTTGAGACTCTTAATCCCATCTTGAGTCTTTCCTTTGCCTTTTCCCTTTTCCAACTTACCATTCTTCTTGAAGCTAGTAGTCTTTTGAACCATCATCACATGATTGGAACTCTTCTTGATGCTTTCCTCAGCACCTTTAAGCATGTCAAGCAACTCAGTCATTGACTTATCCATGCCATTCATATGAAAATTCAATATGATAGGCTCAAAGCTCGTAGGGAGCGATTGGAGAATCACATCAGTAGCCAACTCTTGACTAAGGGGAAAACATAGCTTTTCCAAGCTGTCAATGTGACCAATCATCTTGATCACATGAGGACTGACCGGGTTGCCTTGCGACAGCCTACAAGAAAATAATGCCTCTGAGGTATTAATACTCTCTGTCCTTACTTGATCCTAAAACATACCTTTCAGACCCACAATCATAGTTTAAGCGTTTGTAGTCTCATATTGCTTTTGAAGCTCAGAGTTCATGGTTGTAAGCATAAGGCAGTGCACATCGACTGCGTTATTGCAATGCTTCTCATAAGCATTCTTTTCAGTTTGAGTAGCATCAGCATTCGGTTCCTCGGAATAGGGACTCTCTAGAACATATTTCTTATTTTCTTGTTTGAGAATAATTTTCAAATTATGAAACCAGTCAATAAAGTTGGTTCCATTCAGCTTTTCTTTCTCAAGAATATATCGCAAATTAAAGGTAGGTGTAGACACTACTACACAAAGGCTCATCACAAACGGTTCTAAACTGTCATCACAGACGGCTTTCTGAATCGTCTAGATTTATGTGTCTGTGATAACAGGAGGTCATCACAGATGGAACCATCTATGAAAAAGGTATCACAGACGGTTCTTATCAAGAACCGTTTGTGATAGTTTTTTCTGTTGCAAAAAAATTCAGATTTTGAGCCAAACCAATCAATGCTGGTCATGCAAAGAATGATTGGCTAGTTCTTTGTGCATCGAATTGTACATGTAGCTAGAAGCCTCCGTATATTAACCAGACTATCATATTTAGGACTGAAGAGAAGAACAAACAATCTCTCTTGAAAAGGAGCAAGAGAAGAAGAACATGGAACCCAGCCCGAACCAGAGTGCTAATTTCGCGACGTTCTTCCACATCAACAATTCAATGATCCTTTCACAGAGACCTTCCCACCCAGTCTGCTCCACAACGTCAGTTCTTGTGATTCAAAACAAGAACAATTAGAAAGGAATGGATAGAAAAATTACCCAGGCAAGAAGAACAAGGGAGCAAGAACCAACAAGAGATTAGTTTCGCATACCGTGAGTGGCATCGGTATGAGACGGAACCAAAGACAAGCTCTTGTCCTCCTCCTTCTCCGCCACCACCACCTTGTCTGCGGCCATTGCCACAGTAGCGGACTTTGGCGCCGCCCTCGTGGACTTCCTCCTGCGCGCCCTCCTGGCAGCATCGTCCTCCACCTTTATCTTCTTCTCCAGCGTTCAATATATAAGAACAACACCATAACATTTTCCTTCCCGTGTACGCGTTCAAAATTATTCGTACTCCCGCGCTGCGAATCACAGACGATTTCATACAAAAATTGTATGTGATGACATATCACAGATGGTTCATATCATGAACCATATGCGATAAGCATCTCATCACAGACAGTTCATCACAGACAGTTCTTAATACAAACCGTCTGTGGTAAGTATCTTATTACAGACGGTTTTAATATAAACCGTCTATGATATACGGAGCCATCACAGACGGTTCTTATTAAGAACCGTCTGTGACGTTGGACTATCACAGACAGCTTATAAATAGATTCGTTTATGATAATTCACAGATATCACAGATGGTTCTTAACAATAACTGTTTGTGATTTCTGCGATTATCACAGATGATTTCTTCTTGAGAACCGTTTGTGAATTATCACAGATGGTTCTATTTACAAACCGTTTGTGTTAAGTCCATATCACAGACGGTTCTTAAGGAACTGTATGTGATGAGGTGTTTAGTATAGCTTGTTTTGTAGTAGTGAGAAGAAGAAGGTGCCATGATCTACAACAGAAATATATACAAAAAATCAGCACTATGTTTATGTAAAATCTTCTATTAGACACTCATGTTGGTGGTCATGTTCGACCAGTTTACGACCAGCTCGTATCTTTATACGACTAGTCTTTACGCGGTCATATCTCCATACAACTAGTCTAAGCCTAGTCGTATCACCATGCGACTAGTTCATACCTGGTTGAACTTAATCATTAGCAGTCAATAAAAGATACTCTCACTATATGTTCTAAACCATGTTTACCTCAAACATCATATAGTGAGTTCAAGATCCAAAAATCATTAAGTCCTAGTGAGCTTTGGTATCATTGCTAGAAACATAGTGATTTTATGTAGACAACCTCTTGCCAATCATATCACATATGACTCTTGTCTGTTGGGCGACATCTCTATGCCCCAGTGACCAACACTATGCTCCAAGGCCCAAAACTGTTTTGATATCCTTGTCAAGTTAAACCAACACTATGTATATGGGTGTCCAACACCCACCCCATCTTATTAAGATAGTCAATGGCACTCTACTTTGGTAGATCTCTATGTAGGAATTGGAAAGACATCAAATTAACTTAATTTTTATCGAGAGATACTATTATACCATGTTAAAACATCTAATGATAAAACATGATTAATAGCATGACATGAATAAACATTCATAGATAATCAAATTAAACTGTGAAATAATATGACCCTTATCATGACGATCTCCATCGCCATGCTTCCTGTCCTTCGACTTTCATGCTTGAAATCTCTGATCACAATCATCTACTAAGCAATTACTCCTAAATCTAGTAATGAATTACATACAAGAATATCAAGCATCATATGTCGGTATGCAGACCGTTATATAATAATATGTAGCTCGATGGCTATTTCATAGCATGACACGCATGCCATGAGAAATCCATACATACATCACATACATGATGGGCCATACTATTCACATCAATCCTTACAAAAACGAGTTATGCATAGAATCCAATTCTATCGGGTGACATGAACACATAATACAATATAACGTGGCTATGACCACGGTGGTCCCGCTAGCCGGTTAGCCAGCAGGGTTCGAAGGGGTAGCGCCCCACGCTGGTTGAGAGCAGTGCGCTCGGAAACCTTTTCTAGGGCATGAATCTTATTCATGTAACCGAACCTCAAAAATCATCGGATTAATTATATTAACCCTATTCTGAACCAATCTGATCACTACCTTGATACGACCACGCACTGCGGCATACTCCGATGGCAGAATTTCGACCGATAGGAGTATCACACAATGTGGTCTCGAACAAGCCGAGTAATCATCTGGTGTTCATACCTTCCGCAAACCGATGTACTACCTCAAAAAAACGACCGATCTTTTCGAACAGTGCCTAGATCGTTCCATCCATATGAACCGATCTAGGTTATCAGACCTGACTAGTAATAGACCCAATCAACTACGACGAAGCACAGCTGGGTGCAGTTGAGGCGCTGGTGAGCACAGGCGACGACACCATAACCAGCAGCCCACCTCAATCACCAAGTATAGGCTTAATCAAAAATCGACTAGCATCAGAACTGAATCAACCGCCAAAATCCAAATAAAACGAAAAGGGGGACGGAAGGGGAGGAGCTCAGAGGCGCAGGAGGAGCCGACGGCACGGGCTCTCCGCGTGGGTGCCGACTGTGTCGGCCGACACGGACCGGGCCAAAGACCAGTGCACGCGGGAGGACTAGGCGCGGTAGAGTCACCGACAGTAGAGGCGCATGGGAAGATCGGTGGAGGTGGCGGTGCCATGCTTAGGACCTCTATTCGGCCAAAGCAAAATTAAACCTCCAGAAGAAGAAACAAGAAAGAGGATGAGAAGAAGAAAAAATGGGGAGAGAAGAGAGCACTGGCCGCCCAAATGAGCAAAGACGGGGCCGAGCCGGGCGGTAGAGCTGTGCATGTGGTGCGCCCAAGAGGCGCTCGGGGCCAGGCGCGCCAAGGGCGGCGCATGGCCACTGGAGGGAGGCGGCACTAGAGGGAGCCGAGCCACAAGAGAGTAGGGCACGGAGACCGCAGGGAGCTAGGCCTGGCTTGGAACCGAGCGAGGGCACGTAGGAGAGTGGAGGCGATGCCATAGGGGGAACCGAGAGAGGAGCGAGGTGGTAGATCGGCGAGAGGGAGACGGCGGAGGGGCCGAGCACGCATGAAAAGGAGGCGCTCATGGGCGCGACGTAGGAGCAGGCCGAAGGGGAGACGGTGGAGAAGAAATAAATCAGGGGATCAAGTAGGGTTAGAGTAGCGAAATAAAACGTGGGGCAGCGAAAAAAATTGGCGCCTATCTCTCTCAAATGTAAATGAAATAAAGGGCACTCGGGATTCTATTTTACCCCATTTAGACCCATGGGCATCCCATTTTCAAGTCTTCATTTCCCGAGTGTACTATAAAACACTTGGGAAAATTATTTCTAACGAGTGTTGACTTCCAGTCCTGAGGGCGCTATGAAACACTCGGGACTGTCCCGAGTGTTTTCGTGCTGACACTCGGTAAACATGTAGGCACTCGGGAAATAAGCAGTTTCTGGTAGTGCACCATGTTCTCTCTCAAGTTGTAACACCCCGATTTCCAAAATTGGGATGTTAATATTTAATTTGGTGATCTCGTGTTTAGTTAAATGGTTGCAATAATAATAATAATAATAATAAATCAAATTGTTTGAAAGATCGCATTTAAAAATTTAATTGTACTAATTTCTTGTTTTCGCATGTATCACAAAAATCATATCATCATGCATGCAATAGTATCTCTGCTCTCTTTTCCCGTTTGACCGATCAGCAGATTTAAACGTCTGTGTGACCCATCCTTTTTGCTGCCTTCTCTCCACCAGGAAAACCTCCGTGACCGATCCCCCTTCTTCCTCACTGCTATTTATTTCACTGCCATCCCCATGCCACCTTCCCAACCGAGCAACCCACTACCATTTCATTTCCTCCCACCACCCACTGCCATTTCTCCACCCAGCTGAACCTGTCCTCCCCCACTACCTATTTATTCTCCCTCCCAACATAATCATTCCACCACCCTCAGTCATTTCTATCTCCTCTCCACGCCATCTTTCTTCCCCCAACAGAACTTACCGGAGCAGAAAACTTGAGCTCAACTCCTTGCACTTCTCTCCTTCAAATCTCATCCAAAAACACAAAACCAAGCCATGCATGATATACCAACGCGTTCCTCGTCACACAAGCATTCCATTTTTGCAAGAGCTTCCCGCATGCAAGGTCATTTAAGCGATTTGAAGAAGAGGGAAGGAAGTGGAAGCAAGCGGCGCATGGCTGGCGCAGTAGCCGTGGGCGCGGCCGAGAGTGGAAACTAGCGCAGGGTGGCGTGGCCCGAGCATGCATGTGGGGGTCAAGCTTCAAAGCAAGAGGCGGCACATGCATGCACGCGGTGGATGCGGACAAGAGGCTGAGCGGGACACGGAACCAATGACTACTACGACGGACGTGGACGAGTGGCTGAGAAGACGGCGTCTAGTGATGATTCCCACGCCTAGTGCTTTGCGGTAAAATCCTTAGTATTAATTGTGTTACAAATGTTATGTCGTTAGTTGTGTATGTTGCACAATCGTCATAAGCATAGCATCTATTTATGCAAGTTATAGTGTAAAAAATTGTTTGGTAGCTTAGACCGGTGTAACTCCCTGGTTAGGTGTGCGTAGGAGTGATCATGTGATGTTATGTTAGTGGATACAAATAATTAGGTCATTGTAGCAGAATATGTATATTGTTGATCGATGGATGTCGAATTATATATATTCTTCGGATTAATCGATCGGATGTCTTAAGTAATAGTTATGTGAGTCATACTTGCTAGAATTGGGAGAAGGCCATAGCAATGGATTATTTGACCCCGAATAGATATTTGGATTGCCACGTAATTAGTAGATAAGTCATATGTGCCGAGTTGATGGAATTGTGCCCACAGTTGGATTAGTAGATAAATGATCATTAGTTGATCGTAGAAGCACATATGTGATTGGATTGGTAGATGTAGCACACGACTAGTTCAGTGATATGGATACAAGTTGATCGATTAGTGAGCTATTAAATGTTGGATGTGCAATTAAATTATAAAGCTCATTAGGTGTCGGTTAGTCAAATAAACCTTGGTCGGTGGAAATTTTGGTGTATGCGATTATGATTTGTCGAGGTGAGATTAGTAGAGCTAGATAGATAGTATTAGCTAAGATAGTCTAGTGGATAATGATTGATGAATTAGTGATGGTCATATGCCCATAACTTGGTGAATTTCATACAATTATTAGATGGATTGTATGGATGAAAGATCGTGAGTCCGGACATTATTTGTTGGATTGACTACCTTGATTATGCCTTAGTGGATGTGTTAGTACGGGATTTAGATCGAGATATGATGATATGATCCAAGAATGTTATGCATGTGATTAGATTCAACACCAGATAATCAGTTAAGTGAATGATTATGAGAGGACTAGACGCATGAGGTTGTGCATGGTGAGTACCCCTAATTGATGATAATAGAGTAACACATGCATAATGAGTTGGATCAAATTAGAGGATTTATCATGGATTACTAATTCCGATAAAGATCATCGGTTAGCAAGAAGGATAGAAGTTAGTTTCAGATGTCCAAAACTCCGTTAGCGTAGAATGTTGTTTTTTCCTTTTCAGCGATTTAATAACCCGAGCTAAATTCAAATGGCTATAACCTTCGCATACGAACTTCAAATCAAATGAATCTTTTTTCTAAATTAATATAAAATCATGCTCTGTATGAATATGTAAAAATATTTTGATGTGCTTGCTTTTGGATGTATTTTTCCTATTTGTGATTTATTCTCGGTTCTTTCAAACAGACGCCACAGTTCGCGAGCAAACTTAACAACGATCAAGCGACCTCACTCTCTGAAAAACCCAAGCAAGGCAAGCACCCCTTTTGATCATGTTGATCCTACTATTTTACTTATTGTATTTCTTTTTGCAAAATCTATTATGCATGTGTGTATCTTCATATGAAATTGCCATGTTTGGGATAACAGTAGATGTAAATCCTATTCGATGCATGTTTGTCCTTGAAATGTTGATGCTCTTACTGTTGTTGTAATACTTCAATTTATTATAAGAAAGAAATCTCACAAAAGAAAGATTAGATATAAGAAAAAGAGGGTTTATGCAGTTTTTCAGCAACCTGGGCCTCGGGCCTTGGCCCAAGAGGCCCATGAGGGGCCGGCCACGTATAAAAGGAGGGGGAAATCCTAATGTACTATAGCTACAGTGCACACTGCCACTGTAGCATCCCGCCCCCTCAATGTTGCTCTACCAAGATGAGGAGAAGAGGAGAAAGGAGGAAGAGGAGAAAGGAAGGAGAGGAAGGAAGAAGAAGAAAAGAAGAAGGAGAAGAGGGGAGTTCTTCGGGAGATTGATCTTCGTCGTCCTACAGGTCTTCAAGGGTAGCGAAGGTTCCAATTTATTGTTTGGTATTGTTTGGATGCGAAATTATTTAGTAGGATGAAATCGAATTGCTATTTTAGGATTTCTAGTTTATGTCTATTATGTCGCGCGGTCTGTTTCGACCTGTTAGATGCCAATCTGGAGGTTCTCCCCTCCTAGAGAATTTTAGCCATGGTTGCTAGATTTCCATAGCCACCAAGATCACCAAAATCCGATCTGTGGTTCAAAAGTTATGATAAATTCCTTATTGCTGTCCTGAGAAACTTGACGAGTATTGCCGATTTAGATGTTTGTTGAAATATGAATTGTTTAGGGGCAGATTCAGACTTGTCACCCCAAAGGCTTTCTGTAGATAATTTTATTATATTTCTATATTGATAAAGAACACCCAAATTGGACTCATAGAGTAAACGTTATGTTATATTCTTCATTCACAGATCGATTGTCCGGATGTATGTCCGCGTGCATTTTCAACTCTGTTTAGTCAAATATTTTGGCGTAATTAGGAAATATTATGAACTAGAGTTTTGTAGGTTTCCTTGTTAATTTTCATTGAGCACTGGATTCATGTCATTTCGAGTTCCAGATCATTAATTATGAATTTTTCCGTGTCGATGTCTAGAATTATTTAGAGGGGCGAATTGTATGTTTTCAATTCGGGTCTATCCGTTGTATTGGGTAGTCAAGGGGGTATTATAGATCGCCGGTTGCGTCGTCATATTGTGTGTTCTTATGTTTGAATACGCATTCGTGTAGGCGGCGAGGTGGCGAGTGCAGGAGCACCTCCGTTGCCTCCTAGTACGTCACATCGCGGAAGGCAAGTACAATGTGTTAAGACATGTTAATTTCTGTTGAATGTTGTTAATGCAATGTTACTTCTATGATCCATGTTCATACTTCATGTTATACAGTTCAATGTTGTTGATGCGATGCTATTTCTATGATCCATGATTCAAACGTCATGATATTTATTCTTTCTTAGTTGATAATCCATGTGAATGAAAGAGGTGACACTCATTGCATATATTCATTCCATTCTTGCATTGTTCGTGTTCCGTCCACGGGAGTGAAATTGTAAAGACCCATCAACTCCAGTATGGGCACGTAAGACCCACCATTCCAATGTGGGCAATTTCGGATACCTGTATGAAACGTTCTTCATACGGTGATTGGATCCCTGGACTTTGTTAAGTACGGGCTTAAGTGAGCACCGACGGGTGTGTTACTCGCTATACCGGTATAAGCACGTGTGCAGTCCATTTCTTTCAATGCATCCATTCATTCCATATATACTCATAAGTGTTCAGAGATAAATTCATAATTCGTATTGAGATTGACTTGTTCATAACCTGGTTTGTTCAATTGTTTACTGTACTTGCTGAGTTTCGACTCATCCTTGCTTATTTATTTATTTAGGTGATCATTGATGACGGCTTGTTGGGAGAGGGTAGACAAGTACACTTCACTCAGTTCACCATAATTTACTTTCATTAGTAATGTTGATTTTGTCTTTCAATTGTTAACCGAGGAACTGTAGTAGATAAATTTACTATTGCATGATATTTCTCTTCATGTTAGGTTTTCTTGTTAAATGATGCTAGTTGTAATACCTCATAAATCCAGCTAGGTTGTATCGTTTCGAACGTCTGGGAATTTTATTCGAAAACGAGATTTAAAACTTTCCGGAATCGAATCGGTAAAAAGAAAGAAGTCGGAGGGAGTAAAAGAAACAACTTTAGGCGGATTTTTCCAATCAGCGGGGGGGCTAAACGCTATTGTACGTCAACCTGGGCCGCAGTCACACCCAGAGGCCCAAGAGGGGCCGGCCGGCCCATGTAGGGGCCGGCCAAAAAGGGGGGGGCGCCACTCCCCCCCTAAACCCTAGCCGCCACCTTGCCTCCTCCCCTCCCCCTTGGCCGCCTCCTCCCCTCCCCCAAGCCGGCCTCCTTGCTGCTCCTTGGCACCTCCTCGCTGTGGTGGTGCCATCTCCGTGATCCCCGGCGCCCTCCTCAAGGTCCCTCCAACATCGCTGTTCCCGCCGCCGACGCCTGCTCGCTGCCTCCCGTGGCCGCCCTAAGAGAAGGAAGGAGGGAAGGGAGGAAGGCCGTGTGCAGCGGATCATAGTCGTTCTACGGGTCTTCAAGGGTAACGAAGGTTCCGATTCGCTGTTTGTATTAGTTTTGTTGCTCTTTTGTTCGTTTGATTTGGTTTAGTCTGCGAATCCAGATCTGTCCAGTTTAGAGCAGTAGGTTGCACGGCAGATTGAAGGCCTTTAGAGTCCGAATCTCAGGTCGATGTCTTCTGGAGATATGATCCTGGTCTCATTAGCTTTCTTTTGGCACCTGGATCACGAATTTTCACCCAGTAGATTAAACGTTATGACTGTTTTACTACGTGCTGGTCTGTCTGTCAGAAATGTTGGATATAGTCGGTTGCACCTAGGTTTTGATCTAGTTAGAGTCAGAATCAGGTCGGCCACCCAACTAGGTTTATGAAGATAATTTCACCATCTTTCCAGGCTGATAAATATCACTTTATTTGGATCAGTGGTTTAAAAGTTAGAGCCTTTTCTTTAGGGCTGTTCTGAATTCTGGACAGACTGCAGTTATAGTTTTTCATTGGATGGTTAGACCTCTGTTTTGGCCGAATTAGAGTTTACCATCAACTAGAGTTTCGTAGCCTGTTACGTTAAGAAAATCTGGGCACTGGTTTCGTGTCGTTTCGAGTTCCAGATAATTAAATATGCTTTTTCTCGTACCGCTGCTCATAAGGGCTGAAATCTGGCAGAATAGTTTATTTTCAATTTGGGTCTATGCGGTATATTGAATAGTCAGGGGTTATTGTAGAGCATCGGTAGCAGTGTTATATCATTGTTCTTATTTTGGGAACATGCTTGTGTAGGCGGTGAGACATCCCGTGGGAACACCTCCGCTGCTCGCTAACGAGTCACTACGCAAAAGGCAAGTACTGTATGCATAATGATATGTTGTTTACATGAATGTTTTGTGCCTTGTTCATGATGTTGATATACTGCAAGTACCTTGTATACTATGTTTGATGCAAAAATATGATGTGTGAGTGAATGTTTATATTTGTTCGTACTTGTAGAAGAATGCCATGTGTTTCTTTTCAATTATGAGTACTATTCAATATTGCCATGGGATCACATCATGACATGCATAAATTACATTTGTAAGACCCATCAATTCCAAAGATGGGCACTTGAAAATCCCATCAATTCCGAATGGGTACATGAGTCCACCATTCCAATGTGGGCCATGTTACGTGAGTCCACCATTCCAATGTGGGCCACGTTGACTGGCCGATGAAACGCTCTTCATACGACATTTTAAGTGAACACCGACGGTGTTTCACTCGCTATACCGCAGATATGCCGCGATATGTCCAATTCCTTCAATGCATCATTCCACTTCATCCATTCATAAAGTTGTTTCAATAATGTTCAAATTATGAAAGTGATATATTGTTCATAGAATGTTTGATTGTTACATACAATTACTTGCTGAGTCTTTGGCTCATTCTTGCTTTGTTGTTTTATTTAGGTAAATGACAAGGAAGAATGATCTTGTGGAGGGTAGTTCATCACGATGCACTCACTACCATAAACCAAACATTTTGAGGACTTTTACTGTCGTTAATTATGACTTGTGTTGAATTGTAATAAGCCAGTTTGGTCATAACTACCTTATCTCAAAAAATTGTTTATTTCTATTCCATTGATTAAACCTGACGATGAATTCTTGTTTCCGTATAATCTTTCTACTTGATTAACCTGGTCATGTGATTTGATGTTATTCTTCTAAAGAGTAGTGGTTGTAGGTGACATTTTGACTTCCTTATAGTCAGGGTGTTACAGTTGGTATCAGAGCGGGCTTTAGGTCCGTGGTAATTAAGTTATTAAAATGACACACTGTGCACAGTAGGTGGGGTTTGGGAAATCCATTGTTTCCGCATTTCTAGTGATGTTGTTCATTAGGTTTTATGGTATAGAATTGCTTCTGTACTATCTTTCTTGTTATTAAGCTATGACGTGATGCGATATCCTATATATCTATGAATTATTCTATGATTGTCATGAGATGATCCTATATATTCATAATTGATTGCATTAGTTATGCGACGCAGAGCGGACGCCGAGCGCTTGAGATCGTGGTTGTCGCCCCGGTTTTGCCAGGCTACACCAATGTTCGTGTTGTAATAGTAGAGAAGTTCTTACCCCTGCTCCATAGTTCTGTGTTGAGCCCGAGCTCATTGATGAAGTTGTTGTCCTTCTCAAGTTTGTATCCGGTTTTTCCGTTGTAGTTTCGATAGATCGTGAATTTCTTTTGAATGGAGGGTTATAATGAAGTGGGCAATCTCTAGTAGATTTGATCGTTCTTTGAGACAATTATTGTTCTTTCTACTATTGTGATATTTCGCCCACGTGAGCGTAGTTAAATTGCAAGATTTATCTTTTCACCAAGTTCTGCTTTACCCTATTGGAAAATTCAACCCGTGTGTTCGCTGGAGTTTCGGCATTGGCGATTTCTTTTGCAAGTTCTTTATCAAGTGCACAATGATCTTGCATATTTCTTTTGGGATGCTTTAGACAAGAGTTCTCTACTTTGATTTCTCGATTTTGATAAATTCTTGTCCGGTGGTAATTGATGAATTTCTCTTAGGTTCATGATTCATGGTAGTTGATGAGATCCAATAGGTCTTTAATGGTTCTCTCAAAATATTATGGTTTTTCATTGTTGAATTTCTTTTATTTTAAATGATCTTCGATAGCTGGCAATATTGATATTTCCAAGTTTGTTCCTTCTTTCACATTGGAAAATAGCGACTGCTTACTCGCTTGATAGTTTGTATAATGAGAGTTTTATGTTGCAAGTTCGTTAACATGAGGAAGCATTGGCTCCATGTATTTCTTTTGGATCATTCCGCCTTGAAGTTTAACGATCTCTTTTCTCGAGGATTAGTGTTAAAACCCTTTTGGGGTGCCTTGTGGTGATTAAGTCGGAGATGGTAATCAAACAAATTGGTTGGCTACGGGTTCCTATTGGTCCCTAGATGTTTTTCAAAAAAAAAAACAATTCTTGTTTTTCTGATTGTTAAGCTCTCTTTGCTACTTGTACACGATATTATTGACAAGATCATTCTTTTGGTAAGGGTCCTATCTCACTTGTTGATTAAGGGGACCTGGTTAACCGTTTGGTATTTTGGGGAACGGGAATTAGCTTTTACAAAGTTTGTCAAAGAAAGTCTTGACTCTACTCGTTTCTTTTGGAGTAGTTGGAATGTTGGAGTTTAGAACCTCTCTAAAAAAAATATCGAACCCCTTTTCTAATGTTATGGTGGAGTTGTGTGAGAGGTTTGTTTCAGCTTTGTGGTTTTCGTACTAAGTTTCCTTTCTAGAATAAGTTGTTATTACAATTCCATTTGATACTGAAAAATTTCTATAACACGATTTGCCATGTTCCTTTAGAAGGTTTATTGACATGATCAGTAATGTGATGGCAATGTTGATTCCTTTATAAAGAAAGAGAGTTGTCCGCCTTTCGTAACATTTCTAAAACGATCAAATTTCCGCTTTGGTGTTCATGCTCTTTGGGGAATTCAAGTTCTTTGTGGTAAACATAGTTTGTCGAGTAAAGCGATATGTTGAAAAAATATTATAATAGTTCTTCCATGATGCGGTGTTTTGATCTTGAATACCCGCTTGTTCCTAACGGTTAAGGTCGGATATTCTATTTTTGTGAGGCCTATATTTTCAACTGTGGACTTCCCATATGTTTTCTGAGTTCGTTGCCTAATTGGTTTTCCCCTGAGTTCTGTGTTCCTTGCGAGTGGTAAGTGATTTTTCAGTTGGTGAAGATCGTTTCTATTTGCCTCTTCTTTCGAGAAGGAATCAACCCATTCATTCCACGTGGGTCTTCCGAAAAGTTTTCTAAGTGTTGTTATGGGCTTGATGTTAATACTGTAGTAAATTGATCGCCTTTAGTGGCATCGCTCAAATAAGAATATTTCAAGTTTAGCTTTCACGGTACCTTGGAGCTCGTGAATCAACTGATAACTGAAATTATTTTGGGTAACTAGAGGAATTGAATTAACCTATTGTTTCTTAAAGATTTCGTGTGATTTAGTCCGAAAGACTCCTTGGTTTGAGTTCGCTAAGTGAGGTTGCAATAAAAGAATATTTTCGTTGATCTCTTCGAGACGAAGTTAATCTGTTTGCTTTCCGTGAAATCCTGTAAAGGGAAATGTTTCGAGTTTTGTGGCTGAGAACATTTAGATCTCGTGTTTCCCAAGTAGATGAACTGTTTCGAGCAAGTTGTCCTGTTGAAGGATCTTATCGATTCTTAATTAAATCTTGTGATTATTTGAAGCGTCCCTAAATTTGTTGCTCTTTCCGCTCAAGAGATGGCGAATTTCAAACGTAATATCTTTCTTTCGTGTCATACCGTTATTTGCTATTCTCTTTGAGGATGTGTGCCTCCCATTTATGAACTCACTTTCGCTTTCCAAGATCACCTTTATCGAATATTTCTTTTGGTTTCATGGCCGTGAGGAGCAACGCTTCCTCGTATGAATGAATTTGTTTTTGTTCGCTCTTCCTTTGAGAAAGGATCACGCTTCGTGTTGCGAAGTGTTTGCAAGGTGAAAGTTTGGCAACCGCTTGGTGGTGGATGAGTAATCGTAGCGACGATATTTTGCTACCAAGTTATCGGAGGAGTAGTAGAATGTGAAATAGTTTTGATCTGATCCTTGGAGGGAAATTGATTCACATGGAATGTTTGGTTTCAACTAAGTCCTAAAAGTGTTACGACCGAGTAGAACCTATGGTATAGTGAAACTTCGTAACTTCAGCTCATGATTGAATGGTCGGTGATTATCGAAGGTATGAAAACCTTGATTACTTCTATAGAGCAACGCAATTGAATAATGATGCGAGATTAGGTGAGAAATTTCTAAGTATGCAAATGAGTGAGTAGGTTAGAATTGGGGAAAATGTTGGAGAGTCAATCCGCTGATTTCCTATATGTTATAATTGAAATTTGTGGTAGAGATCTTGGAGATTAAATTTGGGTTTGCATTGTTATGTTAGACCTTTGGTCACCAATGAGTGTGTGTAGAGAAAGTGGAATAAAGGAGTTTCGAGCAAAGGAATGATCATTGATAGAACCTTTTGATGTAGTACATGAGCGTGTGTACTGTGGATTCGAGTTGTTCTTGAAAAATTAGAGGTAATGTATTTATGTGACATCTTGGCTTTCAATAGCCGTGATGTTACAAAGGATCTATTTTTGAGGCGCTTTGGGTGCCTTCAATCAAATTATGGTTGATTAAGTAGAATGAGATGCATAGAGTATTCTGAGGATTCAATGGAGCCACCCACAGGTGTGGAGGATGTATTTCAATTTGAGTATAATTTGAGGATGTTTAACTAAGAGGTTTTAGCTCATGTGGTAGTCGGTGAATTCAATTTCAAGGTTCGAGAGAAATTCTATTCCTAGAAGAGAGAAACGTGGAAAGGTATGTTCATCTGATAATGAAGTGTTTTCTTGATTCTCGCTTCGAGTTTTGTGTCGTTGACTTGTATTTTCCGCAATTTGAGTTGGCGCTGTGTTGGCGTGTTGATTCTTTCCAAATTCGCATAAACCGCAAGTATTTGGTTTGAGCGCTCGAGTGATTTCTCCTTTGGTTGTCGTGGTGTTCATTTGTAAACCGCTTATTTGGAGAATGGATTTGTTTTCGAGATGATTGTCAAATTTAGAATCTAACCTTTGGGGAGAGTTAGCATTGCGTGGATGCGATGAGGACTCTATTTTCCAGCTGGATTATCTTCGTTTGAAGGTTGCGTAAATTGGGAAGTTAGCATATCGCATTGACCGCCTCGGATCCTTATACGGCACGCGATCGTCCGTATGCTCGAGTGTTGCTTAGTATCCGAGCAATTCCAAGCTTGAAATATCGTTGTTTCATTCCGCACGTTGTTTCCTTACGAGTAGATTGTGCGTAGATTCGAGGTCGAATCTTTTCTAAGGGGGATAGAGTGTAATACCTCATAAATCCAGCTAGGTTGTATCGCTTCAATGTCCGGGAATTTTATTCAAAACGAGATTTAAAACTTTCCTAATCGAATCGGTAAAAAGAAAGAAGTCGGAGGAGTAAAAGAAACAACTTTAGGCGGATTTTTCCAATCAGCGGGGCTAAACGCTATTGTCGTCAACTGGGCCGCAGTCACACCCAGAGGCCCAAGAGGCCGGGCCGCCCATGTAGGGGCCGGCCAAAAAGGGCGCCACTCCCTAAACCCTAGCCGCCACCTTGCCTCCTCCTCCCCTTGGCCGCCTCCTCCTCCCCCAAGTCGGCCTCCTTGCTGCTCCTTGGCACCTCCTCGCTGTGGTGGTGCCATCTCCGTGATCCCCGCGCCTCCTCAAGGTCCCTCCAACATCGCTGTTCCTCGCCGCCGCCGACGCCTGCTCGTCGCCCCCGGTGGCCGCCCTAAGAGAAGGAAGGGAGGGAAGGGAGGAAGGCCGTGTGCAGCGGATCATAGTCGTTCTACGGGTCTTCAAGGGTAACGAAGGTTCCGATTCGCTGTTTGTATTAGTTTTGTTGCTCTTTTGTTCGTTTGATTTGGTTTAGTCTGCGAATCCAGATCTGTCCAGTTTAGAGCAGTAGGTTGCACGGCAGATTGAAGGCCTTTAGAGTCCGAATCTCAGGTCGATGTCTTCTGGAGATATGATCCTGGTCTCATTAGCTTTCTTTTGGCACCTGGATCACGAATTTTCACCCAGTAGATTAAAAGTTATGACTGTTTTACTACGTGCTGGTCTGTCTGTGAGAAATGTTGGATATAGTCGGTTGCACCTAGGTTTTGATCTAGTTAGAGTCAGAATCAGGTTGGCCACCCACTAGGTTTATGAAGATAATTTCACCATCTTTCCAGGCTGATAAATATCACTTTATTTGGATCAGTGGTTTAAAAGTTAGAGCCTTTTCTTTAGGGCTGTTCTGAATTCTGGACAGACTGCAGTTATAGTTTTTCATTGGATGGTTAGACCTCTGTTTTGGCCGAATTAGAGTTTACCATCAACTAGAGTTTCGTAGCCTGTTACGTTAAGAAAATCTGGGCACTGGTTTCGTGTCGTTTCGAGTTCCAGATAATTAAATATGCTTTTTCTCGCATCGCTGCTCATAAGGGCTGAAATCGCGTAATAGTTTATTTTCAATTTGGGTCTATGCGTATATTGAATAAATGGGGTTATTGTAGAGCATCGGTAGCAGTGTTATATCATTGTTCTTATTTTGGGAATATGCTTGTGTAGGCGGTGAGACATCCCGTGTGGGAACACCTCCGTTGCCTGCTAACGAGTCACTACGCAAAAGGCAAGTACTGTATGCATAATGATATGTTGTTTACATGAATGTTTTGTGCCTTGTTCATGATGTTGATATACTGCAAGTACCTTGTATACTATGTTTGATGCAAAAATATGATGTGTGAGTGAATGTTTATATTTGTTCGTACTTGTAGAAGAATGCCATGTGTTTCTTTTCAATTATGAGTACTATTCAATATTGCCATGGGATCACATCATGACATGCATAAATTACATTTGTAAGACCCATCAATTCCAAAGATGGGCACTTGAAAATCCCATCAATTCCGTAATGGGTACATGAGTCCACCATTCCAATGTGGGCCATGTTACGTGAGTCCACCATTCCAATGTGGGCCACGTTGACTGTAGTATGAAACGCTCTTCATACGACACTTTAAGTGAACACCGACGGGTGTTTCACTCGCTATACCGGTATATGCTGCGATATGTCCAATTCCTTCAATGCATCATTCCACTTCATCCATTCATAAAGTTGTTTCCAGTCAATGTTCAAATTATGAAAGTGATATATTGTTCATAGAATGTTTGATTGTTACATACAATTACTTGCTGAGTCTTTGGCTCATTCTTGCTTTGTTGTTTTATTTAGGTAAATGACAAGGAAGAATGATCTTGTGGAGGGTAGTTCATCACGATGCACTCACTACCATAAACCAAACATTTTGAGGACTTTTACTGTCGTTAATTATGACTTGTGTTGAATTGTAATAAGTCAGTTTGGTCATAACTACCTTATCTCTCAGAATTGTTTATTTCTATTCCATTGATTAAACCTGATGATGAATTCTTGTTTTCGTATAATCTTTCTACTTGATTAACCTGGTCATGTGATTTGATGTTATTCTTCTAAAGAGTAGTGGTTGTAGGTGACATCTTGACTTCCTTATAGTCAGGGTGTTACACTAGTGGTTCATTTTAATTATTCCTTGATTATGTTTTGATGAATTCAGTTTTTATTCCTGCCGTGCTACTTTTAAAGTTGGTCTCTATATGTACTTAGAGGAGTTTCAGTTTAATTTTTGCCACAATTTTGTTGTATGTTAGTTCTTTAGGTAGCATTTTGGCTTCCGAATAGCCAGGGTGTTACAGTTGTTGTGAGATCCCGGGGTATTTAGCTTGTAATACTTAACTAATCAAATGATTAAAGTATTACAAATCAAATATCACGGCTCTCGGTGTATATGTACTTCCCATAAGTGCAGTACACATGCCCAATACAAAAATTATGCATGAACTCCATTCATCACATAGAATCCAAAGCACAGCTAAACGATACGAAAGATATACAACATAGAGTTATTGCAAAAAGGGGCCGACCGGCCAAATACAACTAAAAGAGTCAGGATAGGACTAGATGATGTAAAGGCTTCGACACGTGCTCTAAACTACTTACCAACGGTAGTGAGAGGTGGTATCAATGAATGCCAAACAAACTAGAGAATTCGTGTGCTGTGGGTAAAGTTGTACACATCTGTAGAGTGTAAATCTATTTCAATAGCCGTGCTCGCGGTCATGAGAGTGCTTAGTGCAGACTAAATGGGTATAGTCTTGATTTTCATAAAAAAACAATTTTCATCGAAAAACATGGGAATGGTCTCATTAGTTTATAACTAAGTTGAGAGCCTTGATTATGGATGAAAATAAAATGTTGCTCGCAGCCGAGGAGAGTTGCGAGTTGTTGTAATTATTTGTTCAATTACTTGCTAACTGTCTTGTGTCTATCTAACTACTTTTTAACTTATGTTGCAAAATACTAGTATGGATATTGCAAATAAAACTTGCTTTAAGCAAAATAACTTGTACAGTAGAGTCTCATCCATTGCTAGCCTTGAATTTATATAAATTCTGCGATACACTATAAATCTTGCTGAGTACGCAATGTACTCAATCTTGTTTAAATTGTTGTTCTGAGTAGGAGGATGAACCAGTTCCAGACGACGACCAATCTTTTTAGAGCTTAATCCTTGTTAGTTGCCTGTGGGATTGGATGGGGCATGCCACTGGAAAATTTTGGTTTATTTACTGTGTTTTTCCACTGTACTCTATTGTTACTTGAGTTTTATTTGGTCGATCGGCCTTTGTAATGAAAATTCGTTATGTATCGTTTAAAGTTAAGTCCTTTTGTAATCCTGTTGTATGTATGAAATGTGTATGGGTGTGGTTATCAATATTGTGGAGGTGTGTACTAGCCTCTGATCATGGGACTAGTGCGGTACACATACGAGAGCTTCGGGTATTCAAAACCCAGGGTCCGACACAAGTGCTACAAAATACCATATTAATCATAGGAAAGAGAATTTTTTTTACACCGTCGATTCCGATTGGTCAATATTATAGCAGTACAAATTAATCAGATATAGATATGAGGGTTGTAACTATATTTCCAACATAAGCATTAAAGTTGCAAACAAACTATTTTATGTTACCCTTAGGAATCGACCACGGACGTGTGCGCTCTTTGCAACACGTGGACACCAAGACACATGTCCATATGTTTCGACCGCACCTGCTTCTTGTTCCCCGAGCCCTCACCTTACAACGTCCTCACTCCTCACTCTCGCTGATGCGCTACCAAACCTCGTCCACGCCACACTCGTTCCCCATATCACCACACCTCGTCCTCGTATGTAACATCCCAAAATTTTGTTATCAAAAATAAAATTAATAAAGTTATTATTTTATTGGATTTTCTAAAATTTTAAAAGAGTTCTCTTGGATTTTTAGGATTTTCCTATATTTTAATGTCATAATGCAAATTTACTAAGTTTTATGGGGTTTTCTCGGATTTAAAGTGAAAAATGATAATTGAGTTAATTTCTTGAAATTTTTGGATTTTAATTTTTTTTTCCTAATTTCCATAAAATAAGAATAATTTATGTGCAAAATAAAAGCCAACTTTAAGTTAGACTTAATTATGTTAAGTTCAAAATAATTCAAGGAATTTTTGTGACTTTTTTTAGAGTTTGTGAACTCTATTTGCTATTTTCTAAAGGCCTATTTGATTTATTGCTATTTCTGAAAATAAAAAATCAATTAAAATCCGAATTTGTCTCTCGGGCTGAAATTTTCTCCATCCGGCTCATCTTTTTCTTTTTCTAGCCACCCACAAAATTTCACTTCGCCTCGCCAACCCGCCTCCACTCTCTCTCCTTCTCTCAGTTCCACCCCACACTCATTTGTCGGCGCCGTCTTCCTCCTATAGTGTTCTTCTTCCTCTTGCCCCGACCGCCATTGCCGCATGCGAAGCTCATCAAGGCTGCCCGCATCTTCCTTTTCTCTCACGCATTCAACGAAAAATGAAGCCCGACACCCTTTCGCACTTCATTTCATCTGCTTCTCCTCTCAGAACCCACCTTAAATTGCATTTGTGCATCGCCAAGGCCGACAAACCGTCGTGCTAGATCTCCACCTCCGCCACCACGTAGTCTATCAAAAGGGGCACCTTGTGCCCCATCCTTCACTCATCATTCCACTCGAATCTCACCTCCTCTCCTCCTCTAATCTTGCCGATTTTGTGTTTTTCCTCGCCGCATCCGAGCGCTTCTGCCACCAATTTTCTTCACCAACGCCTTCACCTCACCATGTTCTACTCCGTGCTAGCCTCTACTTCACTGGAGCATCACCGGAACACCTACTTCACCATCGACCCGAACACGCCTTGGCCTTCTCCTCGTTGTCGCCACACCTTTGCGTACTCACCGCTGATTTGGTGTGCATTAGGTCCAGCATGTAATACCCCGAATATCAATTAGAGAGAATATTAATCGGGTGAGGGAATTAATTGAAAATTCAAGGATTTTGAGGGAATTTTGGAACCTGGGCCTCCGGCCAGTGCTAGAATGACCTAGTGGCCACCATGTGTGGGCTAAGAAGGGGGCGCCCATGGCCCAAGCTCAGGCCGCCCCACCCCCCTTAACCCTAGGCCAAACTCTTTCCCCTTCCCCATGTCGCCACTCCTCCTCCCCAAGACGCCACCCCTCCTGCCCCTTGGTGCCACCCCTACTGCTCCTGGCGCCGCCCCCTGCCATTGGTGCCGCCCCTCCTTGCCCCTTGGTGCTGCATCCCTGCTGCCGGTCTTCGCAAAGGAGAGGTGAAGGGAGACGAGGGGAGAAAGGAGGAGAAGAAGGGTCTTCTTTGTGGGGGATTGATCATCGTCTTCCCACGAGACTTCAAGGGTAACAAAGTGCTTTCCTCGCTGTTTGATGATGATTAGATGCGAATTCAATTAGTTGGATTGGATCGAATTGCTGCCGTTAGATTTTTAGTTATGTCCAGTAGGTGCGTGGCCAATTTTGGGTTTTTAGAGGCCAACTTTGAGATGTCCATCTCCTATAGATATATAGGAATTGTTCTTAGCTTTCCGTAGCCACTAAGAACACTTAATTCTGACTTACGGATCAAAATATATGGTATAATCTTTCCTGCTGTCCTGAATTCCTGACGAGAATGAACTATCAAGTTGTCTTTTAAAATATGATTAAGATAATGACAGATTCAGAGTTTCCACCCAACTAGATTGTTGTAGAAATTTTTATAACCTTTCTAGAATTATAAAGAACGTCCTAATCGGAGTTGTAGATCAAAAGTTGTGATTTGTTCTTTACTGCTATCTTTTTCCTCTAGACAGAATCTGTCTTATACGTTCATCTATCTGTTAGCATATTCTTTTGGCCGAATTGGTAGATCTTGCCAACTAGACTTTTGTAGATATGTTCGTTAAGTTTTCTTAGGATCTGGGCTCACCTCGCCCGAGTCTCAGATCAATAGTTATGATTTATTCCGTGCTGCTGTCCAGATTCGTTTTCTGTGATTGTGTTGTCTATTTCAGAATAGGACTAATAATTAATTCTTGTGTTGTCGGGAAGGTGTTGTAGAATGTTGCTGGTAGTGTCATGTACCATGTTGTTCTTATTTCAAGTACTTACTTGTGTAGGTGGAGAGGCTTCGGGTTTAGGGGCACCTTCGTTGCCTACTAATGCGTCGCAACGCTGAAGGCAAGTACTTTAATCTTCTTAAGGCTAGTGAATGCTGAATGCTTGATGTTTGCACTATATTTTCTATGATCCATGAGAAGTTTCAGTGTTTATGTTCCTTTCATATTCGTTACTCCATGTTTAAAGATGATGTCTTTCATTATTCATAGTTCATTACATGCATCCATTGATCATGTTTCATCCACGGAAGTGGATTTCAAAGACCCATCAATTCCAGTATGGGTACGTAAGACCCACCATTCCAATGTGGGCAGATTTGGACTCCCATATGAAACGTTCTTCATACGGGTTTTGAATTCCTGCATTTTGTTAAATGCGGGCCTATGTGAACACCGACGGGTGTGTCACTGGCTATACCGGTATAAGCAGAAGTGTAGTTCATTCATTCAATTTATTCATATGTTCTTTTCAGTTCTATGTGCATATCCTTAATTATATTGTATTGTTTATATGCAATGTAGTTCCACTTATTCTTTGCACTTGCTGAGTCTTGGACTAATTCTTGCCTTTGGTTGTTTATTCTAAGTGATCGCTATTGAAGGCATTCATGGGAGGGAGTAGTCACACATAATTCATTCACTTCACAACATTCAAGTTTCAATAATATAATTTTGTTCATGTCTTTCATTCGTTAAGTGATGAATTGTAATAATTAGAGAATGATGACGAATGTTCTATTCCTCTACGTTTTGGTTGATTAAATAATTACTTGTGATCCATGATTACCTCTTTGATATAATTATCTTAGTGGATTCAGTAGACCTCGATAATTGAAGTTTGTTGTAACATCTCAAAACATGATTTGTGTTTCAAATGTATAAAAATGAGGAGAAATTAAAACTTTTGTTGCATCATATTGTTAATTGAATTTTCTGGAAATTCTTTCAATAGGAATTGTGATTTCAAAAACTTATTGCTTTATTTGGTAAAAAGCAAAATCCTTTGAAACTTTCTAATCAAATCTTGTGACCATCCTCTAGAATTATTTTTCCTAGGTTCTAGAACATCTTTATAGCTCCTCTGAAAAATTTCATAATTTTTAGATTTTAGTTGCTATTCTAAGAGGGCAAGTCAAACCAGTTAAATCTTTGGTCAAACCCTAGGGCTGAACGCTAGAACATTTTAGTAGAAAAATTTACTTCTTGAAAAAATCTGGAAATATTTCACAATATTAATGAGTGAGTCAGGAAGCTTCCATAAAAATTTGAGAATTTTTCAAGCTAATATTATAGGTCAACAAAATTCCTAATCATATCAGCCTCATTTTTCCAAAAAAAAAAATCAGCTTTTACTGTTGGGTCGACCGAGCCAATTTGACTCGGCCGAACCCAACCAGCTTAGCCGCACCGCCCATTAGCCTTTCACCGATCCGTCCGATTTGGAGAGAACAACTGATTGAGTGGCCGATCGGACCGCCGACGCCCCATTCACTTGAACCGTCCGATTTGGAGACAACGACTTGGATTGAGTGGCCGATCGGACCGGCCGATCGCCCCATTCTCTTGAGCCGTCTGATCCCGATCGAACGCTCCCGAGCAGCCGCCAACTTACCGTTTCATCGTCTCGCCGCACTGGCCCGGCCGCCGCCTCCTTCGCCCACCTCCGTCAAGGCCGCTGCAGAGCCGAGCCCACGCGGCCGCAGCATGCTACGGCGTCCGCAACGGCGCGCACGACCGCCTCTTGGCTACCAATCATAGGGTTTCGCCACTCACGCCGCCTATCCTTCCGCCCCCGCCCGAACAAAACCCCGGGATGCCCACCTTCTTCCGCACTTCTCCTCCTGGTCGAGGAGAGGGAGCTCATTTGTGCATCTCCCACTGGTAAGTTTCCACCCGCTATGCCTCTCGGCCCTACCTTCCGTGGCCTTCCTATTTTCTCTCATTGGAGCTCTTACCGCTGCTTATAGGGTCCAGGCAAACTCGTGCTCCCACGTGTCCAGAGCACGCCCTAAGTTTGCCCTTAGGCCATCATCGCTTTCAAGTGATGCTTTCTCGCTTTATTGTGTCATCCCCTTCCTTGGAGCCATCTAATGATTTCCCTCGACCAATTTGGTCGATGCATCGCAGACATTTGAAATTGAGTACTTCCCATATTTCTACCGACAAAGACTATTCCCCATCCATTTTCAAACGGGTGGGTTGTTCATCAATTCCGCTCTAATAGCACCTCTTGGGTCTACTTAAGTGTTTTCGATCGCTTTTTGTTCTCTTTTGCTCAGTCGCGTGTCTCTAGTGAGGACCTTACCGCCGCTGCTCGATCACACGTCACGAGCTCCTCCGTGGGTCTCGGTCATTTCTTCACTCAAGTAGCTTCGCATTACCTCAGTAGGAGCTTAGGTGTACTTTCATTGTTCTTTGGTGTCGTCCGCTTGGTGAGTCCTCCCGAGCCATACCTACACCGCCAGCACTCGTTGTCGCTACCGCCGCTTGACCATTCTCCGACTGGCACCGGCCACGGCCGACCGCCGACTATTAGAAACTCATCCTCGCCTTATCGGGCGCCGCCAGTGTCGAGACGCCGGCGAGCCGCGGCAAAGCGTAAGCGAGGCGCCGCCTCGTTGTCGGATTTCACCACCATCAGAACAAGCGCCATTACGACCGGATTGCGCATTAAATGCTAATGATAGATTTGTTAGTTAAAGCAGTTATCAGAATTGTTTCGGGGTGGTTAACATGTGGGGCCGGTATTTAAGTGGGTTTGTCCACGGGTCGTGGACCGATGAACCCAAAGACGCGCATCGGCTCATGCACCGCTTGCATGAGCCATCCCTATGGCAAGTGGGGTCCACTTGTCAGCGCAGAAAATCCTAAAATCAAAATCAGAAAACGCATTATTCTTGGACCCCACCGTCAGTCACCGTGGCTAGCTTGGGTCTCGCTGCAAAAAGTATTAGGTAATCATTTAAAATTCCGAAAGGATTTATTTGTTAACTGAAAAATACAATTAACTTCAAAAATGCATAACTAATTGATAAAAACTCCAAATGAGGTGAACCAAATTATTTTGATCATGTAATAATATTCTATATCCATTTTTTTGTAATCCTCATGTCCACCACTACTCTAGAAAATTTCGCAAAAGTTTTAGATGAGGTGAACAGTGGTAGATTATAATTAAATTAGATTTTTCTGAAAACTGATTTTCAAACGGCTATAACTGCTGCATAGAATATCCAAATGAATTTATTATTGTTGCTAAATTCATATAAAATCATGATTTTCATTCTGTGAATTTTTCATAATTTTTGGATGACTTTGTATTTTAGGGTCTTTTCGGTGTTGTCTGAACACTTCCCTAAACCAGGTCTAACGAAGATTGAAGCCCGTTAACTACCGGACTCAGCTTCTTTGCTGAGTGCAAAACTCTTTGCCGAGTGCCAAATATCTATTTTGCCGAGTGCCGCACTCGGCAAAGAACTGCACTCGGCAAATTCATATTTACCGAGTGCCATGCACTCTGCAGCGATAACACTTAGTAAACACGCGCTTTGCCGAGCGCCGTGCACTTCGGCAAAGGAGGGCACTCGGCAAAGCGGCTGAGGTAATAGCTCCCGCCGACGTCAAGTTTTGCCGAGCGCGCCGCTTGGCACTCGGCAAAATAAATCTTTGCCGAGTGCGTGCATCCGCGCCGGCAAGAAGACACCCTTCTTAGAGTCTTGCGCCCCGCACTCGACAAGCGTTTCTTTTATTGTTTATTTTGGCCTCCAAATTTTTGGTGCAGCCCTCCTACAGTACAAGGTACTCTATGTTAGGATTTGGTACATTTTTGTGGCTTTTGTTATATTTAGTTAATTTATTTCATTTACTATAATTATTTGGAAAATGCAAATTTGAATCGCACGTGCATCGAATAATGGAATTTAATGATTCAAAAATGATAGTCATGTTATTGAGTGTAGTGTGAGGCCGTATCCGAGGAGCGGACCGAAATTTCGAACATCTTGTTGATTTTGGCCATATGAGCCGTGGCGAAGTGTTTTAAATTCTATAAAAAGCAAACAAAGTCCTAAAATTATGAAACTTGTGGAGATGTCATGATATCATATGTGGAGGTCGTGAAAAAATTTGAGAAGGTTTCATGCACGCTTGTCACGCACGATGCTTACAAATCGTGACATCTCCACATGTGATACTTATATCCCGATGGAGATGTCCCGGTTTGAAAGCATCGATTTGACAACGTACCTAAACTCGCTCAAATTTTTATCACACCTCCACATATGATATCATGACATCTCCACAAGTTTCATAATTTTCTGACTTGGTTTGCTTTTATAGAATTTAAAACACTTCGCCAAGAAGTTCACTACCATGTTTCATCAACAAGATGTTCAAATTTCGGTCCGCTCTCGATACTACTCACACTACACTCAATAACATGACTATCATTTTTGAATCATTAAATTCCATTATTCGATGCACGCAGCTCAAATTTGCATTTTCCGAACTAATTATAGTAAATGAAATAAATTAACTAAATATAACAAAAGCCACAAAATGTACCAAATCCTAACATAGAGTACCTGCATCAGAGGAGGGTCTGCACAAAAATTTGGAGGCCAAAATAAAATAACGTTTCCGAAAGTGCCGTGGCACGCAGACTCAAGAAAGGGGTTTTGTTATTTTTTTAAAAAGAACTCTCCATCATATGCGAACTTGGCTCTTTGCCGAGTGCCTCCCGATCCGACACTCGGCAAAGAAATTAAAAAATTGTTTGCCGAGTGCCGGATCTCGTGCACTCGCAAACTTTCTCATTATGACCTAGAGCGCACACGCACACACGCACACACCGCGCCGCCGCCACGCGCCCGCCGCCGCCATCGCCTCGCCCCTCGCGCCCGCCGCCGCGCGCCACGCGCCACGCCACCGCCTCGCTTCGCTGCAGCGCCGCCGCCTCTTCGCCCGCCGCCGCTTCGCCGCCGCACGCCTTGCTACAGCGCGCGGCCGACGACGACGCCGCCGTCGCCTCGCCCGACCGCCATACGCTGCGCCCGGCGGCTCAGACTGGCGACCCGCCCCCGCCAAAGACCGGCGACGAGGTATGGCCTTCCTTCCTCCCTAGGTTCTGGCGCAAAGTGGTGGTGGTGGTTGACGGTGGTGGAGTGGTGGTGGTGGTGGTGGTGGTGGAGGTGGTGGTGGTGGTGGCGGTGGTGGTGGTCGTGGCGGTTGACGGTGGTGTAGTGGTGGTGGTGGTGGTGGTGGTGGAGGTGGCGCGGTGGTTGTGGCGGTGTAGTTGTGGTTGTGGTTGTATATGTGGTTGTCGGCCATCGTATCATTGTTTTTTACATGTTTTGGAAACCCCTCTTTCGTATCATGGTCGAGATCACGTAACCCGCTTAGCGCCTCCGTAGATGCAATTGATGGTTACATTACTCGCTGATACATATGTTAGAGGATGGATGATCGTCATTGGATGTACACGGGCCGGAAAAGTCAGAGTGATTACACCACGGAATGGATGAACAAGACCGATGCTTTCTTGAACTGTGCATTTGGCAAGGCTGCTAAAGGACATTGTCTAGTTTTGTGTCCCTGCAGCAAATGTGGAAACAGGAGAAGGGTAAACAAGGTGGACATGGGTAAACATCTTTTGAAGAATGGATTTACGCCGGACTACACCCGGTGGGTCCACCATGGTGAAGCCCATCGTATGGGAGAGGAGGTGGTGAGACCACGCCGAGGCTTATGATGCCGATGCCGGGTAGCGTATATGTTAGATGACTTTCACCAATGACAGCTCGATGAGGGACGGAGAAGGAGGAGATGGAGGCAACCGCAAAGCGTTTCTACGACATGATGGACTCGACACGTAAACCCCTTCACGATCGGTCAACGGTGTCTCAACCGGATGCCATTGGACGCTTAATGGGGTTGAAGTCCGAGTTAAACTCGAGTCGATAAGGCTTCGATAAGATGTTGGCCGTGATTGGCACCACGCTCCGAGGGCCACATTCTCCCAAAGAGCATGTACGAGTCACGTAAACTCCTTCGCACTTAAGATGTCGTATGAGCGATACATGCTTGTTCAAGGGGTGCGCCCTATTTAGGAAAGAACACAAGGATGCAAAGTATCGTCAAAGTGTAAATCCTCCAGTACTGAGGTAGACTCGTGATGGCCAAGAGGCGACTACGATCCCCGTGAAAATCCTACGATACCTTCCGCTCCTACCGAGGATCCAACGGCTATACATGACCGAGGAATCCGCAAAGCAGATGACATGGCACAAAATGGCAAACGGTACAATCCTCGACAAGATGGTACATCCATCCGATGGTGAAGCATGGACCCGCTTTGATGACAAACATCGTGAGAAAGCGATGAGGCTCGCAATGTGCGTGTCGCTACCGGCAATGATGGCTTCAATCCTTATGGACCGATGGCTGCCCCATACACATGTTGGCCCGTGTTCGTTATCCCCTCAATCTCCCCGGCGTCTCCTTTCAACGACATAACGATTCTTGTCGCTGATAATTCCCGACACCGGGAGTAATATGGGTGTGTTCATGGAGCCCGTGTTTGATGAATTGGTCCGTGCTTGGGACGAAGGGGTATGGACATACGACCAGCCTACAAAGACAAGCTTCAAAATGCACGCTTGGTACCACTACTCCTCGCATGACTTCTGGCGATGGGTTATTCTCATACCGTGTGTTCACGGAAGTTCCCATGCCCAATATGCAAGGAAGGTGTGAGGTTCATTTGGTTGCACAAGGGTGGCAAGTACTGCTGCTCGACGACATCGCCAATTCCTCCTCTTGACCATCCATTCGCATAAGACATCAAGAACTTTACGAAAGGTGTCGAGTGATGCACCGCACCGCGGATGATGATCGGTGCCGAGGTTCATGCTCACATAGATGCTCTCGTGCCCAATCAAGAAGGTGGTTTTGTGGGATATGGTGAGCAACATATGTGGACTCATAAGTCGGGCTTGACGAGGCTCCCTATTTCGATGACCTTCTTCGCCACATAACATTGATGTAATGCACACCAAAAGAATGTCGCCGAGGCACTTTGGGCAACACTCATGGACACCGAAAGTCTAAGGACAACCCTAAGGCTAGAGTGGACTCGCAACGTTATGCGATAGACCAAATCAAGAGATGCACCTCCTAGTCGCGCAAGACATGGAGAAGGCCTAAGGCCTATTTCGCCTTGAAAAAGGACCAAAGGAGGGAAGTACTTGAATGGATCCAGACGCTAATGTTCCCGATGGGTATGCAATGAATCTAAAGAGGGGAGTGAACTTAGGCACTCGCGAATCAACGGATGAAGAGTCATGACTACCACATATGGATTGAGCGGCTTCTTCCGCGATGGTTCGAGGCTATGTCCTCGAGCATGTCCGCAAGTGCCGGCAGAGTTGAGCTATTTCTTCCGCCACTTTGTGCCAATGAGCTATCTCGGACCGTCATTGATGACTTGGAAAAAGTGGCACCGTGTTGCTCTGTAAGTTGGAGAAGATCTTTCCACCCGGCTTTTTCTTGGCGATGCAAAGATTTGATTGTGCACCTCCGTATGAGGCACCTATGGGGGCCCGCAAAGGCCGTTGATGCTATCCAATCGAGAGATGTCTCAAGACTCTTCGCAAAAATGTAGAAATAAAGCCAAAATTGAGGCTTCCATTGCGAGGCATACATTCGGAGGAGGTGTCAAACTTCACAGAGAAATACTACACCGAGAACATTCCTAGCGCTTATAATCCACCCTCGTTACAATGTCAAGCGAAATGAATCGAACCTCGGCCTTTTCCAAGGGCAACTCTAAGCGCAAGTGCATCGACCACTAAGCAATTGAAAAATGAAGAGTGGCGCAAGATCATGTTATATGTGTTGACCAACCTTGTCGAGGTGCAAGTGCTCATTGGGTAAGTTTTCAACGAACTTGTTTCAATACGCCGTCACTCCTTGTTTTTCGTCCAACCCCTTGTTTCTCGTTGGTACAGGAATTTCTTCGTCAATCCCGCATGAATCAAGGGATCCTACCCGCAGAAACCGATACCCTTCTTTCACAGGTGCGCGGACCAGGAGTCCCGATTTCATTTCTTGGTTCAAACAGAAGGTACTCGCCCAATTTAGCTCGACTTAGTTCGACATTCCAAGTTGATCGTGACGCTCAATAATATAACGATCTATCCCGCTTGAGCTTGCGTGCCCAAACCGATGCGCGCTATAAGTGACGAGTTGAGACAAAGGTTGCAAACGGCCGTGTCGTTAGGGTCAAGTCATTTATTGGTTATGACGTGAATGGATATCGCTTTCACACGCCAAGCTACGAGCGTAGTCGGTCCAATCGAAAAACCACAAGCAATGGAGTTTTTATGCCCTAGACCGATGGCCTCGACTATTATGGAAGAATTGAAGAAATCTACGAACTTCCATTTTATGGTTCCAAACCTCTTAATCTGCCATATTCAAATGCCATCGGTTTCATCCTCGAGTAACGAGACGAACCCCTAAGCTTGGGCTAGTCGAGATTCGACAGATTCCGCTCTATCCAGAAAAGATGTCTACATTGTGGCTCAACAGCCGCATGTGTTTATTATACGCATACACGCGTGCCAAGACAAAGAGCATCTTAAGGGTTGGGCTATTGTGCACAAGGTATCGCCACACGGTAAACTACTCGTCCCAAACGATGAAGATTACAACTTCAACCCAAACACATATGATGGAGAGTTCTTTCAAGAAGAGGGGCTACAAGGAGGTTTGAGATAGACTTAACCGGCGATAGGAATGGAAGTAGACAATGAAAGGGTTGATGACGAGGACGCTGGAGACGAGGTGCGAAATGTGAAGGACTTACAAATGCTTGAGCGATTACGCTTAGGCAATGACAATGAAGACAACATTCCTCCTTCTGATAGTGTTGATGATTTGGACAATGTTGATAGTGATGACGAGACCTATGATCCAAATAATCCCAATCATGAAGATTATTTCTAATACATGTAATACTATGTTTTTGTAATTATGTTTTGTTCATTTTGCATCTATTTCTATTACATGTATTACTATGTTTTTGTAATTATGTTTTGTTCATTTTGCATCTATTTCTAATTACGCCTTGCTTATTCTTTTAATTGCGGTGAGTGAACAAAGATGGCGGGCGACCGTCGAGGGACGTGTCCTCGCTTACTAGAGACCACGACCGCGGAGGAGGAGGCGAGGGGTCGGACAGAGGAGGAGGAAGAGGACCGGGCCGCAGGGGGGGCCGCTCCTCCCACGCCGCGTGAGGAGGTGCTGGAGGAGGAGGTGGCGCCTGTGGGCGAGTTGGACGAGGACGACGACGAGGCGGTAGGCACGGTTCCGCTTCCTCCTCTTCGAGTGTCTACTTGCGAGGTCCCGCGAGCCTCCTCTGTTTCGTGATCCTCACCGACGCCTGATGATTCGCCCCAAGGGTAAAAGTAAGTAACTTTAGATGTTGTCACCACTACTTCATATGATATGTTGAAAAAAGAGAAACTAATAATTTTTCTTAATCACTTGTGCAGAACCGGTGGTTGTGTCGTGGTAGCGCACGCCCGCCAATGGCATCCTGGGTCTTCGTGCGCATAACACTACCCCGGCATTGTCACGTGCACGAAGACGGAGCCGCCTACTCGCTTGACCACTACGCCGCCGCCCCGATGCGGAGTACCCCAACAAGGCGGCGCGGTGAAGGCGGAGTTTTGGGTAAGTCTCCTCGCACAACATTGCTCAATACATCGCATTCATTGGACTTTTCTTGAAATAATGAATGGATACATCGCGCTTGTATGCGCACTTATTTCGATGCGATGAGGATTTGAGGCCGTATGACCGTGGCTACCAAAGCCTCGTAAAAACTCATCACCGATATGCATCACGAGGTGCGATCCGTGCCATCGTAACCTAACACGGTCGAAGCTTGAGAGAAGGTCACCAAGAAAGACGCAAGAAACATGACGACCGGACCAAGACTTGAGGTAGATGAAGAACATTAATATTGATTCGCTTTGAGATTAAGTACGCTTAATTTGATCTTCTTATATGTCAAATACTTGATGACGGTAGATGATTCCCTGGTGGTGCCAATCGTATCCCGAGTCTTTGGCGATGATCGTAGACAAGTGGTTCACTGAGGAGTATCTCCGATGCACAGGATGCCCGGCCCGCTGCTTGATGATGCAAGGTCCAAAGACACCATCAAGGCAGCCGCACCTCTCCGCATACAAACAAGCATGGGTACACGAATTCATTTATCTATTGTGACGCTAATTCGCCGATTTCTAATTATCTTGTTGTCTTTCTCGCATCGTCACATAGTGGCCACCTTGCTCGGACTTCCGTGCATGGTGTATGGCCCACAAGGGCAAGGCGACGTCCGACGCCTCCTTCAACTCGAGGACCCGCCCAGCGTGCACACGAACCCGAAGCGCCCACACCCGCATCGCTGAGTACATCGCCGGCGGCAAGGTCGGTCCATGGGCCGCACCATGATCCGAGCACCTGTGACTTTGATGGAGAGATCATCATGAGGGTGGGACAAGGCAAGAAGCATGGGCGGTTCGCTTGGCGACGGCCTCATCGACACGGCCTCTACTCCATCTCTCTCCCGCATCCGAGCACGGAGCACAAGCGAGAGCCCGCCATACGCCACGGCAGCATCACAGACAAAGACCGGTCGACGACTCGAGGTTATTCCTGCTTTACTCGTCGACATTGATCTTTACACACCTTTATTAGCTTTGCATTATCAAATATTGGAGTGAAATATTGCAGTCCACCGAACAAGAAATGAGGCAACGTCAGAGCCGGAGGCCGAGCAACAGAGGATGTCGGCCACCGAGGCCGAGCAGCCGAAGCGGTAGGCCCGCACGCAGAGGTCAGGACATTACGGAGTTCCTACAAGGTCTTGGGCAACATACGGGCTTTGCTGTGCCAGCTGGGCTGTTGGCTCCACCTCCGCCTCCGCGTCCCCGCACCGCAGCTACTCCCGTGAGTATGAAAGTTTTTGCTTTCGCTTGTGCTTTGCTTGTATGACCTCTACCTTCCTAGATTAGGTATCTAATGTAATCTTGTCTCACATGCAATCTCTTCTCCTTTGTGCACCTTTCAATCGGCGGGTTCAATAATCCACCTCATGCGCCCCGAATGATGGAGCTTTTCCTTCACCACACCAGCAGTGGCCACCTTCGAGATGAATGGTAGTTGTATTTTCATTTGTTGTTCACTTGGTGATGGACTTGTGATATACTTGTGATGCACTTGTCGACTGTGATGAACTTGTGGATTTGTTTGGATGGACTTGAGCACTTATTGTTATATATGTGATATATGTGATGGATGTGATAAATATGTGATGGATGAGATATATATGTGATGGATGTGATATATGTTTGGATGGATTTGTTTGTCGTGATGGAATGTAAAAATAAATAAATAACGCAGCTTTGGGTCATTTTGCCGAGTGCAACACTCGCAAAGGACCCTTTGCCGAAAGTGCCATGGTCATGGCACTCGGCAAGCCGAATATGGGCGCTGAAACCCCAGCTTTTCCAGCTTTGCCGAGTGCGACCATCCGACTTCTCGGCAAAGAAATTTTCAAAAAAATTAAAAATCTTTGCCGAGTGTCGGCGGGTGGCACTCTGCAGCGCCACAACGGGCCGGCGCGTGGATCGTGCCTTTTCTTTGCCGAGTCTTGACTCGGACTTCTCGGCAAAGCCTTTACCGAGTGCCCGACAAAAGGCACTCGGCAAAGGTTGCTTCACGATAAATTTTTTCCGAATGCTTTTTGTCGAGTGTCGCGACTCGGCAAAGCTTTTGCCGAGTGCAAAGGAGCTTTTGCCCAAAGTGCTCGAGGCACTCGGCAAAAGCCTAATCCAAAGGCCTTATAAGGACCATGAGACTATCTAGTTTTAGTTTAATCTCATATTATTTATTCTATCTCTACCGTGAGAGGGTTAGGAGAGTCGCCATTGTACATACATACAAGATATCGCATGCATCCGTAATAAAGAGAGCAAGGCTGTTGGGACAACTTATTTGTTTTTCACACGCCGCGTGATAACACTCGTGACGTTGTAACATATTTATTTTAATTATTTGTCGTGTTTATTTGACCATGCCGGTTTTCACTCTCTCTCCTTCCCACGGTCGCGGCAATCACTACGGGATACTGTTTATTTACCGAGTGTGAGTAACACTCGACAAATAGTGATACACACTCGGCAAACTGTTTACCGAGTGCCACACTCGGTAAAGTGGACTCGGCAATGGCAAGCACCCTAGGTGCCTCATCAGAAGTGCAGCTCTAGCGGCGGTCTCGCCGCCAACGGTAGCTATGGGCCACCCCACCCGCGGCACGCATCACCCCGGCTAGACCTAGCCGCGACCTCATTGGCCATGCCGACCGCATGCACCTTCGTCAATTCCGATTGCCGTCGGCGGCTGTAATAACCACAACGAAGGTCGGACTGCCAAGTTGCTGGCTAACCAATATGAACAGAGCCACGGTACTGACCAATGTGTATTTGTCGAGCCACGGTGCTAGCTAGATTAAAAAGTTGAACTCAACCAGGATCAAACTGAAGGAAAACCTGAGAATTTGGGTGTTTCTAAATTTATCGCGGTCTCATGAAGTGAAGTATCTTGATTTTGTGTTCATCAGAGAACTATTTCTTTTTAAGTCAAGCGCATTTTCTCATAAAGGCAACTTCCCACGAATTCCAAGGCACGATTCCCAGTTATGCACAAATCCTTCTTGGTTACGCATTCCCTACAATGCGCCATCTGTTTCCACAATCCATATGCTTTCATTTTACACAATCCCAGTAGGAAAGCGGCATTTCCAACAAAATACGCCTTATGTTTTGGGAGGCACCTGGATTAACCTGCACATCCAATAATTTAAAAGAGCATTTCCAGAATTAAGCAATCAGATTATAATTTCGCATAAAAGCCCTCAAGTTCAGTTCAGTCAAAGATGTTTGCAAAACGCCTCTGCATTTCCAGAAATTCATAATCAGAATTTTAAATAAAGAATGTTGTGAATTTTAGCTAAACCCATTCAAATTGGAGTTTTAAAATCACACGGTAATGCACTAGAGAAGAACACGTAGGGTGCAGCAGCTGTCCATAATTCAAATTGGAGGTCCCATTAGCTTTTGTAACATCCCAAATTTCAGAGTTTTAAAAATCTTTTAAATAATGGTAGCAAGAAAATTCACCATTTGGATTTATTTGAATATTAATTTAAAAAGCTTAATATGGACTTTAAGGACAAATTGATTTAATGTGCTTAATCCCAATATCAACAATTGTCAAAAATATTTTATTTAGATTCTATATGCTTGGATATATTTTATAGAATTTTCTGGAATTTTTCTAAAGTCATTTGCTATTTTCTAATTGCTAATTTCATTTTCTGGATTTATTAAAAAGGAAAATCTATTTTAAATCCTTCGAATGATCTTGGGCGAAGCCCAACACTATTCCACCCGCCACTCCCGGTACCGTTGATCAAGATCGCCTCGGCCACCGCTTGCCCGCGATCTCGCCGCCTTGACCCGTTGGATTATCGCCGCGTGGCTTCGCCCGTTGATCTCGCTCGCTCGTTCGCCCGCGCTCGTCTCCAGCCGTTGGATTTCCATCGCACGCGCCGCACCCGCCACCTCGCCTCTCTGCCAAAGGGACCGCCGCCGAGGCGTTTCTTTGCCACACCCTTCGTCCGAGCCACCGCCCGACAAGTGGGTCCCACCAAACATCGCTCATCGCCTCCGACGGGACATCGTTCGATTCTCCGCGCGCCGCCGTCCCGACTTGGATTCTAGGGTTTCGGCCCTATTTAAAGCCGCGCCGTGTCACGAGGATCGCATCCACCCGCCGCTTTTCCCCACGTACCGCTAACCCTAGATCGTCGTCGTTTCGCCGGAATCGGAGCTCGAACCTCAGCGCCGCCGTGAGCTTCTTCGCCGGATTGCGAGGGAACCATGCTCCACCGGTCTCCACCAAACCTAAGTTGAGACGCTGAAATTCCTTCAGAAGGGTGGGTTGACGTTCCTGAAATAACAAGACATTGCAATGCGCTTTGCGACTGAGTGCATCGGCAACGACATTAGCCTTGCCCGGGTGGTAGTGAATACCCATGTCATAGTCCTTGATCAACTCCAGCCATCTCTTTTGCCTGAGGTTCAAATCTGGTTGGGTGAACAAATACTTTAAGCTTTTGTGATCCGAATACACTTCGCAACGATTACCGATTAGGTAATGTCGCCAAATCTTAAGTGCATGAATCACCGCAGCTAATTCCAAATCATGGGTAGGATAGTTGAGTTCATGGGGTCTCAATTGCCCTGATGCATAGGCCACTACCTTGCCTAACACAAGCCTCAGATGCGCACTTGCTGAACTTCGCATACAGCTGATGCTCGCGAAGCTTGCCTAACACAAGCCTCAGATGCTCATCATGTTCCTCATCGTCCTTAGAATAGATAAGAATATCATCGATGAAGACCACGACAAACTTATCCAAATACTCCATGAATACCGAATTCATGAGGTTCATGAACAAGGCGGGGGCATTGGTTAAGCCAAATGACATGACGGTATACTCATACAAGCCATAGCGAGTAGAGAAAGCCGTCTTTGAAATATCCTCCGGTCGTATCCGAACTTGATGATATCCCACTCTCAAATCAATCTTGGAGAATACTCGAGCTCCGGTTAATTGATCAAAGAGATCATCAATGCGGGCAATGGATACTTGTTCTTTACCGTCACCTCATTAAGCGGACGGTAATCAACGCACATGCAAAGTATTGTCCTTCTTCTTTACGAAGATTGCAGACAACCCCACGGAGATGAGCTAGGCGGATGAAGCCTTTCTCCCGCAGCTCACCAAGTTGCTTCTTCAACTCCACCAACTCGCTTGGTGGCATCCGATAATGCCTCTTTGAAATCGGGCGTCGGAACCAACTCAATGACAAACTTGAGGTCTCGGACCGTGGCATCCCCGAAGATCTTCAGAAAGACATCAACGAAGTCACAAACTGTTGGGACTTCATTAATATCTAGAGCGGGCTTCGCTTCAAGCCAAGAGAAGCGGACCTAGCAACTTCGCGGCGAACCCGCCACGGAAAGACTAGATAGAAGGACACACTTCTTGGCGCAATCGATCCGTCCCTTATCTTTGAGACAACCAATCCATACCAAGAATTACATCTAGACTTCTTGAATGGAGGAGGATAAGATTCGCAAGGAATCTTACTCCTCGATTTCAATTGGGACATCCCTACACTCAGATTCACTCTCAACTCCGAACCCGAGAGCGAATGAGTAATGGGACCAACAATGGAGTAAAGAGGAGCTCACTAATAGCAGCAAAAGACTGTAAATAAAGAATGAGATGCTCTGAATCAAACAAAACAAGAGCGAATGAGAGTTAATGTAGTGTACCCAAAGACGACGCCGGTGCCTCCTGTGCCTCCTCTGCGGAGATGAGGTTGACGCCACCACTACCCACGCCTTGGGTAGTAGGGACTATCTTCGTGTCCCGAGAAGAACCACCTCTCGCCCGCGTCCTCCATTAGGACGAGGGGTCGCTCTGTCCTCTTAGGGCATTGGTTCGCGTAATGCCCCTTCCGGCCGCAGCGGCAAGTGACCCGGCGGTCGGGTTGCGGGGCCACCTGGCGACTCGCAGTGCACGTGGTCGGGCACGGCCTCGTGTATGGCTCGATACCACCTCCGCCGGGACCCAAATATACAAATCTGGACCCTCTGTATTCTCGCACTAGTCCAGATCACGCTAGTGCACACAAAGGTCAACATCGATGAAATATCACACCCATACAACGAATATAAGAATAAACGAGTACTTTGAATAACAAATAACCGTTGGGACCTTATGGTCGATCGTTACATTTATTAAGCCATGCAAGGTCGACAATAAGAGAATAAACTTCAAATAAACGAAATAAACTCCCAGAGGCTCCCATCAATTTACCACGAGCAACCGATCGATCAAGACCCTAACGCTCAACCTTCGTAGAACTCTTCTTCAAAAGCAAAGCACGACTCCTCCACTTCGCTGATTTGTTTAGCAAGAGTGAGTACACACCGTACTCGCAAGTCATACCACGTAATGCATTTATACATGATGGCTTATTCCAAAGGAATGGCTTCGTGGTTATTTTATGAAATGCAACATTCACAATTGAATACAAATAATAGATTGAAAACATAATTCAAAACAAATAGACAATAATAAGTTAACAATTGATTTCACAAAGGACACACAGTGTAATCAAGTTATTCACACAGCTGCACAAGTTATCTCACACAGCTGACCCTTCCCATTTGTTTTATGAAAATCTACCGCTCGTGTGAAATTCCCGAGCATGTCCATAACCGAGGACGCGGCTATTCGAATAGATTGATTTAAACACTCTGCAGAGGCTGTACACTTTACCCACACGATACAATCAGTGTAGCGATCACTAACCATAACAAAACCTTTCAGAAACTTCATCTCAAACAATGACACTCCTTGTGTGCTTTACTGCCATCCAATTTGTACACACAGCCCTTGGAACGACACACACCATTGGACAGGGATGCAATAACCGTCCCGCGATGTGACATATCACACCTCCACCCATCACACACCTTAAATACAACCTCGAGTTGTCAATGTCAAGACTCCATAACTTACTAAGTCGTGCCCACCCATACTAGGCATGTGGTCGCACAAGAAGGCCCAGTTCAATGGTGCACAAAGTTAAGTCCTTAATTAACCAAGGCAAGACTTCCAGTTTTTCCCAAATCACAAAGTTTAATAAGCACACAGCTCCACCATTCACACAGAATCCACCACTTGCCTCAGTCTAAATCTTTTCCCACCCTGTTGATTAAGTGCAACACATGCCATCAACGAGTAACAGCACACAGCACATATAGTTTCATCACACAGTTCCATAATCACTTAGTCAAATTTATAATTGCAACTCACATGAAATGATGACTCGTGGCATGGCTAAGCAGTCTAATCGTATCTAACCAACCCACATTGGTTCTATGATAATACCAACTATTAATGAATCAACCTAGGGTGACAAAAGATCATGGCATACAATAGACAAGGTGGATATAACAAATTGGATTAATAACTATCCCAAAAGCATTTAAATTAATACTTGAAATAGAATGCAATACATTGAAACAAAGTATTTTGAAAACTGGGTTCAAAATGATCAAAGGTATAACTTGCCTTGGAATAGCTCAAGGTACTGGTCTTGGTCTTGAGGTGCTCCTTCTTCTGCAAAATTCCCCGAAGTATCGACGTCTACTCGCAAACGAGACAAAAGAAACAAAATAAATAAATAACAGAGGAAAAACAAACTCCAAAAATCAAATAAAATTCACCATTAAATAGATCTTAATTTTATATGAATTTACAAATTTGAATGGGCTCAATCGGAGTTCGTATGCAAAAGATATGAGCTTTGGAAGATTGGAAAATCAAATAAACCCTAATTTGGATTTTATTGAATTTCCCAAATTATTTTTATAAAGGAAAATAAAATTATTGCGCAATGCTTGCGTCAGCCAAGAATTTCCAGAAAAAGAAATATATTTAAAATAAAATCGACAGTGGGCCCCATCGTCGCTGGCTCTACCACTGTGAGACCAAATCCACCGAGTCGAGGAGAACCACCGGTGGATCGGCGACGTGGCTCGACGATGTGCAGCCACGCAGCGACACGCCAAAGACAGAGGGGATGTGGTCGCACACGTGGGCGCCACGGGATGCGAACGCCGGCGGCACTCGGCGACCACGGATACGGCGGATGACGGCGGCTCGGCGGTGGCGGGTGCGCTCAACTCGGTCGCGACTGGCGATCTCGGTGACGCGGTCGCTATCGCGGAGATGACCGTAACGCGGCGGCGACACGAGGAGCGGCGGAGCGGTGCGGCCGATGGTGGCGACGGCGAGGTAGGGCTTCCCCAGGGCAACGAACGCGCGCATAGGGTTGCCCTTGGCGAGGCGAACTCAGGGGTGGGCTCGGTGGCGGCTGAAGCTCACCGGTGGCTGCGCAATCCGGCGAGGAAGCTCACGGCGGTGCTGAGGTTCGAGCTCCGATTCCGGCGAAACGATGACGATCTAGGGTTAACGGTTGTGGGGAAAAGGCGGCGGGGGTGGATGCGATCCTCGTGACACGGGCGCGGCTTTAAATAGGGCCGAGAAACCCTAGAACCCATGTTGAAGACGGCGGCGGCGCGCGCGGAAGAATCGGAACGAAGTCCCGATCGGAGACGATGAACAGTGTTTCGGTGGGACCCACTTGTCAGCGGCAGCGGCTCGGACGAAGGTGTGTGGAAAAAGGCGACACCTCGGTGGTCCCACTTGACAGAGAGACGGGGACGGCGCGGCGCGGGCGGCTGAGATTCACGCGGGAGCCACCCGGCGACAATCCAACGGGTCACGGCGGCGAGATCGCGGGCGAGTGGCAGCCGGGCGATGCTGATCCAACGGCTGGGAGTGAGCGGGCTGGAATAGTGTTGGGCTTCGGCCCAGCACTGTTCCGAAGGATTTAAAATAGATTTTTCTTTTTAATAAATCCAGAAAATGCAATTAGCAATTAGAAAATAGCAAATGACTTTGGAAAAAATCCAGAAAATTCTATAAAATATATCCAAGCATATAGAATCTAAATAAAATAGTTTTGACAATTGTTGATGTTGGGATTAAGCACATTAAATCAATTTGTCCTTAAAGTCCATATTAAGCTTTTTACATTAATATTCAAATAAATCCAAATGGTAAATTTTCTCACTACCACTATTTAAAAGATTTTTAAAACTCTGAAATTTGGGATGTTACAGAAGAGCCGTAACAATAGAGGATACCACTGGAAAGAAAGTAGAATTTCTAGCCACCTCAGTACGTGATGGACATTTGGTAGTCAACAGTCTGAAGACAGTTTCCTTAGAAGATGTACCTGTAGTCAGAGATTACCCGGATGTATTTCCAGAAAAATTACCAAGAATACCACCGGACCGTGACATTGAGTTTGTCATCGATCTAGTGCCAGGAACAGCACCAATTTCCAAGAGACCCTATCGGATGCCAGCCGATGAACTTGTGGAAATGAAGAAGCAGATAGAAGAACTACTGGAGAAAGGGTTTGTAAGACCTAGTTCGTCGCCATGGGGAGCGCCAGTTTTGTTTGTCAAGAAGAAAGATGGAAGCATGAGAATGTGTATCGATTATCGTTCTCTCAACGAAGTCACCATCAAGAACAAGTACCCATTGCCCAGAATTGATGATTTGTTCGACCAGATGAAAGGAGTCGGAGTATTCTCCAAGATCGATCTGCGATCAGGTTACCATCAGTTGAAGATTTGTCCTAAGGATGTACCAAAGACCGCTTTCTCAACCCGGTATGGACATTATGAGTTTTTAGTCATGTCTTTTGGATTGACTAATGCCCCTGCCTATTTCATGAACATGATGAACAAGGTATTCATGGAATACTTGGATAAGTTTGTGGTAGTATTCATTGACGATATTTTGGTATACTCAAAATCAGAAGAAGAGCATGCAGAACATTTGAGATTAATCCTAGAGAAGCTCAGAGAACATCAGCTGTATGCCAAGTTCAGCAAGTGTGACTTTTGGAAGAAGAAAGTTGATTTTCTCGGTCATGTGATGACAAAAGAAGGAGTAGCGATTGACCCCTAAAGGTTAAAGTCAGAATGAATTGGGAGCAGCCCAAGACGGTTACTCAAATTCGTAGTTTCTTGGGAATGGCAGGATACTATCGTCATTTCATTGAAGGATTCTCAACATTGCTAAGCCTCTTACGCAATTATTGAAGAAAGAGAAGAAGTACATTTGGACCCCAGCTTGTGAAGAGAGTTTTCAAGAATTGAAGAAACGTCGACTTCATTTCAGCTAGTTTTGCTTGATATCGCAAGGATTTTGATATCTATTGTGATGCTTCGCGTCAAGGATTAGGATGTGTCCTTATGCAAGAAGGAAGAGTCGCCGCTATGCGTCAAGGCAATTAAGGCCTCATGAGGAAAATTATCCTACCCATGATTTGGAATTAGTCAGTAGTGCATGCCTTGAAGATTTGGCGACATTATCTCATCGGTAATCGCTGTGAAGTCTACACAGATCATAAGAGCTCAAGTACATATTCACTCGACCGACTGAATATGAGGCGAGAAGATGGTGGAATTAATAAAGGATTATAATCTTGGGATCCATTACCATCCCGGTAAGGCCAATGTAGTTGCAGATGCACCGAGTCGTAAAGCTACCGCAATGCTCTAGAAGTAAAAGAGATTTGCCCTAACTTCGTGAGGAATTCCGAAGCTCTGATTAGAACTTGTTTCGAGGATTTGTGGCGACCGAAGTGCGATCTACTCTAGAGAAACAGATTCGTGAAGCGCAACCCAAGGATTCGAGTTTGTCGATCTCAAGAAGAAGATGTCGAAGGAAAATTTAAAGACTTCACCATAGATGATCGGATATACCGTGGATCAATGGACGATATCGTACCGGATATTGATGGTTTAAGACAACCGATTCTCAAGGAAGCCCATGATTCTAAGTATTCGATTCACCCCGAAGTACTAAGATGTATCAGATGTTAAGAATAAGTTTTGGTGGCCAAACTTAAAGCGAGACGTCGAGAGTTCGTGCCTTTGCGCGACGGTGTCGAAAGTAAAGGCCGAACATCAAAGACCAGCAGGATTGCTACAACCGCTAAAGATACCGTAATGGTAGTGGGAAGAAATCGGTATGGATTTTATTACGGTCTACCCAAGACTCAATCAGTTATGATTCGATTGGGTAATAGTGGATCGCTTGACTAAGGTTGCCCATTTCTTGCCACCAAAACCACTTATTCAGAGACCGCTTGGCGAGTTGTATATGTCAAAAATCATCACCTACGGTGTGCCTAAGAAGATAGTGTCGATCGAGGATCTCGCTTCACCTCTCGCTTCGCAAAGTCTACATGAAGCCCTCGGGACTCATCTAAATTTCGATCGCTTATCATCCACGCATGATGGATGACCGGTGAAAGAGTCAACCAGATATTAGAAGACATGTTGAGAGCCTGTGCCTTAGCTAATGCTACCAGTTGGGATAAGAGTTTACCGTATGCCGAATTCTCGTACAACAACAGTTATCAAGCCAGTTTGCAGATGTCACCATTTGAAGCTTTGTATGGTCGTGCCTGCAGAACTCCATTGAATTGGTCAGAAACAGCTGAACGCGTAGTGTTCGGGCCAGATATTATTCAGGAAGCCGAAGAACAAGTTGTTATGATCAGAGAGAGGTTAAAGATAGCCCAGTCCAGGCAAAAGAGTTATGCCGATAATCGTCGTCGTGACCTTAGCTTTGAACCAGAAGATTTTGTGTATCTTCGAGTTACTCCGCTCAGAGGTGTTAAGAGATTCCACACCAAAGGGAAGCTTGCTCCTAGATATGTGGGTCCGTTCAAGATTTTGGAACGCCGAGGAGAAGTTGCGTACCAGTTGGAGTTACCACAGTCGTTAGCAGGAGTGCATGATGTCTTTCATGTCTCTCAGCTGAAGAAGTGTCTTCGTGTGCCAGAAGAGCAGACCCCGTTGGAGTCAATTGAACTGAAAGAAGATCTCACGTACAAAGAGCAGCCTGTCAGAATTTTAGATGTCGCAGAGCGCCGCACCAGAAGTAAGACCGTTCGTTTCTGCAAAGTCCAGTGGAGTAACCACTCAGAAGGAGAAGCAACGTGGGAACGTGAAGAAGAGTTGAAATCCGAGTTCCCTAGCCTTTTCTCTAGCTAGCCGGAATCTCGGGGACGAGATTCGTTTAAGGGGGGGAGGTTTGTAACATCCCAAATTTCAGAGTTTTAAAAATCTTTTAAATAATGGTAGCAAGAAAATTCACCATTTGGATTTATTTGAATATTAATTTAAAAAGCTTAATATGGACTTTAAGGACAAATTGATTTAATGTGCTTAATCCCAACATCAAAAATTGTCAAAACTATTTTATTTAGATTATATATGCTTGGATATATTTTATAGAATTTTCTGGAATTTTTCCAAAGTCATTTGCTATTTTCTAATTGCTAATTGCATTTTCTGGATTTATTAAAAAGAAAAATCTATTTTAAATCCTTCGGAACAGTGCTGGGCCGAAGCCCAACACTATTCCAGCCCACTCACTCCCAACCGTTGGATCAGCATCGCCCGGCTGCCGCTCGCCCGCGATCTCGCCGCCTTGACCCGTTGGATTGTCGCCGCGTGGGCCGCCGCTGATCTCGCCGCTCGCTCGCCTCGCGCGTCTCCACCGTTGATTTCCATCGCACGCGGCGCACCCGCCACCCTCGCTCTCTCTGCGGGTGGGATGCCACCGAGGCGTCGTCTTTGCCACACCCTTCGTCCGAGCCACCGCCACGACAAGTGGGTCCCACCAAACATCGTTTCATCGTCTCCGACGGGACTTCGCTCCGATTCTCCAGCACACGCCGCCGCCACCGACTTGGATTCTAGGGTTTCGCCCTATTTAAAGCCGCGCCGTGTCACGAGGATCGCATCCACCCGCCGCCTCTTCCCACGTACCGCTAACCCTAGATCGCCGTCGTTTGCCGGAATCGAGCTCGAACCTCGGCCGCCGTGAGCTTCTTCGCGGATTGCGCGACCACCGGTGAGCTTCACCGCCACTAAGCCCACCTCGAAGTTCGCCTCGCCAAGGGCAACCCTATGCGCGCGCTCGTTGCCTGGGAAGCCCTACCTCGCCGCCGCCGCCATCGGCCGCACCGCTCGCCGCTCCTCGTCGCCGCCGCCGCTTCGTCATCTCCGGCGAGTAGCGACCGCGTCACCGAGATCGCCAGTCGCGACGAGTCCAGAGCGCACCTCCGCCACCACCGCCGCCGTCATCCGCCAGATCCGTGGTCGCCGGAGTGCCGCGGGCGTTCGCCTCGTGGTCGCCCATGTGTGCGACCACATCACCTCGTGCGCTTGCGTGCCGCGCGGCCGCCACATCGGCCGCGTGGTTCATCCACCGCCAAATCTCCCGTGGCTCGGTGAACCCGATTCACCGTGAGCCCAGAGACTGACAGTGGGGCCCACCTGTCAGTACGGTTTTTAAAAATATTTCTTTTTCCAGAAATTCTCGGCTGACGCAAGCATTGCGCAATAATCCAATTTTCCTTTATAAAAATAATTCAGGAAATTCAATAAAATCCAAATTAGGGTTTATTTGATTTTCCAATCTTCCAAAGCCCATATCTTTTGCATCCGAACTCCGATTTAGCCCATTCAAATTTGTAAATTTATATAAAATTAAGATCTATTTAATGGTGAATTTTATTTGAATTTTTGGAGTTGTTTTGCTTCTGTCATTTATTTGTGTTTGTTTCTTTTGTCTCGTTTGCGAATAGACGTCGATACTTCGGGGAATTTTGCAGAAGAAGGAGCACCTCAAGACCAAGACCAATATCTAGATCTATTCCAAGGCAAGTTATACCTTTGATCATTTTGAACCCAGTTTTCAAATACTTTGTTTCAATGTATTGCATTCTATTTCAATTATTTATTTAAATGCTTTTGGGATAGATATTAATCCAATTTGTTATATCCACCTTGTCTATTATATGCCATGATCTTTTGTCATCCTAGGTTGGTTAATTATTAGTTGGTATTATCGTAGCACCAACGTGGGTTGGTTAGATACGATTAGACTGCTTAGCCATGCCACGAGTCATCATTTCATGTGAGAGTTGCAATTATAAACTTGATTAAGTGATTATGGAACTGTGTGATGAAACTGTGTGTGCTGTGTGCTGTTACTCGTTGATGGCATGTGTTGCATTTAATCAACAGGGTGGGAAAAGATTTAGACTGAGGCAAGTGGTGGATTCTGTGTGAATGGTGGAGCTGTGTGCTTATTAAACTTTGTGATTTGGGTTAAAACTGGAAGTCTTGCCTTGGTCAATTAAGGACTTAACTTTGTGCGCCATTGAACTGGGTCTTACTATACGACCACATGCCTAGTATGGGCTGGGCCTGACTTAGTAAGTTATGGAGTCTTGACATTGACAACTCATGTTGTATTTAAGCTGTGTGATGGGCTGGAGGTATGATATGTCACATCGCGGACGGTTCATTGCATCCTGTCCAATGGTGTGTGTCGCTCCAAGGTGTGTGTACAAATTGACGGCGATAAAGCACACCAGGAGTGTCATTGTTTGAGATGAAGTTTCTGAAAGGTTTTGTTATGGTCAGTGATCGCTACACTGATTGTATCGTGTGGGTAAAGTGTACAAACTCTGCAGAGTGTTTAAATCAATCTATTCGAATAGCCGCGTCCTCGGTTATGGACATGCTCGGGAATTTCACACGAAGGGTAGTTTTTCATAAAACAATTGGGAAGGGTCAGCTGTGTGAGATAACTTGTTCAGCTGTGTGAAAGAACTTGATTAGACTGTGTGTTCTTTGTGAAATCAATTGTTAACTTATTATTGTCTATTTGTTTTGAATCATGTTTTCAATCTATTATTTGTATTCAATTGCAAATGTTGCATTTCTGCAAAATAACCACAGAAGTCATTCCTTTGGAATAAGCCATCATCTATAAATTGCATTCTGTGGTATGACTTGCGAGTACGGTGTGTACTCACTCTTGCTAAACAAATCAACAGAAGTGGAGGAGTCGTCGCCTGCTTTTGAAGAAGAGTTCTACGAAGGTTGAGCGTTAGGGTCTTGATCCTAGTCAGTTGCCTGTGGTAAATTGATGGGAGCCTACCGGAGTTTATTTCGTTTCCGCTGCAGTTTATTCTTTATTGTCAGCCTTGCATGGCTTAATAAATGTAAAACTCGACCATAAGGTCCCAACAGTTATTTGTTATTTAAAGTACTCGTTTATTCTTATATTCGTTGTATGGATGTGATATTTCATCAATGTTGACACTGTGTGCACTAGCGTGATCCTAGACTAGTGCAGAATACACAGAGGGTCCAGATTTGTATATTTGGGTCCCGACACTACTTTACACCTCACGTTCAATAAGAATGAGTAGAAGCTATGTAATAGGATTCGAGATGTTTGAAATATTTTTATGTCATTGTTTTTTTTTCAGAAGGTTGTTTACTGTTTTTTATGGCCTTTGTTTTGCCATTTCATCATGGTTTATAGGGCTACTATTCCGTCTGGTTAAGAATGCTTTGGTATTTGTAATAAACTTTGGGCTGTGTATATCTTTAGATACAGAGGTTAGAAGAGATTTTCTCTTCTATTATCTAAAAAACTATTACACCTCTTGGTTGAACGAAGAAAAGAAAGGAGAAAGAACTTGCAGCCCAGCACACTTTGTTCACTCAAGCACAGCAGAAGTCCATCACAGATCACCATCTCACCATGGCAGTAAGGTAGCTCCACAACTGAAGCTAGGCGTCCTCTTTTCCCCCTCCAGATTAGCTCACGGCAACAGTAGTTTAATTCTATATGCTGCAGATTTGAGCCTAGGAGCAGAGGTAAAGGGAGCAAGGAGAACACTAGGGATCAAGACCACACTTCAGTTTAGAACATTAAATTAAGGCTTTCATCCTTTCATCGTTAAATCCATCATTCTAGTTTAAAGCATGTTCTTGTATACAGTGTGGATGCCTAGGATCACTACCTGCTACAAGTGTGATTCATGTGAATAGCTAGTTCTTTCCAATTCCAGGAAGACTGATTCTTGACAGTATTTGCCTGCCCAAAATCAAGACAGAGTAGAGTGGAAATGACTAACCATTTGTATAACCATGCATATTTCAAAATCTGAAAGTTGGAGCTAGCATGCTTTCTGTTTAATCTGTAAGTAAAACTAGTTGGGGATCCATTAATAGTTATTAAGGATCATGTTGTAGTAAAACTTGCTATAAAGAACTGTAGATAGCATGAACAGACAAGTAAACCACTTTAATATACACTGTAGATAGCATGAACAGACAAGTAAACCACTTTAATATACCTAGATTTTCCCCAATTACTGAGAATACTAATACCAGATATTGATTTCGAAAAGTAATTCCATGTGCAGAACTAGATGCAGAGTAGAACAGAAGTGAGTAATCAAGATCAAGTCCATGTCTCTAATTCTGCAGCTAAAACACGCATGATTCATGTGTAGGTTAGGAGTAAAACTAATTAAAGATCCTTCGTCCATTACCAATAAGCATGTACAGGCAATATATGATATAAATAACTATAGAATTATGGATGGATAGGCAAGCAATTAAGAAGTATTAACTGAATTAGTCCTATGTTCGAGTGCCTACATGTTTGTTGATAATTCCATATTTTTTTATTAACGTTGACAATTCCATTAAATAGTGCGTATCTCATGCTGCAACATCACTTCTAAGAAGTAAACCCTACCTGTGAACTTATAGATGGTTTTCAAGAGCTGAACCCATGTAGAAAATGTTACCGGGATATATAGTTAACATGATTAGACAAGCAACCAATTGGAGTTATTTAACTGAATCAATTTTTATTAGTTGTATGCCTGCTGTTTAAGTGCTAAATCCTATATCCAGAGTGTATCACTCATACTGCATATTTATTCTTAAGAACATAGGTTTCATTCTGTAGCATGGCATCCATACAAGGGCACTGTTACACAACCTGCAAAGTACCACTAACACACATCCATGTCTGGAGTAGCTCCAGATTGCGATAAGACTGCACATGCACAAGACCAATTCTGGAATTGCTCCAGGATGCTATAGGATAGACACTCGCATATACATCTTGTACAGGACTATCACTAATTGATCAATCTTACAGAGCACATTTCAATCACCGCACACCAAGCACGGGAATCAGCGAAGTTAGTGAGGATGTAAGATTATCTCGAGGAGGAACGGCACTATCGCCGGAGTAGCTGGAGTGACATTGCACTGCAGCCTGCTCGACAACGACGACGACGGTTGCCCATGGAACCTCCGGTGCAGGGTGCACGGCTGGGGCAACCTCAGCAACACAAAAACATCACCAGAGTGTGGCCAGCATGCTCAAGCGCGCGGTAAGGCCACGGCTGTGGAACGGAGGCGGCATGAGCAGCTTAGGCCGAATGTGATGGAGTTATTGACCATGTGGGAGTCAAGCCGTGCGGCCAAGGCGTCGGCAATGGCATTGAGGACTTGAAGTAGCACCCTGACCAGAGGAGGCATGGGGCATGTACGTGGAGGTTACAGAGCGACTCACCGTGGGTCGAGGTTGGCAGCGACGGCCGGCCTGCGGTAGCCAGAGCATATATGGCCAGTGTGGCGGAGGCCTAGGATTCCGTACAATGCGCCATCTGTTTCCACAATCCATATGTTTTTATTTTGTGGTATCACTTCATTGCCTCGAGATAGTGATTCCGTTATTGGCAAAAATATCGTTTGTGTCACACCTATTTAATAGTAAAAGGTTGTAAAAAAGAGACTGGGTGGACCGCAGGGAGAGGAAACTCTACTATTGAACTTAATTCTTGTGTACAAATTGTTACACATAAATTAATTTTAGTATTTTTGAGAAGAAAGAAGAAAAGGTACAAGTGCATGCATGCAATGCATGATTTAAGTGCATGTGCAGCCGTGTGTGTCTTTGGGACCCAGTAGGAGGCGAGATGGAACCGGGCCTGCAGGTGATTACTGCAAAATTATAGAAAGAAAATCAAATTTGTCATAGAGATAAACTAGTTCATGTGCTATCTGCTAACCACATTGATTTTGGTTGGTTTGGATTGCACGGAGATAACGTGCGGGTCGTCAGGGTGGCGGTCAGGCAAGGCGTGGGCGATGAGATGACATCTTTGGTGGCATGGATACTGTTGAGTAACCGTCGCTGGCGAGTCCAGTCCGAACGGGTACCTCGTATACAATGATCAGAATCGTAAGAACGATGAAGAACACAAGAACACAACAGTAGAATGAACACAGAGATATGCGGGACTTGAGTGCGCTTTATTGCTTGGATCAATTAGGGTTACAATGAGAGGGGGGTGACCCTCTATTTATAGACTACGGGATGAGGAGTTCAATTGGGCCAGGACTCTCCGGAGTCCTGGGCCAGGACTCTCCAGAGTCCTGGGCCCGGTTTCTTAACACTCCCCCTTGAACACTCATCCAACATGTTCATGTCTCGTCAAAACTCCATAAAAACCCAGTGGGAAAAAATTGGAGAAAGAGTACATGTCATGTGTTCTGCTGTGTTGCATGAATTGCCTCATCAAAACCTTAGCCGAGAAACTTGGGAAAACTCGTAAGTGGAAAAAGAGTACAATCCACCCAATTTCATTTAATCTCCGGGATTTATTCTTTGGGTACTTGATCTTCGTGTTCAAGATTCAATAATGAGTTCGTGAAGATTCTCCCCCTGAATTCTGCACTTGTCTAAGTCTTATCATTCCAATTCCACGTATGCATCTTTCAAAACTAGATGCTGGAAGTGACTTAGTGAATAAATCTGCAAGATTTTCACATGACTTAGTATGCAGTACCTTAATTTCGTCCATCTTTTGCATTTCATGAGCATAGAAGAACTTGGGATTGATATGCTTTGTAAGGGGACTCTTCACATATCCCATCTGTACTTTGGCGACACAAGCTGCATTATCTTCATAGATAATGGTAGGGGTTTGTGCGGTATCCAATCCACATGACTGCTGGATGTGGTGAATCATCCGTCGAAGCCAAGAACATTCTCGTGAGGCTTCGTATAGTGCTATGATTTCTGAGTGGTTCGTCGAAGTAGATACAAGACTTTGCTTAGACGATTTCCATGAAACTGCGGTTCCACCACACAGGAATACATAGCCTGTTTGTGATTTAGCTGTGTGCGGGTCTGACAGGTACCCAGCATCTGCGTAGCCAATCATGGTAAGGTCTTGGTTCTTTCTGTAGAATAGACCAAGATCTTTGCTTCCTTGGAGGTATCGGAAGACGTCTTTTATTCCCTGCCAATGCCTTTTGGTAGGTTCTGCACTGTACCTTGCTAATAGGTTTACTACAAATGCAATATCCGGTCTAGTACAGTTTGCTAGATACATGAGTGCTCCTATTGCACTCAGGTATGGGAATTCCGGTCCCAGGACTTCCTCCCCCTCTTCTTTAGGTCTGTACGGGTCCTTGTCTTGCTGCAAGGATCTCCCGACCATCGGCACTTTCGAAGGATATGCCTTTTCAAAACCAAACCTCTCCAACACTTTCTGAGTGTATGTTGACTGATGTACTAGAATACCTTCAGGGGTATGCTCAAGCTGCAGGCCTAGGCAGTACTTGGTTTTACCCAAGTCTTTCATCTCGAACTCTGATTCCAGGTAAGAGCTTGCTTTCTTAATATCTTCTAAGGTTCCGATGATATTCAGATCATCTACATATACTGAGATTATACAGAATCCATCCTGGGATCGCTGTATAAAAACACAGGGACAATCCTCATTGTTCGTGTAGCCTTTCTTGCAGAGAAAGTCACTTAAGCGATTATACCACATTCTGCCTGATTGCTTCAATCCATACAGTGACTTTCTGAGTTGCACACTGTACAGATTTCTATTTGCTCTGTCTTGGTTCGGGACAGGGATACCTTCCGGTACCTTCATGTAAATGTCCGAATCTAAGTTCCCATAAAGGTATGCAGTTACCACATCCATCAATTTCATTTCCAAATTCAAGTTTACTGCCATTGAGATTAAATATCTAAAGGTAGTTCCGCCCATGACCGGGGAATAAGTTTCATCATAATCGACTCACAGTCGTTGGGTGAAACTTTGTGCAACAAGCCTTGCTTTATGTCTTACAACTTCATTATTTTCATTTCTCTTTCGAACAAATACCCACTTATGCCCTACTGGGTGCACATGGGGAGGCGTGCGGCTTACAGGCCCAAACACCTCTCTTTTATTCAGAGATATTAATTCTGCTTCTATTGCCTTCTTCCAATCTTTCCAATCGATCTTTTCTTACATTCAATGAGCGACGAGCTCGGATCAAGATCGATGATTGTGGCAATTTTCTTTGCAAAATAAATGTCGATATTGGCTGTTGTTCTATTCATAGATTCTCCTGTGGTCACATAATTTATAGCTATTTCTTCATGGGGCGATACTTCTAATGTTTCTACTTGCTTACCGCTGCTTTCAGTTGCGGGGGCAAGTCCCTTTAGTTTTTCAGCTCCGATGTGTGCGCACACATCCATGCCGATATCTCCTCCGTGGGAATATTCAAATCTGGTATGCCTTTTCTTGAAGGTTCCATACCGTGCAGTCTCAATTGGCTCCTTTACGGTTATGGGAACTTCGGTGATCGGTTGTTTCAAGTCCTTCTTATCCTTTTTCTGCAGCGTCCCGGTTACTTGGGATTCGAGGGCCAAGTTCTCGCCCTTTATTACGAGGCCTCGGGCGGGATTAGGGATACCTTCAATTTTCTTTGGTATTTCAACCCTCTCCGGCGCATTGCGTGCAGGCACATGCGACTTGGTTACACTTTTCAAATCACTAAAGTGGTCAGGCAGTTGATTCGCTAATGCTTGCAAATCAATTATCTTCTGGACTTCTCTATTTGTTTCACCAGTGCGCGGGTCATGTGCATGGATTCCCGTGGCTTGCCACGTCAGTTCCCGACATTTTTCATCAAGGGGTTGATTTCCTCCCCCTAATGACGGGAAACTATCCTCATCGAATATCTGTCAGCGAAGCGTCAGCGAAGCAGGCTGTCAGCGAAGCGGGCTGTATGCAAATCTCCAGTCATTGGGTCCAGATACTTGATTATGGATGTTGTCTCATAACCAATGTATATCCCAGACTTTCGGAGAGGGCCCATTGCAGTTCGCTGCGGTGGTGGTATAGGTACATAAACCTTGCAACCAAACCTTCGAAGATGGGATATTTTCGGTGTTGACCCTTGCGCTAGTTGCATAGGTGAATGGATGTTATATGCTGATGGTCGAAAATTGATGAGAGTTACTGCGTGTAGGACTGCGTGTCCCCAACATGTAGTTGGCAAATTACAATTCTGCAAGAGCGGTCGGGCAATGAATTTAATTCTTTTAATCAATGCTTCTGCTAGTCCATTCTGGGTGTGGACATGTGGTACAGAGTGCTCAACAGTAATTCCCATTGCCATACAATAATCATCAAAAGCCTTTGAAGTAAATTCTCCAGCGTTGTCCATCCTGATGGACTTCACATGATGATCAGGGAAATTATTCTTAATCTTAATTATCTGCGAGATCAGCTTTGCAAAAGCGTGGTTTCTCGAGAGCGAAGGATACGTCGACCATTTCGAGGAAGCATCGATGAGCACCATAAAGTACCTAAATGGCCTGACAGGTGTATAGGACAGCAAATGTCTCCTGGATACGATCCAGGAATGCAGGGATTTCATCCTTTACTTTCAGAGTAGAGGGTCTAGTAATCATTTTCCCGGTGGCACATGCAGGGCACACGAAATCTTCTGGATTCGGAAAATTCTTTACATTGATATTATGTCCCTGAGAATTAGTAATTATATTTCTCATCATTCTAAGACCGGGGTGGCCTAATCTATCATGCCAGAGACAGAAAAGTTCAGAGCTTCTAAAAATCGTTTTCATGACAGTATAGGCTGCAGATGCCTTAATATGAGTGTAGTATAGCCCAGATTCATATGAAGGAAGTCTTTCTAATACCCTTTTTCCATTTTCCTCGCGTTTTGTAATGAGTAGGTATTCCTTACCATACTCTTCTTCAGTCTCTACGTGGAGACCGTTAGCGCGGATATCTTTAAAGCTTAAGAGAGTCCTAGTCGATTCTGGGTACAACAAGGCTTCTTCAATGACCAATGTTGTGCCCATCGGGAGTATAATTGTGGCTCTTCCTGAGCCTATTACACAAGTATCGCTGCCTGCGATTGTTGTAAGACTACCAGCATTCTTGCTGATTGACTGAAAAAATTTTGTCTCTCTTAATATGGTATTCGTTGTGCCGCTGTCTGCTAAGCATACTTCCTCCATAGGGCGCCACACGCGTTCTTTCGATGCGAGGAGAGTCGATCGTGCTGATAACGTGTTGAGTAACCGTCGCTGGCGAGTTCAGTCCGAACGGGTACCTCGTATACAATGATCAGAATCGTAAGAACGATGAAGAACACAAGAACACAACAGTAGAATGAACACAGAGATATGCGGGACTTCAGGGTCTGCTTTATTGCTTCGGATCAATTAGGGTTACAATGAGAGGGGGGTGACCCTCTATTTATAGACTACGGGATGAGGAGTTCAATTGGGCCAGGACTCCGGAGTCTTGGGCCCGTACTGGGCCAGGACTCTCCAGAGTCCTGGGCCCGGTTTCTTAACAGATACCACATTAGCGACTAGGCATGACCGATGGAGGGTGCGAGCGGGCATGCACGGTTGTCTTGTCGAGACAAGGAAGCAGAGAAGGGGAGGAGGGAGCTTGGCCGGGAGTGATTGGGCCCAAGAGGGAAAGAAAGGAAAAAAAGGGGAAAATAAAAACGGGATGGATCGGGCCGGCTTTTATTTGGCCCCAATCCGATTTCCTTACGGTTTTTATTTTCCCTTGCTTTTATATTCAAATTTCGATTCAAATTTTGGCTAGGCAATTTAAATTCATAGTCAAGTTTTAATTTGATTTCCGGTTTCATCGAGCCGAATTAGGTTTGCATTTTGCTTTTTTTTTTTCTTAAAACTCAAAACTCGACGATATTGAGATGGTGGAAAATGTTGGGTATATTGAGATGGTGGAAAATTCATAGGAAATTGTGATGTTACAGGTTGATGTAATATCTCGATTAATGATTGAGAATTAGAAAATAGCAAATGAGATTTTGGGAGTTTAAAATTTAGAGTTTGGGGGTTTAGGGGGGAATGAAGTGAGCCTTTGGCCCATGGCCCAACAGGAGGGCTGCCCAACCACATAAGAGGAGGAGAGGGGACCGAAACCCTAGCCATCCATCATCCCTTCCTCCTTGCGCACGGCCCTAGCCCCTGTCCTCCCGCAACTCGTGTCGTTGCAGCTTGCATGCCACTAGCCGCCCAAGCTTGTTGCAGCCCTTATGCCCCTGCATAGCTGGTGCCCTACACCAGCTTTCTCCCTGCATGCATGTGCTTTTTCTGCTGCTCTGCGAGATGTTGTGATGTTGGTGCATGCGGTTTCATCTAGTAGATGGAAAAAATTAAAATATGGTGATAACTTGGATAATTTAGAAAAATTTGATTAGTTTGCAGAATTGGTATCATTCATATATTTTTAAGTTTCAGAAGATATAGAATTGTGAAGCAGACTGTCCTAACAGAATTTGGGATAGTTTTCAGGAAAATAAATAGGGTAGAAAATGGTAGAATCAGAGATTTGTCATAACTGGGAAGTTGTAGGATTTTTCGTGAGGATTCTGTAAAATCTTTGTTGGTTGAATTTGGAGTTTGGATGAATAAGTTAGAGCCATTTTGCTACCGGCACAGAGGGTAGTGCGTCCGGTAGTTTTGGGTTAATTCAGTCGGTTTGGCGTAAACATGCGATAACAATAAGTGTAAAGTTTGAGTGTTATAATGTTATGATTTTGAGATATGTTTTGTCCAGAGAATGTAGCCTCTAGTGCCCTACCACCGCCTCGCTATCTAGCTCCAAGGGGATAAAGAGGCAAGTGCATGGCAGATAGTGATCGATGTTGGATCGCTATATTCTTTATCACTCATTACCAATATAGTGTTTATGCTTTCATCTTATTTAATTGAAAACAATATGAATGGTTATGATATTAATTGAATTGATGAATCCAAGAATGTTAGTTGATGGTATTATTCATGGACTTATGTTAATTTGAGCATTCATAAGAATCATTGCATGAAGAGAAGATGATCATGGTGATCACACATCTACCTTGTTGGTAGAGACTCCACGGGAGTGGAGGAGGTCCTCGATTCTTTTGGAGGACGGGCTTGAGAGTAAACATTGCCGCGAGTATTCACTCATGCTATACTGGTATATGTGAAAGAAGTTGCATACGAACATGTAGTGTAGAGACACCTTGCATTTAATGAAAAGAGAAGTTGAGACTTGAGTATTAGAAGAAAGATGAATAAATTGTAATGTTGTTGATGATAATGTTTATGATTGAATTGATCATTATTTATCATTGTGCTTGCTGAGTCGTGAACTCACTCTTGCTCTATTGTTGTTTTTAGGTAACCGTTGACGTTGTTTCGCTTGGGAAGGGCTAGCGCACTGGAATCCACATCATACACTTGATTACGTGATTATTGGATATGGGAACTCATTTTATAGTTTGATGATTTATAATTTGGACCTGATAATATTGCCTAGACTTAGTTGATAGCTGGGAGTTGATTATTCATTCAATAGATTTGGTTGGATTGGTTTTGCAGTGACCTTTGTTTATTATCTTACATACTTCTTAATAATTAATTATCCATGATTGCCATATCGTTATGCCTGTGTTATTTTGATCCGTGGATGGGTTTTATCATTGATATACTTATTGTAATTTATTACTAATTGATGTTAAAATTGATAGACATAATTTCCATTAATTTATTGAATAGATGTATGGGCTGCACATCCAAACAGAGCTATATGTAATTATTAATGGAAGGCCACAATCTAAGATTATATTTACAACAGATCACGGCTCACAACTATCACTGAAAGCAGCATCCATCATGCAATCAAGCATATTTTTCGGCGATATCAACGATGCACTTCACTAGCTCGTCCGGCGTGGAGAGCATCGCCATGTGATCTGCGCCGTCTATCTCCTTGACCTCGTCCACCGGGCTGTTCGTCACCATCCACTTCTGGAACTCATCGGGCAAGGTCTGATCTTGTTTGCAGACTATGTATATATTACGCACGGAGCCATAGCGATCCTTGGAAAATGGCTGCTGGAGCTGCAGGTCTTCCAGGAACACTGAGCCGACTCTGATGAGAGATTTCGCAAGTGTGATGTCCTGCCAAATTGTACAATTTGACCATGGAGTTTAGTTTAATTAGAACGAAAACTTGGATGAACGTATGCGTGTACCTCCATTGAGCACAACTGGTAGAGCTTTTCTTCGATGAACTGTGGGCCGAACAGCAAAGAAGTAGGAAGTTTGCCATCTGCATCCTGGGGTTTCACTTCGTTGTCCAACGGGACAGCCCAGCTACCCTCACCAAGCTTAATTAGAGGAAAAAAGATCATGTGCCCAACGATAATCAGGAAGAGACATATTTGATTAACTAGTATGAAATTGGTTCCTAAATTAGAGCGAATCGAATTTCCCGTAATTGGTAGTTTGGTACCATAATTGATACATGAGAAAATTCTTTCTATACCATCAAATGTTTCATTTTTCTATCGCTGAAAATTCGTTGTTTCCTTCGGTGCCACCGGAGAATATATATTTTCCTACCTACCAGTCGTTCTCGTCAGCTCGGCTAGTACGACTCACCGTTAGACCCTTCAATCTTGTCAGTTTTTTTTTTTGGGAAAATGGCCAAACTGCCCCTGCACAGTGTATTAGGTAGTAGGGCCGACACGTCAGAGCATTCGCCAAGGCCCCCATGTCATCTTCTTCCTTTTCTGCCATGATCTCTCCTTCTATCTCTCCCTCCCCACACCCCTCTCCAAGCAGCCGTTTCCGCTACTGCTCCAGCCATCATCGTTGCTCCAGATCCGGTGCCGCACTTCCTCCGACACTCCTTGGTCCAAATCTAGCCACCCTACTCTGAGTAGTGCTTATTCACTGCGGCCGACCAAATTCGCCTCCGCCTCACTGGCTTCTTCTCCACGTCGATGACGACGCCACCATGATGCTGCTCGCGCACACTAGCCGCAGCCCCGTTGAGAAGTCAGTCCTTGCAATGGGCCGGCAGAGGTGCCACGCGGCGGGGTCATAGGCTCGCGCCATCACTTAGTTATGGCAATGGCTGTCGGCGATGGAAAACAATTTCGTTTTGGAAAAAAGAATTGGAGGGTAACGAAACGAATGAAATTACCGAAATTTCAGAAATTCGGTTTAAAGTTGTCCTAAATCAAATTTAAGATGTAATTTGTCCAAATTCAAATATTTCCGAAATTTTGGTCAAAATTGGGCGAAATTTTGTGTAGCAATGGTGGTGTGCCAATCATGGGGGAGCCAAGGCCCCTGCCAGCCATCCCCTCCCTACGGCACTGGTTGCCGGTGTCAGTGCCCAACGCGCTGGCTGATTAATTAACGTGTGGCTGCAAATAAATCTTGTGGTGTATGAATTAGTGAATGAATAAATCCTTGATGAACTCTTTTTTTTTTTGACGTATCCTTGATGAACTCTGCTACATAGGATAAATTGGTTGTTGAAAATTTATAATTAGTGTTCCCTATTTATTTCCCTTCCTTTGGAATCGGCTTGCTTGCTTGGTTCTGCTCGGGGTCGTCTGCCATGGAGGAAGAGGAAGGAGGAGAAAGAGAGTGAGGAAGAAGAAGAGGAGCAATTTCGTCTTTTTGCAGCCCAATTGACAGCAAGTTAACAGCACATAGACGGAAGTGGCACGAAAGAGTAGCAAAAATTTGTGCAGTGGCACTGCACGAAAGATAGGGAAAAAGCTGAACATTAATGTACTGTAGGAATTGTAACCACTACAACATTTAAATGTTACAAGAAATACCCCCGTACCTTTTCGAGCACGAATGAAGGCGGCGACGTGCAGTCCGGCATCAACGCGGCGAGGAACACGGCAGCCGCAACCTTCTCGGGGAACAGCTCCCCCGCGAGCGCGAGGTTAATGCCGCCGAGGCTGTGGCCGACGAGGACTGCCTTCTCCCCGGCCGGGAGCGACCGGAGCACGCCCAGCAGCGGCTCCGTGTAGTCGCGGAACGTCGGCACCTCCCGCAGCCGGCGGTCGTCGACGCCCGACGCGGCGAGATCCAGCGCGGTGACATGGTGCCCGGCCGACCGCAGCCGCGGCGCCACCTTGTACCAGCACCAGCCGCCGTGGCAGACGCCGTGGACGAGGATTATGTGCTTGGAACTGCTGCTCCCGCGGCCGCCGCCCGCAGCCTCCATGCATGCATGCATGAATGCGTATAAATGGTTTATTTGATGGGCTAATGACTGAGTGCGCTTGTTTATTTAAGCTGCATTTAGCCTCATAGGCTGAGACCTTTAGGTTTGAATGGACAAGAGCGGATCTTCTATCTCTTGAAAGGAAAGCCAGTGCACAATTAATATATATTTTGTCGCTACAATGTGTCTAGAATGGCTATAATACCTCTCTGTGATAACTATGCTAATATTGTAACAATGCTTAGAAAGATCTAAGAAGCTACGTTTTGATCCGGGAACTACGAGAGAGAAATACAAATTGGTCATTGTAGCACCTGCATTTTTACTGGAAGTAGTGGAGAGAAATAAGCAGCTCATGACCAGCTACAAATAAAATTATCAAAAGAAAGAAAGGAAGTAATTAAAGAATTCAATGCTGGCGGTTGGTGGACTTACTTGCTGTCGGGAGTTTAATTCATAGTAGCCTCATAGGACGCAACTGCATGCATACCTACAGTTGGCTTGGTCGGAGAGCGAGGGGGAGACCGGCGGGGCGCCACTGTTTCCCTATCCTTCCTGGAGTGTTCTTACTCTTCCATGGTCCAAGAGGCTAAAATAATTTCAAGTATGTATACGGTTTTTCCAAGATGCATATATTATTTAGAACTTGAAGCATGTATATAACATTTTTCAAACATATGTATCGAATTTTTTTTATACAATGTATAGCATAAAAAATAGTTGTATCCGCCGGATACCACTATATCTATTTCCTTGCTCCACCACTGGACTTGACATTTTTGTCTCATTAACCGGCATCGGCTATGCTTGCAGGCGGGAGAAGAAGTTTTTTTTTTTTTTGCGAGAAAAGAGATCTTGATATATTACTCAGAAACATAGTTACATTCCTGAGCAACTAATTGCTCAATACAAGATGGAAATTGATCACGCCAAACCGCAGAATGTTGTTTTGTGCGTTTCGCCATTTGTGCGAGCTCATGAGCAACACAACTTAGATCTCTCTTCGTGCGCCGAATTGAAAACGCCGACAATTGAGCACCATACTCCAGGACTTCAGTGATGATGAAGGTGATTTTCGATCGTTGGGCTTTCAGGTCAGCTAACAAGTTTGCCACTGATGCACAGTCCGTTTCCAGAACCGCAGGTTTACGAATCCATTCGGCAGCCAAACTAACAACCTCACGGCAAGCCGAGGCTTCAACCGCCTCTGCATCTTCAACATTCTTCACATCACGCCAAGACCCAAGAAGACAGTAAAACGGCACCCTTGTCATCACGGATAATGACTCCCAAACCAGCTTTGCCTGTCAGCATTGAGAAGGCACCAGCAGCATTTATGTTTACCCAGCCCGGATCAGGAGGAAGCCATCTAACTTTCACAGCATGGACAATATTCGGTTCAGACCGGTGAGAATCTTCAGAAATAGGCAGCTTTCCTTTCTAGTTCACCTGGCCTGCAGTTCCTAATCCATTACTTGCGTTTGATCATTCGTTTGAAGCTACCCTTTCATGTATGGAGTTGCCTCGTTATGCAATATAAGCCTAAGCTCATCATCCACTACGGGAAACACCTGATTTACCGAGTGCACAAATCTTTGCCGAGTGTCAAATTGCGGGCACTCGGCAAATACATGATTTGCCGAGCGCCGCACTCGGCAAAATATGGCACTCGGCAAAGAGGACTTTGCCGAGTGCCTGGCACTCGGCAAATATCTGCACTCGGCAAAGACTGTCTTTGCCGAGTGCCAGGCACTCGGCAAAGGTAGACACTCGGCAAAGGTTGGTAGGGGCCTAACGGCATCCAGCAGCGTCCTCTTTGCCGAGTGCCCCCCGTTTGGCACTCGGCAAATAATTAACTTTGCCGAGTGCCAACCCTAGGCACTCGGCAAACTTTTTTTTTGGGTTTTGACACCAATTTTTTTTTGAAGCTTTATTACACTACCACAAACAACATGTTTAAATTTTGGACATTTTCATTGCCTTTTGGCATATTTCTATAGTTTATTTTGTTTTGTTGAATTTTTCCAGAAAATGTAAGTTTGAACTGCAGGTGCATCGAATAATGGATTACATTCGTTCAAAAAATGTTATCCTTGTTTCTTAGTGTAAATTTAGGCTAAATCCGAGAAGCGTCTCGAAATTTCGATCAATGTGCTCACGAGGGCAGCGCCGTAACTAACGTGGGAGTGGTTTTTAATTGTATAAAATGCGAGCAATTCGAAAATCATGAAACTTGTCGAGTTATCCGCGTATCGTATCGTATCGCGTGGAAAAAATTTAAAAAGTTTGAGCACGCTTATTTGTCACGTCGATGCTCACAAACCGGAGATCAATGTGATCACATGTGGAGATCTCTGGTTTGTGAGCATCGACGTGACAAATGCGTTCTAAACTTTTTCAAATTTTTTCCACGGCATACGATACGATACGGCGACAACTCGACAAGTTTCATGATTTTCTAATTGCTCGCATTTTATACAATTAAAAACCACTCCCACGCAAGTTGGCGCGCGTTCTCGTGAGCACGTTAATCGAAATTTGAGACATTTCCTGGATTTAGCCTAAATTTACACTAAGAAACAAGGATAATATTTTTTGAACGAATGTAATCCATTATTCGATGCACATGCAGTTCAAACTTACATTTTCTGGAAAACTTCAACAAAACAAAATAAAATATAGAAATATGCCAAAAGGCAATGAAAATGTCCCAAATTTAAACATGTTGTTTGTGGTAGTGTACTAAAGCTTCAAAAAAAAAATTGGTGGCAAAAAACCAAAAAAAAAATTAGTTTGCCGAGTGCCTAGGGTTGGCACTCGGCAAAAGAAACTCTTTGCCGAGCGCCAGGGTTGGCACTCGGCAAAAGAAACTCTTTGCCGAGTGCCAAACAGGGGGCACTCGGCAAAGAGGACGCCTTTTGCCGAGTGCAGCGCTCGGCAAAGAAGATCTTTGCCGAGTGTTCTAAATTTGGCACTCGGCAAATATGTTTGCACTCGGCAAATCACGTGTTTCCCGTAGTATACGGTCCCACCCGACGGCGCCTCTCTCGTCTCCCTCTCCATCTCCCGGTCTCCGCTCGCCACCCCGCACCTGCGCGCCGCCATCTCCTCCTCTCCCCGCGCCTCCTCCTCCCACGCCCCCCGTTCCTCCCCGACCTCTTCCCTCGCTTCCCCCACCAGCGCGCCGCCTCCTCTCCCCGCGCCTCCTCCTCCCACGCCTCCCGTTCCTCCCCGACCTCTTCCTCGCTTCCCCCCACCACCACCGCGCCGCCGCCTCCTCTCCCGCCTCCTCCTCGCTTCCCCTAACTCGCTGCCGCCAAGATCCTTCGCGCCGCTCGGATCCGGTCACCTCGCCAGATCCGATCGCCATCGAGCCAGCCGTGGCCCCCTTGCTACTCCGCCCGACGGGTCGGCTTCCCGCCGCTTCTGACCAGCCGCCCGTGGCGCCTCCCCAACGTCGCCTCCGCCCGGGCGCGGCCGCCTCCAAGACTCCCGCCGCCGACCTCTTGGTGAGCATCCCGCACCGTCCCGTGCCCTTGTAGATACCAGCAAAAGCTTCTCTCAACCAACGATTCTGGCGCTATAATTAGGTCAGGGTTTGGGTAGGTGCAAGTGAATGGCTCGGTTGGCTTATACCAAGTGATGGCTAGCCTTGTCGGGGCAATTTATAGAGTGAAAAATTGAATGTGTTTTCATGTAGAATGCAAGGGAATTAACTACAATGGTGTAGAATGCAGATACCACGCATCCTGGATTATTTTCTGCAAGTAGCCTTTCATTCCTTACATGACAGAGTTGGTAGCGTAAGTCATATAGATCCTTCTCAAGCTTTGAGACAGTAATCTCCAAGGAAGCTATGCTAATTATTAGTTCCTGCACGTGGAAATGAAATGTTATAAATAATATTAGAGTGCGGCTATGTACAGACACATGAAACAAATTACTGATATATTTAATGTGTGCACCTTGTTTGGAAGCTTTTTAGAAGACTTAAATATTAGTGACGCATTATGTGTGATGGCATCTGTCAACGCCAGATGCAAGTCGATCTCTTCTTGGAGTTGCCTCTCCAATTTCCTAACCTGTAGTGTGTAATCACATCTGAGAATATTAGCACTTATTCTTTTGAACTTGCAAAATATATTGTTCCATCACCAAGTTACACATATATGTATCAGTTTAATTAAAACTATTTGAGTCAATGCCAAGAATAAGCATAATCTATTTATAGAGTAAACCATGCCTGTGAATTTGTTGATAGTTCAATCTGTGCCTTAAGGATGCAGTACTCGAGAAACATAATGTGGAATTTTAACAAACACAATATGGATTTTAGGAAACACATTTTAGAAATTGGACTTCAATACTTGGTTTTTGGTTGCACCAAATCACTAGATGGCCCATCACAGGCTCCAATTCTTACTAAAACCGAAACACACGGTCTTGCACAATTCCGGAGTACAGCGTAGTACCAAATCACTTAACCTTGCAGTGTAAAATCAACTCCAAGTTGTAAATTATTGGATGCTTGGACTTGATATGTATGATTGATGACACTCTTGGGTAATAATGTTGTAGGATATCAAAGTGCCACCCTCTTGACAGTTATTCTATACTCGTATAGGCAATTAAGAGATGTGAGAGCAATCATGCATTTCTCTCACGGTAGAAGATTTCAGTTCACATTCACAAATCACAAGCTACAAAGAACCCTTTTTGTGTTGTAGCTTAGAGCTGCTATAAGTGCCTTAAGTTCTCCAAAATAAGTGCTTGGAGCATCTGCTTATATAATCAACCCTTCGAAACAGGTCCAAAGCACATGGCACTAGATATGGGAGTTTGGTGTTATATTTACCATAGAAGATTTGGTCTTGCTGTTTCCTGTGGGTATTTGTATGATTATCATTCTAACATCCTACTTATCCCATAGTGAAGTCCCCTATGAATGTTAGATTTGTGATAGTCCTAACTGTTGTTGCAAGATAGATTCTCCATTCGTCATAAGGTATTTGGGAATTAACTTTTTCATTGTGAACCAAGACCTATATTTGCTCATTTATTGGAATTATATATGCTGACTATATCTTTTCATAGTGGGTTTTACTAATTTTATTTTTAACTGATACTTATAACATGATGAGATCAAATATGAATGCATTTTATTAACATACAGTTACCAATGGGGCTGGGGCTGGGGCTGGGGCTCAGGGTGGACATGCCGACACAACTGAGAAGGTTGTCTTCTAGTATGGGAGTGTTCCGATGAGAGTATGAGATGTATCACCTATACTTCCGATGGATACACTTTCAAGCTTGTTTCTGAAGTTTAATGCACCAATGCATACAAAATTGTTTTAATATGATGGCAAACAAATGTGCTGATCTAATCTTCTCGAATACGTCGTGGTCGCATAAGTTCGATCTGCACCGTCACCTTGTTGTTCTTCACGCACTTGTCGTCGTGCTCTACCTCAATCTTCGATAAATCTTGCTAGTGATGTTTGTGGCTACAAAAAAATTGGTTCCATGTATTCCTCCATCTACAAGTGACATAGCGGCCTTTCAACCTTAGGTAAAATCTCATCATCCAATCTAGCAAACATCTTCTATGTGAATCGACCAAGAACATGAATGTCTCTTTATCATCTCATATGGTTTTTCTCTAGCACTACTACTCTATTGCTCTAAACTGCAATATCGTCTATATGTTAGGATGGATGACCGTCAGTGGATGTACACGGGCTATCAGAAGAGGGGTCAATACACAAATGAATGGATTGAGAAGGCCAATGATTTCATGACGAAGGCATTTGCAAATGGACGGCGACATGTCTGGTGTCCCTGTAGGAAGTGTAAGAACAAGGCAATGAAAACATTTGAGGAGATGACTAAAGATCTTGTCAACAATGGATTTGTAGAGAACTATACCCGGTGGACCATGCATGGTGAACGCCATCGTGCGAGAGAAGAGGTCGTGAGACAACGGATCGAGGAGTTTGATTCTGAAGCCGGGGTGGCAGAAATGTTAAATGACCATGACATGGCTTTCGATGAAGGAAGTGCAGAGCAGGAGCCAGAGCAAACTGCAAAGGCGTTTTACGCCATGTTGGATGCGGCACAACAACCCCTTCACGGGCGCACCAATGTTTCTAAACTGGATGCCATTGCACGTCTAATGGCTGTGAAGTCCCAGTTTAGCTGGAGTAGAGAATCCTTCGATCAACTGTTGACAGTAGTTGGCACCCTACTTCCGGATGATCACGTTACGCCAAAGAACACGTATGAGTCAAATAAAATCCTTCCGTGCACTCAAGATGTCGTGCGCGCAGATACATGCTTGTCCGAACGGATGCATCTTATTCGAGGAGAACATGCCGACGATAAGTCTTGTCCAAGTGTAAGGCATCTAGGTACATTGAGTTAGAATCTGGTGATGGTCGGAAGACGCAAACAAAAGTTGGCGCAAAGATCCTGAGGTACCTTCCTTTCATACCGAGGATCCAACGGCTTTTCATGAGCGAGGAATCCGCAAAACAGATGACGTGGCACAAAACTGGACGCCGATACACTGACAAGATGATACATCCGTCCGATGGTGAATCATGGAAAAGCTTCGATCGAAGCATACCGACAAAGCCGACGAGGCTCGTAATGTACGCATTGCACCGCAACCGATGGGTTCAATCCTTATGGAATGGGTTCTTCACCATACACATGTTGGCCCGTATTCGTCATCCTCTCAACCTCCCACTGGCGTCGCCTTTCAACGACAAAATATTTTATTGTCACTTATAATTCCGTGACACCGGGGCTAATATGAGTGTGTACATGGAGCCTTTGATAGACGATTTGGTCCGTGCATGGGACGAAGGGGTAGTGACATACGACCGATTCACAAAGACAAACTTCAGAATGCATATTTGGTACCATTATTCCATGCATGACTTCCTGGCTTATGGGTTATTTTGTGGCTGGTGTGTTCACACGAAGATGCCATGCCCGATATGCAAGTCACTTTGTGGAGTTCTTTCGGTTGGAGAAGGGGGCAAGTTTTCTTCGTTTGACAAACATCGACAATTCCTCCTCTTGACCACCCATTCGGGAGAGACAAGAAGAACTTTCAAAAGGTGTCACAAGGAAGACTCAGACCGAAATGATGACAGGTGCCCAGGTTCTTGAGATGTTAGATGGTCTTGTGGTCGACAATGAAAAGGGGGGCTTCGTGGGATACGGAAAAGAGCATGCCTGGACACACAAGTCGTGCTTGTGGAAGCTTCCTTACTTTAAGGACCTCCTTCTTCCACATAACATTGATGTAATGCACATGAAAAGAATTTCACGAGGCGGTCCTTCACACAATCATGGACTGGGAAAAGTCAAAGGACAATGTCAAGGCTAGATTGGATCAAGCAACGCTGTGCGATAGACCAAAGCTAAACATGTTGCCTCCCTTACGCGGGAAGTCATGGAAGAAGCCTAAGGCCGACTTCGTCCTAACGAGGGCCCAAAAGAAAGAAGTTCTTCAATGGTTCCAATCATTGATGTTCCACAGCGGTATGCGTGAATTGGAGGAGGGTGTGAACTTAAGTACCATGCGAATCACGTGGCTCAAGAGTCATGATTACCACATATGGATTGAACGCCTTCTTAGGTGATGGTTCGTGGCTATTTTCCGATCACATCCGCAGTGATGACAGAGTTGAGCATGTTCTTCCGCAAGCTATGTGCTAAGGAGATATCTCGGACCGAGATTGAAGAAATGGAAAGAATAGCCCGGTGTTGCTCGCAAGTTGGAGAAGATCTTTCCCGGCTTCTTCAATCCGATGCAACATTTGCTCTTGCACCTACCATATGAGGCAAAAATGGGGGCCCTGCATGCCCGTTGGTGCTATCCAATTGAGCGATGCCTAAAGGTTCTTAGAACAAAATGCAAAAATAAATGCAAAATTGAAGCTTCCTGTGCAGAGGCATCCATTGTGGAGGAGGTGTCATACTTCACAACAAGATACTATGCCGACAACCTTCCTAACGTGCATAATCCACCCCTCGTTACAATCTTTGTCGACAATCAGTCGACCCTCAGCCTTTTTCGAGGGCAACTCGGAAGTGCAAGTGAACCTACCTTGAAGATGTTGAGCCTAGAAGAGTGGCGCTCTATCCAGCTGTATGTGTTGCGGAACCTTGAAGAGGTTGGCCGTACATTGCGTAAGTTTTACACAAACTTGTTTCTTTTCTTGTCAATATTTTGCATGCACCCATCCAACCCTCTTGTTAACGGCCGTTCTGACAAATTTGTTCTCCTCTACCATCGTCCTTCACGGAGGAACCCACCAAGCGGAAGTTGAAACCCTTCTAAGACATGGCGCGGGAGAACGAAATCCCACTTTTATTTGTTGGTTCAAGGAGGAGGTACTGTTCAATTTCATTTGTTGTTTGTACTTAACTCTCAACTCGACAAATATATAACGAATCATCCTACTTGAACTAGCGCCAAACCGACGTGTCTATGAGTGCCGAGTTGAGGCAAGTTGCCAATGGATTTGAATTTAGGGTCAAGTCATTCTCTCGTATGATGTCAATGGATATCGCTTTCACAACTCAAGCCGAGCAGAGTCGGCGAATCGAAGAACCACAAATACCGTGTTTTCACGCCAGTACGTAGATGGGTTGGACTACTATGGAATAATTGAAGAAATATACAAACTCAAGTTTCCTGGTTGTGTACCTCTTCGTCCTGTCATATTCAAATGCCATTGGTTTGATCCCAAAGAAGTGATAAAGACCCCTGAGCTTGGGTTAGTTGAAGTTCTAAAGTCATCCGTCTTGCTAGGAGACGACGTGTACATTGTGGCCCAACAGGCCACGCAAGTTTATTATCTCTCATACCCGTGCCAAACCAAAGACCGTCTTAAGGCGTATGATGTGGTGTACAAGGTATCGCCGCATGGTAAAGTACCCGTCCCAAACGATGATGATTATAACATCGATGCAAACACATATGACGGAGAGTTCTTTCAAGAAGAAGGATTAGATGGGAGTTTTGAGATTATCTTAGATGTAGATCTCGCAATGGAAGTAGACAATGATACGGTCATTGTTGACGGGGATGATGGAGAGGAGGTTCACAACGCGAAGGACTTGTTATTACTTGAGCAACACCATTCAGGCAGTGTCGCTAGTGATGAGACTTTGAGAGACGATCATAATTACGTCGACAATAGCGATGATGAGATTTTTGGCCCACCTATCAATGATCTTGATGATTATTTCTAGTACATGTAAGATCTGTAGTACTTATGGCAATTTTATACATGTATGATACATTTACTTATTTTGCATCTCTTTTATACATGTACGATACATTTACTTATTTTGCATCTCTTTTATACATGTATGATACATTTACTTTTGTATATGCGTACTGATAGTTTATTCCTTTTGTTGCAGGTGATTGATGGTGGGCGGTGGAATCAGGAAGATTAGGTCGGTTATGACCTTCCTGGCTGGTGGCGAGGGGTCGGCCTGTGGTGGAGGAGGAGGGCGTGCACAGACTGAGGGTGGAGGGCGTGCCCAGGGAGGAGGAGGAGGACGACGACGAGGGCGTGCCCAGGGAGGTGGAGCCCAGGGTGGAGGTGGAGCCCAGGGTGGAGGAGGAGGACGGCGGCAGCGAGGCGTCGAGCGACACCTCCTCCACAGACGACGGCGACGAGTTCGTGAGCGGCCACGGAGGAGGATGAGGAGGAGGAGGAGACCAGGGAGGAGATAGCGGAGGCAGTGGAGGAGGCACAGAGGGAGGATGAGGCCGAGTGGGCTGAGCGCGAGGAGGATGCCGACTTGCTGGCAGAGGAAAATGGGGTGCCTACGGTTTGGTCTGCGAGGGTCGTCGCGCCTCCGGACTTACCCATCTGAGAGCGGCCGGTGATTCGACCCTCGGAACTAAGTAAGTAATTTTGCATGTTAACACTACTTCACAGGTTTTTAAGTTATAACAGAAACTAATATTCAATCTCAATAACTTTGTGCAGGGATTGGGAAATGGTGATCCCAGGGAGTCACTCTCGCCGAGTAAACGGGATCCTGGGTCTTCTGTGCAGGGCAAACTACCCCGGGATGGTGAGGATCGATGGTGTTGTGCAGCCCGCCATGAAGTGGTCCCACTGGCACGCCGCTAGCGATCAGACTGATCGAGCTGGCAGGTGTTATAACAGCAAGGCCGACCGGGTGATGAAAGAGCTGTGGGTACGTGTTCATCGCACTATGCTGATAATAACATCACATTAATTGTATATTACTGACTTTATTTGCTTGTAGGATTACTACACCTTGGCGGAGGGAGTACGTAGGGAGGACGCGGATGACGTGGTGAACAGAGTCTGTGTTCACCGAGTGCAGGACCTCTTCTACGAGACAAAGCTCCTGTGCAGAAGAATTTACCATGCCCGCAGAGGACACAGAGTCACCAGAGCGCAGGCAGTGCACCTGCCCCTGACTAAGGAGCAATACTTGACGGTAAACATGAGATTACATCGTCTGCGATTAATTGCACTGAAATTGATTTATGATTTGTCATGTGCTCGTGTACGTGCAGGTGCCTCCTGCTTGGTGTGCGGGGATGGACAACTGCTGGGAGGCCATTGTGGACAAGTGGTTGAGTGAGGAGTACGAGCAATATCACACCGTACGCTCACGTTGCCGTGCGATGATGATGCAGGTTCTCGCACAAACAAGGCCCCACTACCCTTAAGGAATATGCGGCGGATATGTACGCAGATTTCATTTCGTTGTTGCTATGCTAACTTCTGAATGCATAATATCTTATTGTTGTGCTTCTTCCTGCAGACGCGGTTCCACCTCGCCAGAGTGCGCTCGTTCAAGGCATATGCCTTGGCACACAAGGGCAAGGCAAAGGACCCCGACCTCGTCATAACGCGGAGGACCCGCCGAGGCATACAAACAACTCGGCGTGCACAGCGCCAACGAGTACACGGCGATGGCGAGAGAGATCCATGGGTCGAATTTGATCCGAGCACCGGCCGACCTCGAGGTGACATCGTCATGAGGTTGGGACCGGTAAGCCACACGGCGGTACTATATGGGCAACAGACCATAGACACGGCCAACACTCGGACACTCGCCAGATTAGAGCCCGAGCACGAGTTCGAGTCCGCCATGCATGCCACTCACGGCCCGGTGGTAGCACTCGAGTTAGTTCTGTTGCATTCGTTGTCCATTCATTTTCTACTCGTTCTTTATTTGCATTCTAACTATGTGATAAATAATTGTAGGCCCAGTTGAAGCCTGCGAGTCACAAGAAGCCTCACAGAGCGGCTTCAGCCCTCGAGTGCCGCACCAGCCGAGTTGGCACAGAGAGGCGCGAGTGCAGCCCGGCTTGAGGCCTTCCAAAGAGCGCCTGGCGACCGAATGCGAGTACATGGCCCGTTTTCTCGAGCATGGGCGGCCTCCACCGCCTCCCGCCGCCGATGATAATCTGTTGGTGACTCCACCTCACGTAGCGGCGGCACTCCTGTGAGTCACTTAGATGCACTCTTCACTTTTGTGTCATATAGAGCTACCTTCGACTTATACCTTAGTTTGACCTACCATAGCTTAGACCTTAGAATTTGCTTTGATCCAGATAACTCACATGTGCAATCTCATTCTAGGGACCTTCTACAGCTGGATCGAACAACGATATGCAGGGTGATCAAGACCTGGACTTGACTCCGTTTCTCCGCAGGCCTCCGACCATGTGACAGGCCATCCGACCTTGTTTGATGGGTTTGTATGTTGAACTGTGGACTTGGTTGAACTTTGTGGACTTTGGACATATGTTGATGGTGTTTGTGGACTTTGCATGGTGCTTGTCGACATATGTTGGTTATTGTGAGTGGATGTGACATTTGTGGACATATATGTGATATATATTGAATATCTGTCATGTTATTATAATTTCCTGTGATTTTGTTGCTCATTGTGACTGGATATGCACTGAAACAAACAAAAAAAATTATGTGGACATATTTTACCGAGTGTAGCACTCGGTAAAGCGAGTTTTACAGTGTAGCACTCGGTAAAGCAACAACGTAACCAATTTGGTTCGATTACGTGCATTTTGCCGAGTGTGCCATTTTTTACAGTGCGGAGTCCCCTCGGAAATATTTGACTACTTTTTACCGAGGGAACACTCGGTAAACATTATTCCTGAAGTTTATTTGCGGAATTGTTTTAATCACGAAAATGGTTATTCTTTTACCGAGTGTTAGGAGCGACACTCGGTAAATATTATTCAAAAAATTTATTTCCGGAATTGTTTTAATCACGAAATGCTAATTTATTTACCGAGTGCTGCTATTGACACTCGGTAAACCTCGCCGTTAACGGTTAGTTTGGAGGCTGACGACCGTCAAGTCATAATTGTTTACCGAGTGTCATTGTAGCACTCGGTAACTATATGCTCCGAGTGCGCCGATATTAGACACTCGGTAAAATAACTTCACCGAGTCGTTGTTTGCCGAGTCCACTTTACCGAGTGTGGCACTCGGTAAATAGTTTGCCGAGTGTGTAGCACTATTTGCCGAGTGTTACTCACACTCGGTAAATAAACAGTATCCCGTAGTGATCACCATGGTTCCTCTATTAATGGAACGTTTCATCACCCAAGATGCTCTCTCTCGACACCAAAATTTAACTCCCCAAATTTTGCAATTTTGATAAAACCAAACTAAAATATAATTTATGGATTTCCTATCTTTTTGTGAATTTTTTGAACTTATCTGAATTTTAAAAGCCTTTATTCAATTTTCTGGATTTAAATTTTTTTATTGTGAATATTGAAATGTTGTAATTGAGTATAAAATATTTTAATTTGCATCTTTGAATATATATTTTTCAATTTTTGTCTTTGAATATATTTTTTTCAATTTTTGTAGTCCATTTGATATTTTTCAAAATTAAAATTAGTTTCCTGTGAATTTACCAAAACAAAATAATTAATATTCCGAAACATAAAAACTCTAGAAATGATCTCAACCTGCGGACCCAGATGATTGTGCTTGGGATTGGAGAGGCTTAAGGATTCAGTGCTAGCACAAATCATCTGCTGATGAGCAAGACAAGTTGTATTTCCTTTGTCATATTGAACCGCCTCTTCTAACTCGAGGATGAACAAGAAGAAGCACCTATCGGCCGAGCACTCTGTAGCACCCTAACTATTCGGAAGCCAAAATATTACCTAAAGGATCTAACATACAACCATAATTCAGAAGAATTTAAAATAATAACTCATCTAATGACATAGAGGTCAACATATAATTAAACAAATGCAGGGATAAAGACTGAATTCAAATGACTATATCCAAGGGGTGATCAAGGACCACAAGCAATACTTAAGCAACCATAACATGGAGAGAATTATCAACCACATCTAACTTTATTTATTACAGTTCATCAATTAACGAATGAAAGACATAACCAAGTCTTATTATTGAAAATAGAGTGTGGTGGAGTGAATGAATAGTATGTGTCTACTCCCTCCCAATAGAGTCATCGTCAACGATCACCTAAAAATAAACAAACAAAGCAAGAATGAGTCTGAGACTCAGCAAGTACAAACAATAATTTGAACTGCATTGAACATGAACAATACAGTGTCATTAAAAATATGAACATAGAACTGACAGGAACATATGAATGAATGGAATGAATGAAATGAAAGGACTGCACTCATGCGTATACCGGTATAGCTAGTGACACACCCGTCGGTGTTCACTTAAGCCCGCATTTAACAAAATATGGGGATCCAAATCCCGTATGAAGAACGTTTGATACGGGTGTCCAAATCTGCCCACATTGGAATGGTGGGTCTTACATGCCCATACTGGAATTGATGGGTCTTTATTTTCCACTCCCGTGGAAGAAATATGAACAAATGAATGAATGGAATGAAACACGAATAATGAAAGACATCATCTCTTTCAACATGGATTAACAGATATGAAAGGAACATGAAGCATTGAAAGTAATCATGGATCATAGAAATAACAGTATGAACACAAGCACTCATCATTCATCAACATAAATAATTACCATGTACTTGCCCATATTGAAATTATGGGACTTAACTACCCACTCCCGTGGGCGAACCAGAACAATGGAACGAACGAATATAATGAACGTAGTCTTATTATTGAAAATTCATGGTATATCATGTAACATCCTGATTTTCAAAATCGGGATGTTAATATTTAATTAAGCGATCTAATTAATATTTGGCATTGTTTTAAAATTTTCCCATGTTTAATTAAAAATATTGTTTCTAAAATCAAATTTGTTTAAGAGATGCATTAAAAAAAACAATAATAATCATAACCAATATTTAATCAAATTATTTGTGCGACTGAAACTAAATTAAATATTTTGTTTCTCGTTCCCGCTTGCATTTCAAAAATCATGATGCATACATTAGTATCACCGTTCTTATTTTGAATTCGATCGACCACCAGGTAAACGACCGCGTGTCCCTTCTTTTGGTCATCTCTTCTATTTTCCGACCACTAACTCTTGTCGTTTCTCCCTTCAAATCTCAATTGAAACTTCAAAACCAAGCTATGCATGTCATACCACCGCGATCGTCATCGCACGAGCAACCCGTTTCTATAATTTGTTGTCGCATGCATAGCAGTTTGAGTGAATTCGCAAAATGGAGAAAAGGGTTAGCAGATGAAATACCTGCGTGTCCGTTCTTTATTTTTCTAACTTCTCTCGCAATCACTAACAAAAATCAAGAATTTGACAACGCATGTTATGTCATCGTGATCGTTGTCTCGAGGACATTCCGTTTCGATAATCGGTTTACACATGCAAGGTCGTTTGGGCGACGTAAAAGAAAAAGAGATGAAAAACTATCTGCTAATTATTTTCCACGCAAAACAGTAAAGTTAAAGATTTTTAGAGAGCAGCACACTATGGATAAATTTCTGAAATTTTTACCTGAGCATCTACATTATGTCAGGAACATCACCTAAAAATTTCGTGATTTTTAGAGCTAAGTAACAATGTCTAAAAATTACCTGAACACCTCAGCCAAATTCTGGAATCACTGTTCATTCGAATTTTTCAGCCGAATAACACAACCACTCTGCCATCTTTTACCTTGGTGAAACATCTTGTCACCTCCACGCCATCGCCATCATTTCTCTTGCCCCAGCCGAAACTCTATTTCCCCCTGCTCCCAGCCGAACCAAGCACTACAGAGCCACCCATTTTTCTTTCCCCAACCGAGCTGCCACTTCCCCCATCTTGCAAAGCCAAGCACAGACGAGAGCAAGAACTTGGATTTTGCACTAGTTCATCTCTACCAACTTCTCTCCTTCCAAACTCCACAAAAAATCTGAAAACCTCCAATGCATGTTACACCATCGGGTTCTTCTCCTCTTGGGCTTCCCATCCATGCAATCGGATTTACATGCGAGTAGGTTTGAAGGCCTTGCAAGAAGAGAGAAGGAGATGATACACTGCATGCAAGATCGCAGCGCTTGCTAGGCGTTCGGCGGTCAGCAAGGCCGGGGCTAATGTGAGCTTCGGTAGAGCGGCCGGCAGCAGAGCTAGGAGCGCAAGCGGCGGCCGGGAGGCTGCAGATGGCACGAGACGCCGGAGGACGCAGCTCGGCTTGAGCGCTCGGGCGGCTGCAATGGCAGCGGCGCGCGACGCCGAGGCAAAGGTAGCCGAGCGAGGAGGCAAGGCGGTGGAGCCGCACGGCCGAGCCGAGGGGGAGCTGCGACGGAGGACGACAAGGCGGCCGGCTCGGCGGGTGCATGCATACGGCCGGCTCGGCGGGTAGCGTCGGCAAAGACGGCGCATGCATGCGGCGACCATGCAGCGGCGTGACGGCCGAGTGAGTGAGCCGGCATGGCATGTCGTGCTAGAAGACGGCGTGGCGCATGCGACAGCACTAGGATGACGGACATGGACGAGGAGCCGAACGTGGACGCGGAATCGGCGACGACTACGGTGGATATGGACGCGTAGCCGAGAAGACGTCCGGCGATGTTTCGCACGTCTACGGTCGCGGTAAAATTCTTTAGTATCGAATCGTGTTTACGATATTAGTTGTGCATGTTGCATATTAGTCATGAGCATGGCATCTATTTTTACATATATATTTATAAAAATGATTTGATAGCTTATGACCGGTATAATTATCCGGTTAGGTTGTATTTGTGAGTAGGCATGATTATATATCGATATATTGGTGGATGCGAATAAATAGAGTTATTGTGGTAAAATATGAGTATTATTGATCGGTGGATGCTAGATTAAATTTATGAGTTGATTAATTGATCGGACGGTATTAATATAAAGTCGCATGGAAGTTAGTGGTGATCTTTGGATGAGACATTAATTGGAGGTTTCATGTCACACTGGATTGGTTATTTTGAGGATAGGATGTATAAAGATTTTTATAATCTATTACTTGGTGGATGGAGTATGTGTTGATGATTAATGATATACCTTTTATATATGTGTATTATTGCTCGTTGGATGTCGGATTATGTACCTTGATTGGATTAGTTGAATCGGACAATTTATTTAATCGTGAGCAAGTTGGTTGGATGGCTTAATTAATATCTATGTGAGTTATACATGCTACAATTGGGAGAAGGTATGATTGGATTATTTGATTTGGATAAATATTTGGATTACCGTGTATGTAGTAGTTAAGTCCTATGTGTCGAGTTGATATATTTGTACCCTTAATTGGATTACTAGATAAAGGATTATTAGTTGATCGTAGTGGCACATATATGATTGGATTGGTAGAGGTGGTGCACGACTAAGTTCGGTGGTATGAATATGAGTTGATCGGTAAGTGGCGATTGGATGATGGGTGTGTTATTAGATTGTAAAGCTCATTAGGTGTCGGTTAGTTTATTAAACCTCGGTTGGTGGAAATTTTGGGTGTATACGAATATGAATTTCGAGGTGAGACTAGTAGAGCTAGATAGCTAGTATTAGCTTAAATAATATATCGGAGAAGGATTGATGGATTTAGACATGATATTATGCCCACAAGTCGGTGGATTTTGTTCAATTATCGGATAGATGGTATGGTTGGAAGATTGTTAATCCGAGCGTTGTGTGGTTAGATGGGCGACTTTGGTTATGATAGAGGCGAGGTTACTTGAGTTTACAAAGTATTTTTATGTGGTACAAATTTGAGAAAAGAATTATTTTTACAATACAAAATTCTTTTAACTTTGAAAATTCTTAACTAATTCATTTGAACTCTAAATGAGTTGAACCAATTTATTTTGGTCATATAATTTTAACCTATATTTATATATGTAATCATTTTCTTCACCACTGATCTACAAATTGTTGCTAAAAATTGGATTTCGGATGAACAGTAACCGAAGCCCATTTTTCAGCATTTTTCCCAAAACCGATTTTCAAACTATCATAACTTTCACATACGAAATCCAAATGAAATAATTCTTTCACCTAAATTCATCTAAAATCATAATCTAGCTACTGTGAAAATTTCATTCATTTTGAGAACTTTGAATTTTTGGCTTTTCTCGGTGTTCATTCGATATCACTATTTCTATAGAGTCCGAGTTGTCGCAAATGAACAACTACGTAACCGAGAGTGAGCAAGTGAACTCCCAGAAAGGCAAGCATCATTTGAACTTTCTTTTGCATCATATTTGATCCCGTTTTGTTAAGTTAGTGCAATGATATTTGCTTGCATGCTATTTTATTAATGTCGCTATTTTTGTGTTGAATAGTTAGATACATCCTATTGTCTTGTCATTGTGGTTATCCTTAAATTATTCCAGTACTGAAATGCTTAGGATAAGTTGTGTGACTTACGTGGTATGTGTTGCTTAGCCATGCAAGTCTAGAGCGATAGTTTGATTGGCGGAATAACCCGACAGTCATGGGACATACAAACTTTATAACTTTTTGGTTTATTTCAGATCTTCGTATCTGTTTCAAGAGTTAAAATTTTGTCATTTAAAATGAGATTTGGGTCTGGACAAGTGGATGCTAGTGAAGGTGCCTTCGTGCGAGATTGGGTATGTGGATTGTCTTGTCTAGACCAACAAGGACCGAACTTTGGTAACGTCGTTGATTCAAGTACATTCGTGCTATCACATGCGGGTTGGGAGCCGTATGGTTAAGTAGGGGAAGGTTTTATTGTGTTGAGCCCCACGGTGGTTTTGTGAGGCCATAGGGCCGTTAAACCCTATGTTCCTTGCGGTAGATAGGGCATATAGACCGTAACGTCTTATGTCGCCTAGGAGCCCAAGGTTGAGGACTTAGCATAATGAAATCTTCTTGCTAAAAATGACCATATCTTGATTTACCGGCCGGCATACCATAGGAAGTATGCTATTTTCGGAGGCATCTGGAGGCTTAACGGGCTAATCAAGTCGTGTGGGTAAAGTAGTACACCTGCGCAGGTATAAATCTATTCGAATAGCCTCGTCCTAGGTTATGGACAACACTTGAGTTCGGGAGTTACTATTGTTAGACTTTGACATATTTGTTTTGTGGAAAAACTTGGGATTGTCACGAATGGGATATTCATGCTTGTGTTGTAGCAAAGTGGATGACCACTTTGTTAAATTGTGTACTTGTTGTTGTATCAAAGTGGACCGCCACTTTGACACTTTTATGATTCATTTGTGATTCATGTTATTACTTATTCATGAGCTTTACTTCTACTTCAAATCTGATTTATAAATGGGCACTTGGAAACTAGTATGTGTAGGTTGTTAATTGTTGCGTCTCTTTTGCAAAACTAAGCCAATATGAGCCATCCTTTGGAACAACCTCTAGCATACTACTTTTTATTTGTGTAAGACTTGCGAGTGCACTTGTACTCAGCCGATGTTGGCTGGCCTTTTGTTTTTCTTTTCGTGAGGACGGTTTTGAGCTCGATGAGCTCGGCGATGCGATTTAGGCGATTAATGACGAGTAGTGCTATCTTTTAACCCCATCGGTTGCCTTGGGTTATGGGCATACCTTGCTGGACTTTTGGTTTATTTATTTTGCTTCCACTGTTATTTATCACTCTTATTTGAATTTGGCGGTCGGCCGTTATGTAATAGTGTAGACTTAACTATTATGTTGTATGTCTTTTGGATTGATAATGTACGTTGTTGTATGGATGTGATCAACGTTGAATGAGAGTATGGCGTGTTGGTCGCTGATCACGGGAGCCAACACGGCCTCATACTCGCTGTTATGAATCCCACTTTAACTTGTCTAAGTGTTGGCTTTGACCGTTTGGAGAACCGATAATCATGTAGTGCTTGCGAGGAGCAACGCGCATGATCACCGGGCTCTAGTTTGATCGGGCTCCTCACTTGGATGGAGTTAAGGTGGAATTCATTTACTTGAGGCTCAGAGTTATTTCCTTAAGACCGGGTAAACCTCGGTCTTACGGAAATAACCCGGGTCCTCACAAACGTTGGTATCGAGCTATACTTGGTGTAGGTTAGAGATAGCATCGGCGTTAGTGTTAGCAAGTCTTTTGATCAAATTATTTTAAATTAGCAAAATAATTTCAGAAGTTTAAGTTATGAATCTTTTATTCCTTACCTACCCTAGTCTCTAATTCTTACCTCACTATTCATTTGAATTGTGCAAAAATCATTTTCTCCATTGCTCGTCTCTCTTTTCCAATACTAGAAACACTAAGTTGTCACCCTTGAAGAGCATCGCGAAAGGAGGAGAAGACGATGCCTTGCTGCAATATTAGGTTTAAGTTAGGGATTATTTTAGATTATATACCCTCTAGTTATATTCACTAGCTTGTGGTCGTTGGTTTGTGTAATACGATTATTTGCTCTCTTTGTTCCAAGTAGTTGCTATTTAGGTATAGTGTGTTTGCGGTTTGCCTTGAGCGTTGTATTTATAAACATACTAAAACCTAGCCTTATGTTAAAAATAAATTATGTGTTGTCCCTATTGCTTTCTTTTCCTTTCTTTTAAGTTGGTTCTTGTGTTTTAAAGCTTAAAAATGTCTAAATTAAATTAAGGATCTTACCCCTGTTGTTTCCCCTACCTTATGCTTTTCCCTCTCATCTCTTAAATGGAAGTCGCACGTTGATTAAAGGATTGATAGCAGAATCGGTAAAGAGAATGATATGATTGAATATCTGCTTGTTTATCTTTAATTAGATCTTTTAGGGTTGGTTGATGTTGGTGGTTGTGCATTGTCAAAGTGATATTTGATAATTGAGAAATTGGATTATTACTCATGGGCATCGAATATGATTTTAGAATAACTAATTTGATTTTTGTACCATGAGATATTCACCTTTGTGAGATCAATTGTGGATTATCGTAGGTGTTACCATCAGAGGTTATGATATGAGTATAAATAGAAGTATTGCAGTGAGACATAAGCTTGCTCGCTATGTTGTTGGATTTTTATCTGAGGGATATGCAGGTAGAACTCGTACAATGCATACAGTAGGTTGAATTAATAATTTTATGGGATCATTTGTGGATTATGGTGGGGGTTACTATCGGAGGTTGTGATATGAGTATAAATGGAATTATTGTAGTGAGGTATAATCTTGTCTATTGGTGATATCAGATTTATATTGGAAGATATGCAGGTGGAACTCATGGAATACATGTATAGGATTGGATTAATAAGTTTGTGATTCAATTGTGGATATTAGGTTTTAGATATGTCTTAGTCGATATGTCAATAAGATTGTGAGTCAAATTCAGGTCTAGTGTGATAAAGTTAAGATTTAAAATGTGATGATATTATGAAATTTTGATGGATACACATGATGATAATTTGAGATTTATGAATTTGTAATTGAGTATATAACGGGATCGTAATAGTTCTAGAGATGAAGAATGATTATGTGATTGAATGGTCATATAGTGGGTGACTATGAGGATTGAATATGTGATTTATCTTTATGGGAATAGTTGTTACAAGGATGATATGATTCGATTAACTTGGGATGATTAAAGGTGGTGGTTGGATTTAGATAATACCTGAGGATAAGTAGACTATGGAAGATATTGAGCTAATATCATTGGATTGAACTCAGATAATTATCGTGAATAACTTGATTTAGACCAAAGTGTTGACTCAAATTATTCGGATTATAGTCGGATTACAAACTCACCTTGGATGGATGACCTTTTTGATTAATTGATTTACTTAGGTTGGAGTTGACTGTGGATAAAGAGGTATATCGATAACCTAGGATAATTGTGTTGATTTTGGAGATTAATTTGATCCTAGAGTAGGTATGAGTGGATTCGACCGTAAAAGATAATTGAGTGTTTTTAATGGATTGATTATCGCAAGTGGATTGATCATGCTAACTAAAGGATTAAGCAGCAGAGATATGGAGACATTGCTGAGGACGCAATTGATCTTGCATAGATGTACCCTCTTTTAGGAATTTAAATTGCCGTGAGAAAATTTGATGGAAACCAATAAATTATTTATGGGTCGTTGATAACATATATCACTTAGTGGATTGTAGACCCTGAAATACAGTCCTTTAGTACTCATGAATTGGGAGTTATATTGGAGATACCCTATGATAGAAATTATAAAGCAAGTGTGATGGAATTTGTGAGCAATCTGATGATTTCACTTAGGATTATTGGTATTACCGATAATGTGATCGAGATCAGAGTTAAACCATATTTTATACTGTGAGAATGGATTAATAGATGTTTACGCTCTCTGATGGATTATTAAAATTGAGAAGTCAGTGTCCTTTTTGGAAATCAAACTAAACCTGTGAATTTATGGTGGTTTCGAAGGTTACATCAGAGCAAGCGATTTCGGTGGTTAATGTAAAAATGGTGGAGCAATAGATTGGAGTGTGCTTGCTATAGACTAAATATGATTGGTGAATATCGGATTGGTGAATATCGATTGGATGAGCAACAATCAGTGGTTGCCGAACCAATATTATTGGGATAGTACTATAGTAGTGGTTTTGGTGAAGATCGAGTCGATTAGTCTCTGGGAAGAAGATTGGATTTCAATAAAGCGACTAAGTCTTTCTATCCCTATCCTTTTCCGTCCAATCTCGGGGACGAGATTTTTTGTTAGGGGGGGAGGTTTGTAACATCCTGATTTTCAAAATCGGGATGTTAATATTTAATTAAGCGATCTAATTAATATTTGGCATTGTTTTAAAATTTTCCCATGTTTAATTAAAAATATTGTTTCTAAAATCAAATTTGTTTAAGAGATGCATTAAAAAAAACAATAATAATCATAACCAATATTTAATCAAATTATTTGAGCGACTGAAACTAAATTAAATATTTTGTTTCTCGTTCCCGCTTGCATTTCAAAAATCATGATGCATACATTAGTATCACCGTTCTTATTTTCGAATTCGATCGACCACGGGCGAAACGACCGCGTGTCCCTTCTTTTTCGGTCATCTCTTCTATTTTCCGACCCTGCTAACTCTTGTCGTTTCTCCCCTTCAAATCTCAGTCGAAACTTCAAAACCAAGCTATGCATGTCATACCACCGCGATCGTCATCGCACGAGCAACCCGTTTCTATAATTTGTTGTCGCATGCATAGCAGTTTGAGTGAATTCGCAAAATGGAGAAAAGGATTAGCAGATGAAATACTGCGTGTCCGTTCTTTATTTTTCTAACTTCTCTCTCGCAATCACTAACAAAATCAAGAATTTGACAACGCATGTTATGTCATCGTGATCGTTGTCTCGAGGACATTCCGTTTCGATAATCGGTTTACACATGCAAGGTCGTTTGGGCGACGTAAAAGAAAAAGAGATGAAAAACTATACTGCTAATTATTTTCCACGCAAACAGTAAAGTTAAAGATTTTTAGAGAGCAGCACACTATGGATAAATTTCTGAAATTTTTACCTGAGCATCTACATTATGTCAGGAACATCACCTAAAAATTTCGTGATTTTTAGAGCTAAGCAACAATGTCTAAAATTACCTGAACACCTCAGCCAAATTCGGAATCACTGTTCATTCGAATTTTTCACCGAATAACACAACCACTCGCCATCTTTTACGCCCAAATGAAACATCTTGTCACCTCCACGCCACTGCCATCATTTCTCTTGCCCCAGCCGAAACTCTATTTCCCCCTGCTCCCAGCCGAACCAAGCACTACAGAGCCACCCATTTTTCTTTCCCCAACCGAGCCTGCCACTTCCCCATCTTGCAAAGCCAAGCCTGAGACGAGAGCAAGAACTTGGATTTGGCACTAGTTCATCTCTACCAACTTCTCTCCTTCCAAACTCCACCAAAAATCTGAAAACCTCCAATGCATGTTACACCATCGGGTTCTTCTCCTCTTGGGCTTCCCATCCATGCAATCGGATTTCGCATGCGAGTAGGTTTGAAGGCCTTGCAAGAAGAGAGAAGGAGATGATACACTGTGCATGCAAGATCACAGCGCCTTGCTAGCGTTCAGCGGTCTGGCAAGGCCGGGGCTAGTGCGGCTTCGGTGAGCAACCGGCAGCAGAGCTAGGAGCAGCAAGCGCGGCCGGGAGGCTGCGATGGCACGGAGACGCCGGAGGACGCGGCTTTCGGCTTGAGGCGCCGGGCGGCACAGCGAGCAGCGCGGCGACGCGCGAGGCAAAGGTAGCCGAGGCGAGGAGGCAAGGCGGTGGAGCTGCACGCCGAGCCGAGGGGAGCTGCGACGGAGGACGACAAAGCGGCCGGCTCGGCGGTGCATGCATCTGGCCGGCTCGGCGGTAGCGCGTCGGCAAACGGGCGCATGCATGCGGCGACCATGCAACGGCGTGACGGCCCGAGTGAGGTGAGCCGGCATGGCATGTCGTGCTAGAAGACGGCGTGGCGCATGCGACAGCACTAGGATGACGGACATGGACGAGGAGCCGAACGTGGACGCGGAATCGGCGACGACTACGGTGGATATGGACGCGTAGCCGAGAAGACGTCCGGCGATGTTTCGCACGTCTACGGTCGCGGTAAAATTCTTTAGTATCGAATCGTGTTTACGATATTAGTTGTGCATGTTGCATATTAGTCATGAGCATGGCATCTATTTTTACATATATATTTATAAAAATGATTTGATAGCTTATGACCGGTATAATTATCCGGTTAGGTTGTATTTGTGAGTAGGCATGATTATATATCGATATATTGGTGGATGCGAATAAATAGAGTTATTGTGGTAAAATATGAGTATTATTGATCGGTGGATGCTAGATTAAATTTATGAGTTGATTAATTGATCGGACGGTATTAATATAAAGTCGCATGGAAGTTAGTGGTGATCTTTGGATGAGACATTAATTGGAGGTTTCATGTCACACTGGATTGGTTATTTTGAGGATAGGATGTATAAAGATTTTTATAATCTATTACTTGGTGGATGGAGTATGTGTTGATGATTAATGATATACCTTTTATATATGTGTATTATTGCTCGTTGGATGTCGGATTATGTACCTTGATTGGATTAGTTGAATCGGACAATTTATTTAATCGTGAGCAAGTTGGTTGGATGGCTTAATTAATATCTATGTGAGTTATACATGCTACAATTGGGAGAAGGTATGATTGGATTATTTGATTTCGGATAAATATTTGGATTACCGTGTATGTAGTAGTTAAGTCCTATGTGTCGAGTTGATATATTTGTACCCTTAATTGGATTACTAGATAAAGGATTATTAGTTGATCGTAGTGGCACATATATGATTGGATTGGTAGAGGTGGTGCACGACTAAGTTCGATGGTATGAATATGAGTTGATCGGTAAGTGAGCGATTGGATGATGGGTGTGTTATTAGATTGTAAAGCTCATTAGGTGTCGGTTAGTTTATTAAACCTCGGTTGGTGGAAATTTTGGGTGTATACGAATATGAATTTCCGAGGTGAGACTAGTAGAGCTAGATAGCTAGTATTAGCTTAAATAATATATCGGAGAAGGATTGATGGATTTAGACATGATATTATGCCCACAAGTCGGTGGATTTTGTTCAATTATCGGATAGATGGTATGGTTGGAAGATTGTTAATCCGAACGTTGTGTGGTTAGATGGACGACTTTGGTTATGATAGAGGCGAGGTTACTTCGAGTTTACAAAGTATTTTTATGTGGTACAAATTTCAGAAAAGAATTATTTTTACAATACAAAATTCTTTTAACTTTGAAAATTCTTAACTAATTCATTTGAACTCTAAATGAGTTGAACCAATTTATTTTGGTCATATAATTTTAACCTATATTTATATATGTAATCATTTTCTTCACCACTGATCTACAAATTGTTGCTAAAAATTGGATTTCGGATGAACAGTAACCGAAGCCCATTTTTCAGCATTTTTCCCAAAACCGATTTTCAAACTATCATAACTTTCACATACGAAATCCAAATGAAATAATTCTTTCACCTAAATTCATCTAAAATCATAATCTAGCTACTGTGAAAATTTCATTCATTTTTGAGAACTTTGAATTTTTGGCTTTTCTCGGTGTTCATTCGATATCACTATTTCTATAGAGTCCGAGTTGTCGCAAATGAACAACTACGTAACCGAGAGTGAGCAAGTGAACTCCCAGAAAGGCAAGCATCATTTGAACTTTCTTTTGCATCATATTTGATCCCAGTTTTTGTTAAGTTAGTGCAATGATATTTGCTTGCATGCTATTTTATTAATGTCGCTATTTTTGTGTTGAATAGTTAGATACATCCTATTGTCTTGTCATTGTGGTTATCCTTAAATTATTCCAGTACTGAAATGCTTAGGATAAGTTGTGTGACTTACGTGGTATGTGTTGCTTAGCCATGCAAGTCTAGAACGATAGTTTGATTGGCGGGAATAACCCGACAGTCATGGGACATACAAACTTTATAACTTTTTGGTTTATTTCAGATCTTCGTATCTGTTTCAAGAGTTAAAATTTTGTCATTTAAAATGAGATTTGGGTCTGGACAAGTGGATGCTAGTGAAGGTGCCTTCGTGCGAGATTGGGTATGTGGATTGTCTTGTCTAGACCAACAAGGACCGAACTTTGGTAACGTCGTTGATTCAAGTACATTCGTGCTATCACATGCGGGTTGGGAGCCGTATGGTTAAGTAGGGGGAAGGTTTTATTGTGTTGAGCCCCACGGTGGTTTTGTGAGGCCATAGGGCCGTTAAACCCTATGTTCCTTGCAGGCCGATAGGGCATATAGACCGTAACGACTTATGTCGCCTAGGAGCCCAAGGTTGAGGGACTTAGCATAATGAAATCTTCTTGCTAAAATGACCATATCTTGATTTACCCGCCGGCATACCATAGGAAGTATGCTATTTTCGGAGGCATCCGGAGGCTTAACGGGCTAATCAAGTCGTGTGGGTAAAGTAGTACACCCTGCAGGTATAAATCTATTCGAATAGCCTCGTCCTAGGTTATGGACAACACTTGAGTTCGGGAGTTACTATTGTTAGACTTTGACATATTTGTTTTGTGGAAAAACTTGGGATTGTCACGAATGGGATATTCATGCTTGTGTTGTAGCAAAGTGGACAGCCACTTTGTTAAATTGTGTACTTGTTGTTGTATCAAAGTGGACCGCCACTTTGACACTTTTATGATTCATTTGTGATTCATGTTATTACTTATTCATGAGCTTTACTTCTACTTCAAATCTGATTTATAAATGGGCACTTGGAAACTAGTATGTGTAGGTTGTTAATTGTTGCGTCTCTTTTGCAAAACTAAGCCAATATGAGCCATCCTTTGGAACAACCTCTAGCATACTACTTTTTATTTGTGTAAGACTTGCGAGTGCACTTGTACTCAGCGGATGTTGGCTGGCCTTTTGTTTTTCTTTTCGGTGAGGACGGTTTTGAGCTCGATGAGCTCGGCGATGCCGATTTAGGCGATAATCGACGAGTAGTGCTATCTTTAACCCCATCGGTTGCCTTGGGTTATGGGCATACCTTGCTGGACTTTTGGTTTATTTATTTTGCTTCGCTGTTATTTATCACTCTTATTTGAATTTGGCGGTCGGCCGTTATGTAATAGTGTAGACTTAACTATTATGTTGTATGTCTTTTGGATTGATAATGTACGTTGTTGTATGGATGTGATCAACGTTGAATGAGAGTATGAGCGTGTTGGTCGCTGATCCTGGGAGCCAACACGGCCTCATACTCACTGTTATGAATCCCACTTTAACTTGTCTAAGTGTTGGCTTTGACCGTTTGGAGAACCGATAATCATGTAGTGCTTGCGAGGAGGAAAAGCGCATGATCACCGGGGCTCTAGTTTCGGTCGGGCTCCTCACTTGGATGGAGTTAAGGTGGAATTCATTTACTTGAGGCCCAGAGTTATTTCCTTAAGACCAGGTAAACCTCGGTCTTACGGAAATAACCCGGGGGTCCTCACATATCAACTATGAAAGGAAACAAGGAATACCAAAATTACCCATTTCACATTCATTAATCAAGTGGAACAAACAACAAACAAGATAAATCAATTGTACTTGCCTTTCGAACTGCAACACGTTAGGAGGCAAGGACGAAGCCACTAATCTTGAATTCCCTTCTCCTACACAAACTAATTACTCAAATAAGTAACAATATGAAAAGGACGCTACTCGAAACGCTTAGTCGCGCATCCTAAACCCAAGGTTCACATAGTCGATCTACCCAATTAAACCGACAGTCTAGCAGGATAGTAAACTGGACAGCGGTACTAAAAGTAGCACAACTCTTGCTCTGAGAATCGAAATGGAGTGTTCTCAGATCATGTGGAAAGATAACGATATCCTCCACAAAAGTCTAGTTGGCGGAATCTTCCAATTCGGCCAAAAACCTAGGCTAACAATCCAATGAAAGTCGAACATCCAATCCGTCTAACATAACCACATAGCAGTAGAGAAATAGTCATATCTTTTGTTCTACAAATATAAATTGAGTATTATTTATCAATACAGAAAGGTTATCTAAAATTCTACAACAACCTAGTTGGGTGGAAAACCTGATTCCGCCCTTAACTTAGTCATAACTTAAGAGACAAGTTGACAGTTGATTCACGTCAGGTTTTCAGGACAGCAGGAAATAATTCATCATATCTCCCAAACCGTAACTCGGAACGGAGTGATCCTATAGTCCCTGGAAACATGACAAAACTCTCTACGATAATCTAGTTGGCAACATACTCTTATTCTACCTCTAATAAATCTAATGATCAGGTGAAGTTTTGGTTCTTTCAATCTGTCAGTCATAAATGCAGCGGTAGTATAAAATCCATAACTTTTGATTGACACCACTAAAAATTGTGTTCTTTACCAATCCGTAAAGCTTACTGTATTTCCTACCAAATTCATGTTGGGTGAACTTTCTGATTCGTTCTCGAAGTAAGTCATATTGGCCAGACAATGTGACTGCTAATTCTCGTTAGCCCTTCTGAACAGTCGCAAAGAAACTATCATAACTTCTAAACCGTAATTCTAAATTGAGGGATCTTGGCCCCTATGGAAATATATGAATGAGAAATACAATTTTTTAAGAGACGAGATTTCCCAATTCGGCCTCGAACTGCACGAAAATAGACGCACAAGAACACATACAGATTCTGGATCTTTGCGCAACAGATCGACGAAAATATAACACCACTCTAATGGAGCTCGGGCACTTACCCTTGGAGATGAACTTACCCGGCGTGTCCCGGCGAGGTGCTGGACCAGAGAGGGGTGGTGGAGGCGCTGGGGAAGGGGAGAGGGACAGGGGGCGGCGCACCAAGGAGGAGGGGGTGGCGGCTTGGGGGGAGGTGTGGGGAGAGAGGGGAGTCGAGCTAGGGTTTAGGGGAGGGAAACCCCCCGCCCCCTCATGGCCGGCCCCCCTCATGGGCCCCTCCTGGGCTGCGGCCCAGGCCCAGGTTGCTAGAAAAACACTAAAAAACCCCCGATGAAAAAGATAATTCCAGATTTTTGTTTCACTCCCTCTCCCGAGACATCTTCCGAAAAGCCGATTCACTTTCGGGATATTACACACTCACCCTGTCAAGTGCTCTGATTCTTGTGCTCTTGTGTGCCCTGCCTCGTGTTGCTGAACCCTTTCTCGTAATAATGTGTAGTGGTAAATTGGAGTTTTTCTCTGGTTTTGTGTTCCAGGTGTGGATCCAGATCCTCCACATTACTGCAGAGATCTACTATATGAACAATATTTTTATGAGTGTGTAAACAATATTCAACAGTGGTACAGTAACAAGTAGGACATCAACAGCAAAATATTTACTATAGTAAGAACATTGTAGCAAAGAACACTGTGGCTATTGATCTCAACCTTTCATTTTTTTTGTCGAACGATGGAGATCACTTCTAATGTTAATGCACGGTAGTTCCTCTACGCTGAATACTTCAATGTAGAGGATTTCAATCCTCCGTACGTATACTTCTTACAAATTATTCATGTGGAATGATCACCTTATACTGTGTTGCTTATTTGCCGTAGACAATGAATTTACAAGAGGCTTGAAAAAAGATTGTTTTTTTGTGGTTGTACTTGGAGGCACACATGCCCCTTAATTTATATATATTTAAGGGATGGTAGTTAATGATGTAACAGGAGTATGCTGACTTCTCACATGTGTCTTCCTTGTATCTTGAACCGTTGCGTCCTTTATCAACTGCCGCATCTTATCGTAGCAGCCGTTAATTGCTCTCATGTGTTCAATTAAAATTTCACTTAGTAAACTTGACTCCAACCAGTTTGTTATATTGTGATATCCCATTTTAATTAAAAGAAAGTAGAAAAAAAGGAGTTTGACTTAAGGGGATTAGCCGACCCAAGGCCTAATTCGTTTTTGAGTCAGTTTCGGGAAAGGGAGGATCCGACTGCAAATAAAAGGAGGAGGGGAGGGTTGGGCCAAAGCCCTAGCCACCTGTCTCACGCCGCCCCTACCTCCTTGTAGCTGTTGTGTCCTACTGTGGGGACTCAGATTTTCATCCAGACCCTCTGTATATTCTGAGCTAGTCCCATGATCAGTAGCTAACTCACACAGTATAGTTATCGACGAATATAACATCCATAGACACATTCATAGACAGTAATTATATATTATTACAGAACATGGAAAAAGATCCTTGCGGCCATTATTTACCGAACGAGCCGACCGACCAAATAGTTCAAAAGTTCAAAGTAGTAGCGGAAAGAAAACATAATTGTAGTGAAAAGTGTTCAAAATAGTGTGGCTTCCATGATTTTCCATAGGGAACCTACTAGGGATAGGACCTAGTTAACGCCTTCTCTGTCATCTCTATAGCCAGATGCATAGAAATATCCATATACCGGATCTTCAGCATTATAGTCTGAATCCATATGTTTGAGCAAACATGAATACAAAAAGTACTCCACAAGCCCATACCCAAAATGAAATAATATAGATGTAGGGCTTTCCAAAGGAGGGGTTATATGTTTGTTTTTCGCACAAAGCCAGTTTGCTCAAGTACTATAGATATATATCAAACCTATGACTCAACATTTTAACTTGAAACCAAAGGTTATTTTATAAGCGATTATTATCACGGCCATGCTTAAACTGGTATGACCATATCACGGCCATGCTTAAACTGGTATGACCACATCCTGGCAACCATGCTTACCCCAACATGTCGCAACCTTAATGACTATGCTTACACCAAAATATCGCAAATTCATCCAATAAATTTTAAGTTACCTGTGACTATGCTTAAGCCAACATATCGCATTCCCAGCGACCGTGCTTAAACCAACACGTTGCAACCATATAGACCATGCTTAAACCAGCATGCCCCAAACGCCAGCGACCATGGTTAAACTAGCATGTCTTGTAGATAACAACCACACTTAAACCAGCACGTTGCACAACTCAATTACTGTGCTTACCACAACATATTTTAGTTGACAATTTTAGGTTAATAAAACCAACCAGTGGCGGCGAACTTCACATATTTGCCTATAGCTGGGGACATGACTATTTGAACAGGTTAAAAACACTATGCGGAGATTATACAGCTTTGCCCACAAGATTGAATCTATCTCATAATATCGGCCATGACACGCTTCCTTCGGTGTGCGACAGAGACGATCATAACAAAGCTTTTCCCCTACCTAGCTTCAGCATTAGACCCACTTTGGCGAGGGTCTTCCCGCAACGCTAGGACATGCCTTACACCAGGTCACACCAGAATGATTCCTTACACCAGTTCACATTTTCAATGAGGGACATAGTAACCAGGGCGCAGGTTTTCATGCCAAGCTAGATAAGTTAATTGGCTAGGTCTATCCCATATTAGACATGTGGTTGTACGTCTTAGTAGGTATGAATAGAACACATGATTCAGTACTTAATCAACTCAGTGAGACAAGCCACCAATTTAGTGCGTGCACCTAACACCAGTCTCAATCACTACTCACCCATGTCTCAACCATTTATAAATACATTTTCTTATTTCTAGTTGTAACCCATGTCACCACTTTATAGTTCAAATTAGCCATGTTCTCGTTGTAGTAATGTTTGTGTCCTATTCATATTCTTTTACCAAGAAATATCTAAGCACAACCGATAGTCATTTTCATTTACTCAAAGGGATGTTTTACTCCTGTAATAGTTATCGTTAGGGCGACATGGAAAAGTGGTATCAATAATCAAGGGAGGGATTCTAATGATAAGCAAACTTGGCATAGCTAAATATCAACATTTGACATAATATTTCATAATTAATAATAACCATGCAAGTTGTAATTTAAATCAAAATACTTTGCATTTGAAAAGTAGGTTCAACATGATGAAAGGTAAAGGCTTGCCTTGCTTAAAAGTGGATGTTTCTTGGTCTTGGTCTTGGTCTTGATTTGAAGTGACGAGGCCTTTGGCGATGTTCGAACCTTTGGCGATGTTCGAATCTATTTCACGTGAGAATGACAACTTCAAATAAATACCCATAACAAAAAATAAATTCAAAATAAATTAAAACAAAGTCCAAATATTATGATTATGGTACTTTTATAAAGATCTTGAATTTATATGAATACAGAAATAAAAATTACTTGATTTGGATTTAAAATGAGGGAGAATGAGCTCTCCACGCTTTGACCATAGAGAAATTTCTAAATTCTAAAAATTTGACATGTGGGTTCCACTGGATTTTATTTTTATTTTTATTTTGTTTATTTAAGAAAGTCTCTGTGATTGACAGTGGGGTCCATCGGGTTTTTAATTTCTTTTCTCTTTAATCTTATTTTGGAAAATCCCAAGAGATTGACATGTGGGGGCAATAGTCCATTAGACCAGGTCCACACAACAGTGCATCGAGCCGAGGTCCCTCTGGTCAGAGACTATGGTCCACGGACCAAGTCTATAGACTTTCTAAACTAACCCAATGATTTAATTAACTCTTTAAGGGCGTCAGGCCCACATGTCATACGCTAACTAATATCTACTTAACTTAACTAATTACCGGTTAACTTAATGAGTCTCAACGTGGTGGCTACGTCGCATCCGCATCAGCTCCACATCGACTTTCTTCCTTAGCACAGAGCAGAGGTAGAGTGATGAACCCTAAGGTTTGATTTGTTGGCCTGATCTTTCGATGAGAACGACAAGTCCGGTAGGCGTCGCTCAACTCTGACGATCTCAGCTACGAACACACAAGGCTCAAAACCACGTAATCGCTGAACTGATTGACAAGTCGTTATCAACTGTGCACGAATACCCGGTTGACCTGACCACGAAGGTCGATTCCTGCATACACCGAAGAAACACGCAAGAACAAGATAAAGCAATCTAAAATTGCAAATAAAGATTGAAATATTGAAATTGGAATTTCAAAAGCGGTATTATGGTTGGTCTAGTCGACACAAGCCAATACACGAAGTTGCAACAAGGCTAACTTTTAACTAAACAAAATCCAAGAAAACTATAGGGGGTGCGAACTCCTTAAATAGGGAATAAGGAGCCACAAAACTAAATGAACCAGCGGGGTGGTACTAAAGTCTATGGGTACTGTTCACATGAACAGTAACCACACCCCTGGGTGGGCCGCCGGCAGATGGGCCAAGTTCAGTATGATTACAAAGCCCAGGTTGGCCCAAACAAGTGATATAATGTCTTCTTTTGATGATTGCGATCAGTCCAAAAGGAATTTGGAGGTGAGGCTGGATCCGTTGGAAAGGTCTCGGAATACGTTTTCCAACAAGCCCAATATCACCCGAATCGGATTCCGTTTACAAAAGTTACGCCTATTTTAAGTTGGTGCTGTCAGGCTGATTGCGAACTGATCTGACCAAAATGTATCCAGCTTGAACTCCTACTTTACACATGTAGTAGCACCATGGCATGTACACATAGTACCATGTTATGTAGACATAGCACCATGGCATATAGACGTAGCTCGATCCAATTGGGTAATATGGCATTTCATTAGCCGAAAGTCCAATTGGAGAAGATGTTGGTGAAGTAAAGAAAGTAGAGGATGCAGTGCAGCAGGTTGAAGCAGTGATTGTATCCTTAGGGTCGATGTCCTCATCATCCTCCCTTTCTTGAATTTGAGTCGTCCTCGAGTCATTCATTTTCCCCAAGTCATCACTCTCCTGCAAAAGATTAGTAGCAACAGGAGGCAAAGAAACATGCACTTCTTCTAATGGATATTGAGATTCTTTGCAAATCATAGTATGACATTCAGATTCATGTTTTTCCATATCAATGCAATTAGATTTTGTAGCTAACATAACAGGAGCTTTCAATTTAATTTCACTTGGAGCTATAATCTTATGATCATCTTTTGTGTTCTCCGTACTTGTTCTCTCATATCTTTCTAATTCATCCTGTAATATGGCAGCAGGAGACATTGGAAGTAAAGTGATTTTTCTTTCTTTATATGTGAAAGTATAATGATTAGATCTACCATGATGTTTAGTATATGTATCATATTGCCAAGGTCTACCTAATAATAATGAGCATGCTTGCATAGGTACGACATCACAATCAACATAGTCATGATATGATCTAATAGAAAAATATACGCGCACAAGTTTAGTCACCTTCAACTTATCACAAGAATTCAGCCATTGAATGTAGTAAGGATGAGGGTGTTGTGTTGTGGTCAAGCCAAGCTTCTCGACCATGTCTATGCTAGCAAGGTTGTTGCAACTTCCGCTATCAATGATGACTCTACATGAACGTTCCTTGATGACGAACTTGGATTGAAACAAAATATGACGTTGATTTTGTTCAGCAAGCTCCATTTGGGCACTTAGCACACGCTGGACAACTAAGCTTTGGTACATGTCAGAGGCATCATAGCTTATATGTTCTTCCTTAGTTTCATCACCTGCATTGTTAGTTGCAACCAAAACTTGTTCTTCCTCAATATCGCTAGCTGAAGTGTACTCACCATTGTCCTTAATAAGTAAAGCTCGCTGACTTGGGCAATCACGCATCAAGTGCCCAAATCCTTTGCAACGGTGACATTGTACATCTCTAGATCGCCCCGTCGAAGCAACGGACGAAGTACTTTTTGTAGGGACTTGTACCTCTGTTGATTTGCTTGCATTAGGGACATGCACATGAGTGGAAGGGGTAGAAGGGGGCACACGGCTTAAGGAGGGTGCCACGTGTTGTTGCTGACTTGGCCGACCTGCAAAAGATCATCCAAAATTGCCCCTAGGCGAGACCTCGACGACCAGACTTCTCTTTCGACTTTGCAAGCAAGATGGAACAAACGAGTGATAGAATTGTATTCTTTATAATCAAGTATGTCCTGAATTTCTCGGTTTAAACCTCCTAAAAATCTAGCCATCTTAGCATCTTCAGTTTCATCTAAACCACAACGCAATAAACCAGTTTGCAATTCTTGATAATAATCCTCTATAGAACTACTACCTTGTCTTAAACGTTGCAATTTATTCAGCAAATAACGAGAATAATATGGAGGTACAAATCTATGTCTCATTGCTCTTTTCAAAGCATTCTATGTTCTAGGTATGTCCTGATGAGTACGACCATATTCACTCCACCAAATAGATGTAAAATTAGAAAACTCACTAGTAACAGCTCTAACTTTCTTATCTTCAGGGAATTCATGACAAGCAAATTTTTATTCTACGGTAAGCTCCCATGTGAGATAAGCATCAGGATCATATTTTCCAGCAAAAGAAGGCATAGTGAATTTAATTTTACCAAATACATTATTATGGTCACGTACCTCACGTTGATTTTGTTCCATACCTTGACGATTATGACGGCCGAATGATGGTTACGATCATTGTGCATATTGGCTCCATCTGCTTCCGATCGCTAGTGTAATTGTTCACATCTTCTTCTTCCACCTCATCCGCCCAAGAACGGACCGCAGGTGGTGTGCGCACGCAGAGGTGGTGTCGCGGCGAGGTGAGGTAGTGTCGGCGGCGGGAGGGTCCCCACTCTTGGCTCATGATCATGGGTCCCGTTGTCGCAAGTGGTCGACGCCGAGGAGCGCAACGCGTGTGGAGCGCCACGAGATTGTCATTGATCTTATCCAAGGCATCGCGAACACTCTCACCGAGCGAGTGCTCAATGTGCCGCACGAGCTCTCTCGTGCGAGGTGTGAAAGATCCCTCACCAGTATGCCCCCAAAGAGTGGTCGTTATTGTCTACACCATGTGTAGATCCATGTGACCCTGCCATTGTTAGTAGAAACAAAGAACCAATCACAAAGTGTATATGTCCCTATGAACTACTAGGTTCTGGAGTTTCACAAGTTGCTCACACTCAAACTTATACCCGGTTCTTACCAATGCAGCAAGAAAGTGGTACAACCGGTGGCTGGTTTGTGATACTCTCACTTGTGATCAACCCAACGATTATGAGGAACAAAGACTCACGAGTTAGTAGGAAGTGGAGCTCGGAAGGCTAGTATGTAGCAAAGGAATAGCAATTATTCAATTCAGCATGTAAAGTTGAAAAGCAGTTCAAAGTACTAGTCACAAGTGCTGATCCTAGTCTAATCAAAGTTTAGCTAATCAAAGCCTCAATAAGAGATGTGTATGTACGCACACGCAAAGATAAATGTGACTTGATGTAAGCAATGGAAAATCTCACAACAAGTGCTAGGAGAGACGCTAACCAACTACTCAAACTTCTTTGTAGGGCACAAGATGGTTCACGATGTAGAGCACAAAACGGAATAACGTCAACAAGCGACCCTTTAGTTTAAGCAGAAAACAATAGTTAGTCTTGATTGATGAAAAAGTAAAGTTTTATATGGCTTATATATACTAGTTTGAAAGATTTCGATGAGATCTACAACTTTGCAGTTGAGGAGAACCCCAAATTCTGAAGGGAAGACTGAAAAAACGGAAAAAACCGAAACCGAAAACTTGTGACGCGAATTCGGAGCCGAAAATGACCGATTTTGGGTTCCCTGGTGGGAGACTAGTGCATTAAGAGGAAAGTATGAGCCTCGTTGTTAGCATTACAACGAGTCCAAGAACATCCAAATCGGACACCATATGCACAAGTTATGCCCGTTTATCAAGGTCTATCGAAACGGAATCGATTTCGACCGAAACCGACTCGGTTTCAATCTTTAAATTGCTATATCTTTTGATTCTGTGGGCTAATCTTACTGGTATTTTTTATACAAGCTTGTGACTATATGTAGAAGGGCTCCACCAATTTTCACTGGTTTTTGGGGGTAAGATTGTTTTTTTTCTACCACGGCTTTTGTTTTGTGTGGCGGCCTCTTTCTCTTTTTATTATTTTTCCGGCCCTAGGGTTTTCCGCGAGTCGCAAAAGAAAAGCAAAGTTTTCTCTCTTTTCTGGGGCAGGTTGGAGGAGTTCTAACCCACAAATTTTATATTTAGATGTAAAAACTATGAACCCTAAAACAACGATCAAGCGACGCGAAGGAAAAATACGAGAAGCAATCTAGACAACGACCAACTAGACAAAGATCAGCAACTAGACATGACAATGCAACCAAAGATTCAACAAGCAAACTGAAAATAAAAAATTGCAAAGACTAAAGGGGCTCGGTATGGATGATAGATGTATTTTTTTGGGCAATTTTCTGGACTCTAGGTATGAAAAACGAATCTACTACTAGAAAACAGGAAACTCTCACTGAAGAACTGTAGCTCTGACACCACCTGATGAACCCTAAGGTTTGATTTGTTGACCCGATCTTTCGATGAGAACGATAAGTCCAGTAGGTGTCTCTCAACTCTGACGATCTCGGCTACGAACACGCAAGGCTCGAAACTACGCAATCGCTAAACTGATTGACAAGTCGTTATCAACCGTGCACGAATACCCAGTTGACCTGACCAGGAAGGTCGATTCCTGCACACACCGAAGAAACACGCAAGAACAAGATAAAGCAATCTAAAATTGCAAATAAAGATTGAAATATTTAAATTAGGATTTTGAAAGCGGTATTATGGTTGGTCTAGTCGACACAAGCCAATACACGAAGTTGCAACAAGGCTAACTTTTAACTAAACAAAATCAAAGAAAACTAGAGAGGGTGCGAACTCCTTAAATAGGGAACAAGGAGCCACAAAACTAAATGAACCAGCGGGGTGGTACTAAAGGCTATGGGTTATTGTTCATGTGAACAGTAACCATGCCCCCGGGTGGGCCGCCGGCAGATGGGCCAAGTTCAGTATGATTACAAAGCCCAGTTGGCCCAAACAAGTGATGTAACGTCTTCTTTTGATGATTACGATCAGCCCAGAAGTAATTTGGAGGTGTGGCTAGATCCATTGGAAATGTCTCAGAATAAGCTTTCCAACAAGCCCAAGATCACCCGAATCGAATTCCGTTTACAAAAGTTACGCCTGTTTTAAGTTGGTGCTGTCAGGCTGATTCCGAACTGATCTAACCAAAATGTATCCAGCTTGAACTCCTGCTTGGCACATGTAGTAGCACCATGGCATGTACACATAGTACCATGGCATGTAGATGTAGCACCATGGCATGTAGACGTAGCTCGATCCAATTGGGTAATATGGCATTGCATTAGCTGAAAGTCCAATTGGAGAAGATGTTGGTGAAGTAAAAGAAGTAGAGGATGCAGTGCAGCAGTCAAAGAGTTGAAGCAAAGGGTTGTATCCTTAGGGTCGATGTCCTCATCATAGAGGGGCTCGGTGGTGTGCTTGCCGCTGGCTAGGCCGGGCTTGGCTAGCACCCGGGAGGGACAAAATGGGATACAGAAGTCACAGCGGTCCTATTGGTGGTTGCACCACGATAGTACAGTAGCTACGATGCTATTGTGCCTACGATGAACATGTTGCTATGGTGCTACTAGGAGCTAGCCTGAGTGTGGGTGAGGTACTAGGTGCTACGGCGATGCTATCTACGGCGGTGACATGCACAGAGGCTCGTCGGAGCACACTAGAGGTAGTGGTCGACCATGAAGAAGATGATCGACACGGCTACAGTGCTACAGCGGCTAATCGTCTACATCGTCTAGCCTAGGAGGTACACAGGAGCTAGGCGAACATTATGACTAGAGGAAGGGGGCAGAATACTCACCGGAGACGCGACGAGGAAGAAGGGGGTGGTGATGATTCTATATCTGTGATGGGGACGAAGGGCTTCTGCACTCATGTGCTTCAATCGACAAAAGAATGGAAGCGTCAGAGTGAACATGAGAAGTCGAAGCTATGGGGCATGAGCATCAAGATCGAGACTCACTGAGATAGCAAGGAATGACTGATGACGGCTTAGGGAACCAAAGGCCTTGGGGCTTAGTATTGGGCTTCTCCCAGTCGATTAAGCGAGAGAGAAAGGCAGTGAATGAGGGCAATAGCTTGAGTGAGGTGAGGCGATGATGGTCACATGCTTAGGGGTCTTTATAGGCACGGAAATGGCCGAGAAAGCGACGGTAATGTCGCAGCCATGCACAAGAACTCAGGTTTCACAAGTTTTAAGGGCGGCGAGTTGGCGTGGTGATGGGACAAGGTCGTAGCAGAGGCGGTGCACTCAAGGTCTGCCGCACAGAGGGGCACTAGAGTGTTGTGGCATAATGGCGCTAACGAGGAGAGAGGCCAGCGACACGGTGCGGGCGAGGAAGATGATGAACAGTGCCTGTATCACTAATAGGTGGGCCGAGGCCCACCGGTCAGTGAGCAAGAGCGAGCGAGACAGAGTGAAAGCAGGAGGGTGAGAGGAGGACTAGCAGGTGGGGCACAAGACCACCGGTCAGCGGGCGAGGCACGGCGTTACACGCATGGGAAAAGGTCGAATGCACTGGCCTGCTTGAGCGGAAAAAGAATAGAAGGGAGGCGCGGGCTCGACTGGGCCAGGGCCCGCCCGCGGGCCAGGTGCAGGGGAAGAAGGAAGTGGGTTGTGGGGTGGGATTGGATCCAAAGGGATAAGGAAAAGGATAAATGCTTTGCCAATTGATTTGAATTGATTCGATATGAATTTGAATAGGAAAATCAAATTAAGATAGATTGTTTGGAGATTTCAGAATTGGATTTGAATTACAGTCCCAAATTCAGAAATATGGAGGGATTTGATTTGATTTATAATTTGGATTTCAATCCATAAGGAATTTGAATTGGAAATTCGACTTCTAAAATATTTTCATTTTCAAAGGAATGAAAGGAATTGATTCCAAGATGAATTTGAATTGGAAATTGAAATTCAGGGGGATTTTGGGATTTAAATTTTCTTGTATATTTTTATTAATTCATTTTTAAGAATTAGATTTTGATTGGACTTTTTTTAAATGCACCTGAATTTTTGTAATTTCACACAATGCAACAAAAGTTTTTGAAAATCCATCAAGTCCAATAAAATTTCAAATTGCACAATGTTGGGTTGTTACACCTACGCCCCTGCTGCCATTGTGCCTAGCCACCCTGTCATGGATATGATAATAACAATAGTGTTGGACCGAAAAGACGACTAAAGGGGGGGTGAATAGGAGCACGCTCACTTTTTCATAAATAATGGATTCAACAAGAAATTTTACTCCATTAGCTATGGAAGCTATGAAGATCAGTATATCAGTACAGCGGAAGACTAATATTGAATCCAATGTAAACCCCTAAGCAATACGACAAAATCAAGAAAGATAAAAGCAAATCAATGCACTGGCGGTCGGACCGCTATGTCACTAGCGGTCGGACAGATAACCTGCCGGCTCCGACCGTGACTCGGTCGATCGACCGATCCTACCGAAAGAATGAATGTAAATGACCGATGACGAAGTTGCAAATAGATGAAACTTTTGATCTATAACTCCAAACTTGATGAAACTTGGAACACAGCTTCTCTATGATATCAGGAACCTATTCCAATATAAGATTGTGATAATTCATAGAAGAATAGTGATCATTTTCCGTTTGATTGAAGAAGTGTTCAAAACCTGGTCAAAACGAAAACTTGATCCAAAATCTTGCTCGTGGGGGATTGATGATCAAGATGATCCTACGTATGTTCCCACATGTCACGGCAAGCTATATCACGTGTAGAATTCAATCAAAAACCCGCGGATCAAAGAAAGACTCAAAATCATCAAATATAGAGAAAGAACCCAATGAGATAAAACATGATCAAACTTTCCTTTGATTGATTTGATATGATATGGGCTTACAGCCTCTCTATCAATGGAGGAAAATGCTCAATCCAAGAGCATGAAAATCACATCAAACTATCAAGAACCCTAGTCTCCACTAAAGCTCTCCCTAAGAAAATTAGGGTTTACAAAATAGCAAAAGAGACGAAGCGGAGGTGCAGCCACCTCCCTCCCCTATTTATAGTGGAGGCTTAGACCTTTTTGAAGTTTGACTCTATTGGGCTCCCGTTAAGGCCCAAAACAAATGGGACACTTACGCACGTATTTTAATGCGTCATCTTTATCTCCCCTTGACCTAACTAGCTACACCTTGTGTCATCTTGCGCCTCGGATTAGCCAATAGGTCACCCTTGTCCATCTTGCACCACGCTTGAGTACATTGACCTCACCCGGCATTGTCGATCGTTCTGGACCTCAGTTATCCAAGCCTAGTCCCGATCATCCTCGTCGTTGACCGTCGTTGACCACCAAGCAACCTGCATAATAATAGACAAGTAAACCGAATTTGGGAACAAGTTTTTCACAACATGACCCATGTTAGTCAAAACATACATCATGCAACATATATGCCCTGAAACTCATGACTTTGACCTAACAACCGAATATCACCGCCACGACGGGCAACGATCCAAGTGAAAATGGTCGACCGCCCCTAGGCGGTCGACCGCCCTGCCGGTATGACCACCACCTATTGGCCGGTCAGATCGCTAGTAATGACTTAGCAAGATTTCTCTAGAAAATCGAAACCTCTTCGGAATTTTTAAACCAATAGAACTTTTGACCGAGACTCCAAAATTATGAGACCAAGTGCAATAGAATCCTCTCATTGCTGCTTCCTCTATTTTTGGCCCAGCTCAAAATCTGACTTCTGAAGTTGGCCAGTCCGACCGCCGCTTTGGCTGGTCCCACCGATCTTGGTCTAGTCTGACCGCCGCCCTCGCCGGTCAGACCGCCTGAGACCTGACAGTCCTGAAACTTTGCCAAAAACACGTGAAATGACAAACCGTTAACGCCATTGCCAATTGTCACATCATCCTAAGATCTGGAGCATATCCCCATGATATCCACAATCTCCCCCTTGATGAACACATTGGCAATAATCCAGAAATTGTAATTTGGAGGTTTGAAAAGTAAAATACTTTCGTTTTCGTACAAAGGCACAACTTGGTCCATGTCGGGACCCAAATATGCAAATCTGGACCCTCTGTGTATTCTGCACTACTCTAGGATCACGCTAGTGCACACAGTATCAACATTGATAAAATATCAACTCCATACAACGAAATATTAAATAAACGAGTAATTGGAATAGCAAACAATTGTTGTGACCTTAAGGTCGAGTTTTACAATTATTAAGCCATGCAAGGCTGACAATAATGAAATAAATCGCAAATAAAACAAAGTAAACTCCAAATGACTCCCATCAATACACCATAGGCAATCGATCGATCGAGACCCTAACGATCAACCTTCGTAGAATTCCTCTTCAAAAGCTGGTGACGACTCTCCACTTCTGTTGATTTGTTTAGCAAGAGTGAGTACACACAATACTCACAAGTCAAACCACATAATGCAATTATACATGATGGCTTATTCCAAAGGATGACTTTTGTGGTTAATTTGCATAAATACAACATTTGCAATTGAATAACGATAATAGATTGAAACTTAATTGAAAACAAATAAAGAATATTAATTCAACATTTGATTTCACAAAGAACACACAGTCTAATCAAGTTATTCACACAGCTGCATAAATTACCTCACACAGCTAACCCTTCCCAAATGTCTTTATGAAAACCTACCCCTCGTGTGAAATTCCCGAGCATGTCCATATCCGCGGACGCGGCTATTCGAATAGATTGGTTTCACACTCTGCAGAGGTTGTACACTTTACCCACACGATACAATCAGTGTAGCTAGCACTGACCATAACAAAACCTTTCAGAGACTTCATCTCAAGCAATGACACTCCCGATGTGCTTTCCTACCGGCCAACCGATACACACAGCGTTTGGTTACGACACACATCGTTGGACAGGGATGCAGCGAACCGACCCGCGATGTGACATATCACACCTCCAGCCCATCAAACAGCTTAAATACAACCTGAGTTGTCAATGTCAGGACTCCATAACTTACTAAGTTAGGCCCAGTCCATACTATGCATGTGGTTGTATAGTAAGACCCAGTTCAATGGCGCACAAAGTTAAGTCCATAATTGACCAAGGCAAGACTTTCAGTTTTAACCCAAATCACATAGTTTAAAGCACACAGCTCCACCATTCACATAGATCCACCACTTGCCTCAGTCTAAATCTTTTCTCACCCTGTTGATTAAGTGCAACATATGCCATCAACGAGTAATAGCCCACAGTACACATAGTTTTATCACACAATTCCATATTCCATTAGACAAATCCATAATTGCGACTCACATGAAACGATGACTCGTGGCATGGCTAAGCAATCTACTCGTATCTAACCAACCCACGTTGGTGCTACGATAATACCAACTAATAATGAACCAACCTAGGGTGACAAAACATCAAGGCATACAATAGACAAGGTGGATATAACAAATTGGATTAATAACTATCCAAAAAGCATTTAAATAAATACCTGGAATAGAATGCAATACATTGAAACAAAATATTTTGAAAACTGGGTTCAATATGATCAAAGGTATAACTTGTCTTCGAATAGGTCTAGGTACTGGTCTTGATCTTGAGGTGCTCCTTCTTCTCCAAAATTTCCTGAAGTATCGACATCTACTCGCAAACGAGACAAAATAAACAAAAATAAATAAATAATAGAGGCAAAACAAACTCCAAAAATCAAATAAAATTCACCATTAAATATATCTTGGTTTTATATGAATTTACAAATTTGAATGGGCTCAGTCGGAGTTCGGATGCAAAAGTTATGGGCTTTGGAAGATTGGAAAGTAATCAAAACCCTAATTTGGATTTTAATTTTATTTCCCGGATTATTTTTATAAAGGAAATAAGATTATTGCGCAATGCTTGCGTCAGCCGAGGAAAAAGAAATAAATAAAAACCGGCCTAACAGGTGGGCCCCACCCGTCAGCCTCTCGGCTCACGGTGGACCAAGTCCACCGAGCCGAGGGTGCGGGGGAACGGTGAACTAGCCACGTGGACGCCACGCGGTGACCACGCGTGCGCCACCTCGGCTGGAGTTGTGGCGGTGGCTGCTGACCCGGCTGCCACGTCGGCCAGAGGGAGAGCAGAGGAGGCAGTGGCCGATGAATTTGCCGGTGATGGCGACGGCGGACGGCGGAGGAGCAAAATGGATTGCCGAGATGGAGGCGAGGTCGCCGGGGTGCGCTGGCGCTTCGAAGCGGCGGCGCCATCCGTCGGCAATGAAGGGGGTGGCTGTGGCGATGAGCTTTCGTTGTCGGACGATCCGGCAACGGCGATGGAGGCGTCCTCGGGCGAAGGCGACGGCGGCACCGAGTAGCTCCGGCTATTGCGATCACGAGGGCAGCGGTGGAACGGACACCGAGGGTCTGGAGGCAGCGGAGGGGCTTCAGCCGATGGCGGAACTTCGGCAATGGCGGCGCTGGGAAAAACGAGGGAGCGGGCGAGAAGTTGGGGCTTTGGTGGAGGAGGTCGGGGCGAGTAGATTGGATGGGTTGGGGTCCTTATATAGCCGGAGGAGGGAGAGTCCGGGGAGAATACGGCGGCGCCGCGCGTGAAGGGCGGAAATTGGGCGCGGGGAGTTCGGGAGGAAGACGACGCGGACGTGGCATCGGCGGGGCCACTAGCAGCGAGGGAGGGAGCGGGCGCAGCGCTCAGACGAGGCGGGCGGTGCGATGTCGATCCAGTGGCGGGGGAGCGAGCGCGGGCGAGGGTTGGGCCGAGGGAGAAGCTGGGCTGCGGCGGGAGAGAGAAAGGCCGGGGAGTGGGCTGAGGTGGCGGAATAGTGTTGGGCTTCGGCCCAGCATTGTTCTGGAGGGATTTTAATAGATTTTTCTTTTTAATAAATCCAGAGAATGCAAATAGCAAATAGAAAATAGCAAATGACTTTGGCAAAATTCCAGAAAATTTTAGAAAATATATCCAAGCATATAGAATAAAAATAAAATAAGTTTGGCCATTGTTGATGTTGGGATTAAGCATATTAAATTATTTTGTCATGAAAGTCTATAATAAGCTTTTAAATTTAAATTCAAATAAACAACAAATAGTGAGATTTTCAACTAGCAATTAAAAGATTTTCAAAGGCTCAAAAAGTTGGGATGTTACAGTCCATAAGCAAGAGAAAGCAATGGAAATGACCAAGCTGGCATCAAAATAGCATAGGCAAGTGAGATAGGACAAAAGAAAACATAAAAACTTTAAATTCCAGAAAAGAGTCAAAAATCTCACTTAAGGTCCATAAGAAAGAACTATTGTTCAATTGACCTATGATCGTTGTGAGGATTAATAAATGCAATTCAAGTTCAGAAGAATCAATAAGACAATAAGAATGCAATTCAAAAGCTCCCCCTCACAATGATCCATAGATTTCAGAAAATTTTAAATTCTCCAATTTCTCCCCCTTTTATCATTTTTATATATCTTCTCCCCCTTTGTACAACCTTGATATATCTTCTCCCCCAACATTGAAATATCTTCTCCCCCTTTGACAATGGAGTCATCAAGGAATCTCACATTCCTCTCATTCGGAGATAACAAATGCAGAATGAAGAAAGAAGCATAAGAAGGTGTATGCATGAAGTGCAATGGAGTGGCTTCATTTTTGTATTTTTTTATTTTTAATTACAAGAAGCTTTGGAGATTACCCAAAAGAACAAGCCAGCATTTCTAATATTGCACAAACGACATATCAAGCCTAACGGTGCTAGCAAGATCATGATAAGATATATATATCAAAGCTAAGCACGAAGGCTCAATATAAAGCAATAAATTTGATCAATTTAAGCAAGGCTTCAAATTCAGCAAGTTCATCAACAGGGATCCTAAAGTGAAACTGGCCATGTCAAAATGTCAAAGTAAGATAAAAAATCTAACAAAGACCACATTAAGAGTCAATCAGGTCCTGCATTGAATCATTTTGCTCAAATTTCTCAAATGCCCATTTTTTCAACAGTTTTATCTTTTGCACTGAATATGTAAGTTGACTAATGATCTAACTTAGTGACAAGATCCTAGACTAGGAACCATCCACAAACTCATCCTAACCTTCGAACAGAAGTTGATTAAAGGTATATCTTAGTGAAGAAGATCTTGGACTATGAGCCATCCACAAACTCTTCCTAAGCTTTTACCAGGGCGACAAATCTTAAGATTCATGTTATTTCTGACAAGCAGTCTCCATGAGATCGTCTAGATCATCAAACTATCTCCAAGTTCATGTCTTTGACAAGCAGTCTCGTAAGAGTAGTTTGGCACAATTTAAGTGTAGGACCGTAAAGGCGACTAGAGGGGGGTGAATAGGCGCTTTCTCAAATTTTCGCCTTAATCAAATTCAACACGCACTTTTCTCCTTTAGCTATGAAAGCTACAAAAATCAGTAAACGCACAGAGGAAGCCTTGTGCTGAATTCAATTACCCCCTTAACCACAATACACAAATATGGAGAAATGATCTCACTGAGCGGACCGGTGACTTCTTGGCAGGTCAAGGCTCGATCGTCAAGGCGTCGACAGTTCAATTGGCGGTCTGAATGTCGGGCGGTCGGACCAGCTGTCTAAAATCGGTCAGACCGATTTAGTCCAAAGGCAACACACAATGCCCAAATTCAAAACGAAAATTGGTCCAAATTTTGATTCAACCAATGAGACTTGACCAAATTTGGAGCACACCTCCCTAAGGATATCTAAGACCTATTTCTAGCGACGATCGTCCAGATCCACTTCGAAGAAACGATCTCTCAAAGTTATACCAAAGAAGTGTTTCAAAACCTAGAAATATGAAAATCTTGATCCAAGACTTGCTTGTGGGGTATTAATGATCTAGATGATTTTAGGAGTATTCCCACACATCAAAGCAATATAAAATCGGTCAAGAGACCAAGTATAAACACTTGGATCAAGGAAGCACCAAAATCATCAAAAGAGAGAGGAACACAAAAGAGACTTCACCCTTAAGCAAACACCAATAGATTGATTGATTCAATATGTTGCTTACAAAGCCACTCCCTCAAGGAGGACAAGAGCTCAATCTAAGAGCACACTCAAATCTCCTCTCCTCTCCTCTTCTCTCCTAACCCTAACCCTAGAAATGGTTTTTGCAAATGAGGGCTTAAGTGCTTGGGGGGTTTTTTCCATCTCCCCCCTTTCTATTTATAGGAGAGGCTAGGGTTTCTCACATGGGTTCCCATTAAGGCCCAACACAAATGGGACCCACACACACACACACATCAATCTGTTGAAGCAATCGCCTTGTAACACCCTGATCCAAAATCGGCTCAATGCCCAGCCCACCGTGGGGCGGACCCGCCACACATAGCACCTCACTTACACTTTCGTCCTCGCTTCGTGTAAAAGGGTTAACCCGAAGGTGCTACATTTGGATCAAACAGGCATTATATACTACTACAACTCACTTGAAACAAGCAATGTGGGACTAATCCCACCACACAACTCCTCATGGGCCACATGGGCCACACTACGAGCAGACCGGGGTATTACATTCACCCCCCCTTACGAGCTGACGCCCTCGGTAGCATACCGCATACGGGGCAAATGCCCAGAACCACCCCTCGGTACACGTCCGCAAGGCCCAAAGGTCGACACATATGCCATGCCATGTGTCCACTCCGGGCCCACATGTGCCATGCGCCATATGCCCGCGCCCCTGTCCCACACGCGCCCGTGCAGCGAAGGTTGATGCTCTGATACCATCTGTAACACCCTGATCCAAAATCGGCTCAATACCCAGCCCACCGTGGGGCGGACCCGCCACACATAGCACCTCACTTACACTTTCGTCCTCGCTTCGTGTAAAAGGGTTAACCCAAGGTGCTACGCTTGGATCAAACAGCATTATATACTACTACAACTCACTTGAAACAAGCAATGTGGGACTAATCCCACCACACAACTCCTCATGGGCCACATGGGCCACACTACGAGCAGACCGGGGTATTACACGCCTGCTTCACCACGTGTAGGTTGATCAGCGGCCCTCATCATGTCGGCAAGTCTCTCCCGTCCGAATCTAATCGGAACCTCCAAGACACTTGCACCGACCCCGCGCCGCTAGATCCAACCACCGCAACGAATCGCCTGCTCGATCTATCTTGTCCATTCTCGCACTGCTTGAGTCACACGACCTCCCAAGCATCCATGATCGCTCGACCTCGCCTCTCCAAGCGTAGTCCCGATCCGCCTCACCGCTGACGCCGCTGACATGCAAACCTCCCGCACAAAGAATAGACAAACAAGTCGTCTCCAGGAACAAGTTCTTCACAACTTGACCCACGTTAGCTCAACAATGCAATATGCAACAATAAAGCATTGAAACTCATGCATTAAACACAATGAAAACACATTAATGCCAAAATGGCAAGTCCAAGTGGAAGCCGGTCCGACCGCCGCCCCACTTCTGGCCGGACCGATTTCCCAATGGTCGGACCGATTCGAACCATGGTCCGACCGCCAAAAAGACTTAGCCAAATTTCAACTTGGAAATCCGCAAGCTCTCTAGAATTTTCAAACTGATAGAACTTTTGACTGGGAGCTCCAAAAATTATGTGACCACATCCAGAAGACTCCCCTCTCATTCCTACACAACCTATTTTTGGCCTAACCCCAAACTCCATCATAAACTATGGCCGGTCGGACCGGCAAGCATCGCCGGTCGGACTGCCACACGGTCGGTCTGACCGGTGGCTTCGCCGGTCGGACCGCCAATGACCTGACAGCACTGAAGTTTTTCTAAAATGCGAGATTCGTCAAACCAACAACGCCATTGCCAATTGACTCATCACTCTAAGATCATGCACATATCCCCACGATATCCACAGTCTCCCCCTTGATGAGCACATTGGCAATTTCCCAGAAAATGTAGTTAAATGGTTTGAAAAGTAAAAACTCATGGTTTTCGCGCAAAGGCACAACTTGGTACATAAGCAAAAAAAAGCTTAAGAAACGATCAAGCTGGCTTCAGAATAGCCTAGACAAGCGAGATAAGGCAAAGAGAGCACAAAAAGTTTCAATTTCCAGAAAGTAGCCAAAAAACTCAGTTCGGTCCATATGAAAGAACAAATGTTCTATTTGACCTTTGATCATTGTGAGTCTTTTAGATTTGCAAATATAATCAGAAAAGGCAATAAAACCAAGAGAATCCACTCACAATGATAACCAATTTCCAGAAAATACAATTTCCCTTTAAGACTCCAAAAAGGTCTAAAACCACATTTTCTCTAATCTTTCTCCCCCTTTGACAATGAATTCATCAAGATGCAAGGAAAAAGTTAGAGCATGAAGGAATGGCTAATTTTTTTATTTTTGAACTTTTATCAAACGGAGCCATGAAGATTATCCAAGAAGACAGTACAAGTATTACACCAAGCCATATAAAGAGAAGAAGCTATATTCAATCATGGTAAATCATGTACTGCAAAGCTAAGACCAACATAGCAATAATCTGAGATTAAATGAATTGATACCATGAAAAGTTACTCAATATCATAGTTTCACCAAGGTATCCAAAAATGAGTCAAACCATGTCTATAAGTAAATGAAGACCAGAAACCAGAAATTAAGTGTAACACCCCAGCCCAACACTGAGCCTAGAATGCCACCACACTACTCTTCCAACTAATAATTATCGACACACTATAAAAATTACAGCAAGGAAACAATGATAATCATATCAATGGACCACAAGAAGGACATGCATAATTATGGTTCAAACGATAATAAATAAGCAATGGGAATTATAACCAGGTAAATAATCCAAAATAGCATCAACCAATGAATCCAAATTAATAAAGCAAATAGTCTAGTCCAAACGACGTCCTAAACTTTATTCAACCTCTAACATGTCCAAGAGTAATCCAATTGTGAAAGAAAAGATTCTTATGGCAAATGATCATGTGTTGTCCATGTGCTCTACTCGCTCTCAGTTACGGCATCCTCGAAGATCACCTAAAGACAACAATAGAGCAAGGGTGAGTCCACGACTCAGCAAACACATCCATAAACAACGAACAATAATAAATCAACAACATTCAATAACTTCATTAACATCACAGGTACTTCTATTAATATTCTCATCCCTTAATCTCATGTATCAATGCAAATCTAATCTACATGTCCACATGCACTTCTTTCACAGATATCAGATAGCATGAGTGAATGCTCATGACAACATTCACTCTCAAGCCCGTTCCTCCATAAGGATCGGGGACCTCCTCCACTCCCGTGGAGTTGTGATCATAATGATCACCTTCTCTTATGCAAAGATGCTTATGAATGCAAACATGCAAACTCCATCATAAACATCATATCCAACTTTTCATCATGTTTATCAACAAAGCTATAACCATGTCATTCCATTGTTTGCAGTTAAACAAGATAAAAGCACAACAATAATGGTAATAGAAGATAAAGAAAACAGTGATCGATCATTGATCGCTGTCTACCATGCACTTGCCTTTACTAGTTGTGATGCACAATTTGGCTAGCAGATGGCAACAAGTACGGCGCCTCTCCTACAATAAATACACCAAACTCAATACAAGCTACAGCATCATAAGAACAACAATCAATCGACATCGCTCCTACACGTCCCCAAATATACCACGTTACTCCGGTACCGAAAAGTTACCCATAGCTGTCTTAGTACTAAAACGAACGTAACTTTTGACTCGAAAGTCCGATCACCGCAAACCACCCCATTCTGGATTCTTTATAAAATTATCCACATTTTCTTTGATTACACAGTCTTCTAATTAAATCATCTAACCCTCCGTATTTAGCCCAGAAAACCGATCTGTCCGCTTCGGAACAGCAGTCTTACTAAATTCATAACTTTTGTTTTACTCAACCAAAATGCGCGTTCTCAGATCCTACAGAACCATTGGACAGTTATCTACATCTTTCATGTAGATCAAAAACTCTAATTAAGCTATTTACTATTTTTAATCCGCAGTCTACCAAAACAGCGCCGAAAGATGACAACCATAAAACAGCGGTCTTCCGAAAATCATAACTCGAATTCTACTTGTCCGATCGACATGATTAAATATGCTAAAGAAAGATATCGAAATTATCTACAATTAACTAGTAGATGAGATTTCCAAAATTCGCCATTAAGGTACCCGAATAAATCGTTCAACGGACAGCAGGTTAAACAAACTCATTAATCGGCCTCTCTATTAGAAAATTATAAAACCTCACTAATTATTCTAGATTATAATCTCTAATTAATCTAGAAAAACAGAGAGAGTACACTGTGCAGCAGAGGGAAAAATACCAGGATCCGCTGGCCGGAAAATGCAAAGAAGAAGCGGCCTTTCTGGCGGCTTGGCTTCGGCTCAGCATAGCATAAAGAGACGGCAAGAAGAATTCAGCAGAAGATCACGCCAGCGAGCTTCGGTTCGGTGGATCAAAGAAGAAGAAGCCACAAAGAAATGGCAGCAAAGAAAGCGACAAAGAATCGGCTCAAGACAAAGATCAGCCACGCACGGCAAAGAAGAATGGTTGGTGTTCCAACAAGCAGAATAAGAACACGCAGCGACAACCGCACGCGGACGCCAGCAGAGGGAAAACGGCAGAGCCTCCACGCGCGAAGGTCCACGCGCGCAGCAGCGCTTGGCAATAGCTCTACCGGATCAAGAAGGAAAACAAAGAAGCAGCTCGCAGCAGAGCGAAGACACGCAGCAGCGGCCGCAGTGTGCAAAGGTCGGGCGCAGTTCTAAGAAGACAAGAGCTGCATGACACAATGATGCAAATAGGCTGCGCGCAACGCAGCCAAGACGCGCAGGAAAAAGAATTGGTTGGCGGCGGCTTGGAAAGAAAACAAAGAAAGAAAATGGGACTAGGGTTTCTAAAAAAAAAATCCACAATCCATTTATATAGCTCTAAAAATTCAGAAATTCTATTTCTATGTGTACTATTTTATTTAATTACACACAGGCCCTTAAAGACGTTAATAATATTTATTTATTATTACCATTTATTTTTCAGAATAATACATTCTACCCCCCTTAACGGAATTCGACCCCGAATTCTACTCGCCGTTCTACTCAAATAAAACTACACTGCTGAAATTAAACAACAAAATAACACATACCCGACGTGAACAACTCCGGGTATAGCTCGCAGCGAGACTCCAACTCCCAAGTCGCCTCTCTCGATCGATCGTCCCACAAAGACCTTGACGATACCAACGCCTTGTGCCTCAAAGACTCGCTCGCCTCTCCGTATCGCGCCACGGACGCGACTCAACCGTGAGATCTTGCTCAATAGTCGCGGCTCTAATGAAATCTTATGCTCGATCTCTCAAAACTTTCTCAAAGATCGAGACATGAAACACATTGTGAACTCCGCGCATGGATTCGTGAAGGTCCAGCGGTAGGCTAACTTCCCACTCGCAATAATCGAGAACGGTCCAACGTACCTCGGGCTAAGCTTCCTTTGGTACCGAACCAACAATACCTTTAGTGGGAGACACTCTCAAGAGCACTGGTCACCCACCGCAAACTCCAAGTCACGCCTCAAATCAAGATAACTTTTCTTTTCATGCCTCGAGCCGCTAATGATTCGCCTCACCATGGCCACACGCCAACGGTCTTCAATCCAATCCGACCCAAAATCGCTTTCTCTCCAATCGCATCCCAACAAAGTGGCGATCGCACTTCCGCCATAGAGAACCTCAAATGGCGCGCTCTAATCTTCGAATGGTAACTATTATTATAAGCAAACTCGCAAGTGGCAATCGTCCTCCCAACTACCCTTCCAAGATAGAACACAAGATCGCAACATGTCCTCCAAAGTCCGAATAGTACGCCTGATTGCCCATCTGTCTCAGGGTGAAACGTCAGACTAAGGCGTGCTGTGCCCAATGCACTCGCAGACTCTCCCGTAACTTGAGACAAACTTCGCGTCCTGTCTGTAAACAATGGTCTTTGGCACACCATGCGCCTTACTATTTCACGCACATAAATAGGAGCTAGATCACTCACGAATTTGTCGTGCGAATAGGAATGAAGTGTGCGATTTGTCAATCGATCCACCACTACCCAAATCGCATCCTTCCTCGCGCGTAACGAGGTAACACCACCACAAAGTCCATAGAGATATCATCCCAAGGCCACTGGGAACCTCCAAAGGTCGCAATAACCTGCGCAGACGCTTGTGTTCGGCTTTCACTTGCGACAAACACCACAAGAAGCCACATAATTAGCAATGTCCACCTTCATTCTTTTCCACCAAAAATTCATTTCAAATCTCGATACATCTTAGTCTCACCAGATGAATAATTATGAGTGCGATGTGCCTCCCTCAAAATATCATCCTTGACCTCCGCTTTTGTGGCACGCAAAGCGGCCTTTAAACCTCAAAGTACCGTAATCATCCATACCGAAATCACCCTCTTTACCCTCATCCGGCGCTTCCTAACCTCCTGTAATAACCGGTCACTCTGTTGTGCTTCCACACGGTGCGGAATAGCCGACTCAAGAATGAATCGTCTCAACATGCGTCGTGCCCGCATAACAATAAGATATTCCCATGCGATCAAAATCAGCAATAAGGCAATCTAGAGTAGCGGAGTCGCCTTGCGACTAAGGGCATCAAGAACAACATTGGCCTTGCTCGGATGATACCAATAGTAAGATCATAATCCTTGATCAACTCCAACCACCTCCTTTGCCTCAAATTCGATCCTTCGAGTGAAGATATACTTGAGACTCTTGTGATCTGTGAAAATATCACAAGGCTCGCCAGATAGATAATGCCTCCAAATCTTGAGAGCAAAACAACCGCAGCCTAACTCCAAATCATGAGTGGGATAATTCGCTCGTGCTTCTTTAATTATCTCGACGATAAGCAATCACCTTACCGCCTTGCATGAGAACACACCAAGACCCACTCGAGACGATCCAAAAGATCAGAACCGCTTTCCGGCGGGGAAGAGTGAGAATAGGAGAGGTCACCAACCCGTCCTTCAAAATGCGTAAACTGCGCCACACTCATCACCCACCGAATCTCACACCTTTTGAGTAAGCCGAGACATCGGTTTGGCGATGATAGAGAAATCTGCACAAAAACGCCGATAATAACCACCAACCCCAAGAAACTCCTCACCTCCTTCACATTAGTCGGCCTCTTCCAATCCACCACCGTGGAGACCTTACTAGGATCAACAAAGAATACCCCGAGGGTTAATCACATGACCCGAAAACCCACTTCAAATCCGAACTCACACTTCTTCAATTTAGCATAGAACTTGTGCTCTCTCAAAGTATCTAAAACCGACCTCAAATGACGCCATGATCCTCTTTGGTCTTGGAATAGATAAGAATATCATCAATGAACACCACCACGAAGTCATCTAGATACTGTGTAACATGTTGTTCATGGTCTCCATAAAAATGGCAGTGCATTAGTCAATCCAAAAGACATAACTTTATACTCATAATGCCCATACCGTGGAGAAAGCGCTTTCTACATCCTCGCCACGCACACGGATTTGATTATACCACGATCGAGATCGATCTTGGAGAATACTTGAGCTCCATTCAACCGATCAAACAAGTCCTCAATGCGGGGCAATTGATACTTGTTCTTGATTGTGACCGCATTAAGTGCACGGTAATCAATACACATGCGCCAACTCCCATCCTTCTTCTCTCGTGAATGTAACAGAGCTCCCCATGGCGATACGCTACGCTGATCAAACCTTTAGCCAACAAATCATCCAATTGCTTCTTCAACTCGTCACGAAACGGACGTGCTACCGATATGGAGACATCGAGATGGGACGAGTACGGAACAAGATCAATGCGAAACTCCACGCCTCGCGCGTGGCAAACCCTAAGCTCACCGGGAACACATCCGGTAATCACTAACCACCGAATCTCCTCAATCTGCGGCCACACTCGGTTTCTCAAGAAGAGCTAAAAGAAGTCCGCCATTGCACGACCGAACAAACAGACCAACATCGAAGAGAGCGCGAGGCGCACTCCTGAAAAGTCAAAGTCTCCTGCACGAGGTCTCGCACAGACTGCTTTCTACGTAAACAAGATATCACGGCTCGATAAGAGTGCAACCAATCCATACCCAAGATAACGCCGAACGGCTCCATTTGAATAGCTATCAAATTCGCCGTGAACTTCTCTCCATCAATAATAATAGAACACCCAGACAAGCAGTAGAGCTAGCAATAATACCCCGTGAGAACTAACTAACACCGATCGAGAAATCCATCAGATACTCAAGTTCGCTCTCCTAGCAAACGCCGTCGACACAAACGAAAAGGTAGCCCCGAATCAAAAGGACTAAAGCATCAAACGAATCCACAAGCAAAGTACTGCTACCACGCCAGACGACCCGCGGACTCACTGTGGGCATGGCGACACTCTGTGGCGCCATGGCGAATGAAGACGACGCCGGGGCGGCGAGAGCTCCAACAATCTGTTGTGGCGGTGCAGGTAAAGCCGGTCGTGCGGCTGAAGCGGTGCCGAGGTGGTGGCCGCCAAGAGTACCCTCTTGAGGCGCCTAAGTCAAGGAAATGGCGCTACCGGAGGAGCGATCATCATCCGGAAAGATCCTCGAGCAGACCCATCAAGAAGAAGATGGCACAGCTCCCACTTGATCACGCTTAGCGGGTTCGACGACACACCCGCTCCTTGTGACCCGTCCGCCACACCGACGGCAATCTCCGTCCAAGTGCACTTCGGCAGCGGTGTCCATCACCGCACTTAAAGCAAAGCATGCCCCGCCTCGGGACAGACGAAGAGCCGAATACCTACAAAAGGACGAGGCGCCGAGAAGAGAACGGCCTCGATCGCTAGACTTGAAAGATCGCGGTCCTCCTTGAATTTCTTGAAAGCGGTCGAATGCACTCCACTTCCCTCACTAGAGTTCCTCTTCCGTCACCACCGAAACAACCACCCACCAGAGGCTTGTCGCCTTTGTGAGTCGATCTCCAACTCCATGCCCCTAGCTTGCTCCACAACAGAGTAGTCACGGAGTGGAGTAGCTCCCAACACATGTCGGCACTCGCATTGAGACCCCGACGGAACCTCTTGGCTTTCAAGATCATCGCTCGCTCATCAAGGGACGGCGAACTAAGTTGTTGAACTCACCTCATACTCAAGAATAGACCTCTTCCCGAGCAAAGGTCGTCAAGGCAACTTCCATCTTCTCAACAAAAGAGTAGGGGTAGAACTTTCCTTGAACTGATCAACAAAATCCTCCCAAGTGATCGACCTTGAGCGGCGGTCCTCGAAGACAACACGCCTCCCACCAAATATCCGCTGCCCTTTCAAATGAAAGGCTACAAACGGACCCTCGATGTGAAGACATCTCCAAAGCTCCAAATCGCTTCTCCATGTAGCGCAACCACCACGCTCGACCGTGTGCCCACCCATCAAATGGATCCAACCTCAACCCCATCCACTCGGTGACATCCGCGCCAGAACCGGTGGATGTGCGACAGAGCAACAACAGATGCCGCAGCTACTGTGGTCGCGCTGCTGACGAAGAGCACGAATCTCTCCCACCAACTCTCAAAGAAAGCGGGTCTCATCTTGGACCCCAACCGAGGCAGTCAACAAGAACCCCTCGACCATCGACTCAATCACATGAAGGTGGCTCCACTAATCTCGCCTCATGCCTCGACCTCCACGATCGCGCCACCACGACCACGCCCTCTACCCCTCGGCATAGCTATCAACCACAATCAACAATACACAATGAGTTCAAAGCTCAACATAAACTCATCCATCAATGAACAACATAACAAGCGTAAAAACTATATTCGTACCTCTCTCTAACCCATCAGGCACTAGTGTGTCAAATTTTAGGTTAGTTAACCATTAGCAAATTTTAGTTGATTTACTAATACTAAAACAAATTTTAACAATTTTAGTTTGCCTATGTTGTTAATCTATTCACCACGGACCTAAAGCCCGCTCGATACCAATCAGAACACCCAAATTTCAACACCGAGCCTAGAATGCCACCACACTACTCTTCCAACTAATAATTATCGACACACTATAAAAATTACAGCAAGGAAACAATGATAATCATATCAATGGACCACAAGAAGGACATGCATAATTATGGTTCAAACGATAATAAATAAGCAATGGTAATTATAACCAGGTAAATAATCCAAAATAGCATCAACCAATGAATCCAAATTAATAAAGCAAATAGTCTAGTCCAAACGATGTCCTAAACTTTATTCAACCTCTAACATGTCCAAAAGTAATCCAATTGTGAAAGAAAAGATTCTTATGGCAAATGATCATGTGTTGTCCATGTGCTCTACTCGCTCGCCATTCGGCATCCTCAAGATCACCTAAAGACAACAATAGAGCAAGGGTGAGTCCACGACTCAAAGAAACACATCCATAAACAACGAACAATAATAAATCAACAAAGATTCAATAACTTCATTAACATCACGGTACTTCTATTAATATTCTCATCCCTTAATCTCATGTATCAATGCAAATCTAATCTACATGTCCACATGCACTTCTTTCACAGATATCAGATAGCATGAGTGAATGCTCATGACAACATTCACTCTCAAGCCCGCTCCTCCATAAGGATCGGGACCTCCTCCACTCCCGTGGAGTTGTGATCATAATGATCACCTTCTCTTATGCAAAGATGCTTATGAATGCAAACATGCAAACTCCATCATAAACATCATATCCAACTTTTCATCATGTTTATCAACAAAGCTATAACCATGTCATTCCATTGTTTGCAGTTAAACAAGATAAAAGCACAACAATAATGGTAATAGAAGATAAAGAAAATAAGATCGATCATTGATCGCTGTCTACCATGCACTTGCCTTTACTAGTTGCGATGCACAATTTGGCTAGCAGATGGCAACAAGTACGACGCCTCTCCTACAATAAATACACCAAACTCAATACAAGCTACAGCATCATAAGAACAACAATCAATCGACATCGCTCCTACACGTCCCCAAATATACCACGTTACTCCGGTACCGAAAAGTTACCCATAGCTGTCTTAGTACTAAAACGAACGTAACTTTTGACTCGAAAGTCCGATCACCGCAAACCACCCCATTCTGGATTCTTTATAAAATTATCCACATTTTCTTTGATTACACAGTCTTCTAATTAAATCATCTAACCCTCCGTATTTAGCCCAGAAAACCGATCTGTCCGCTTCGGAACAGCAGTCTTACTAAATTCATAACTTTTGTTTTACTCAACCAAAATGCGCGTTCTCAGATCCTACAGAACCATTGGACAGTTATCTACATCTTTCATGTAGATCAAAAACTCTAATTAAGCTATTTACTATTTTTAATCCGCAGTCTACCAAAACAGCGCCGAAAGACGACAACCATAAAACAGCGGTCTTCCGAAAATCATAACTCGAATTCTACTTGTCCGATCGACATGATTAAATATGCTAAAGAAAGATATCGAAATTATCTACAATTAACTAGTAGATGAGATTTCCAAAATGCGCCATTAAGGTACCCGAATAAATCGTTCAACGGACAGCAGGTTAAACAAACTCATTAATCGCCTCTCTATTAGAAAATTATAAAACTCACTAATTATTCTAGATTATAATCTCTAATTAATCTAGAAAACAGAGAGTACATTTGTGCAGCAGAGGAAAAAATACCAGATCCGCCGGCGGAAAATGCAAGAGCAAGCAGCCTCTGGTCGGCGATTGGCTTCGGCTTACAGCGCAAATAGATCGGCGAAGCAGAAATCAAGCAGCAGAATCCACGCAGCAAGAGCTTCGGTTCGGCCGATCGGCCAGCAGAAGCCAAGACAAAGCCGGCGGCAAAGAAAGCGGCAATCGGCTCGGACAAAGATCAGCCACGCGGCAAGAAGCAGTCGGTTGGTGTTCCAAATGCAAGAATAAGAACACGCAGCGCCAAACAGCAGCGGCACGCCGCAGAGGGAAAACGGCAGAGCCTCCACGCGGCGGCGTCCCACGCCACTCATGAGCGCGCGGCGGTAGCTCATACCGATCAAGAAGGAAAACAAGAATACCTCGCGCAGAGCGAAGACACGCAGCAGTTAGCCATAGAAGCAGGCGGCCGTCATTGGCGCAGTTCTAAGAAGACAAAGAATGACACAATGATGCAAAGAGCGCGCAAGCAACGCAGCAGAAGACGCGCAGGAAAAAGAATTGGTTGGCGGCGGCTTGGAAAGAAAACAAAGAAAGAAAATGGGACTAGGGATTCTAAAAAAAAATCCACAATCCATTTATATAGCTCTAAAAATTCAGAAATTCTATTTCTATGTGTACTATTTTATTTAATTACACACAGGCCCTTAAAGACGTTAATAATATTTATTTATTATTACCATTTATTTTTCAGAATATTACACTAAGGCATTTTGAGCATTAGGAGTTCAAAGATGAAGCAATTTAATCAAGCACTTAGCATTTTGAGCATTTTGCTGAAAATGATATATATAATTTTTTATAGCAATGTGCTAGATCTCAAGCCTTGCCGCGACCATCTCAAGCAAGAAGCTTAAAAGAATGGTCTAGGTCATCTAAAACTCCCCCTGAGTTCATGCCTAGTGCAATGGCAAGCAGTCTCATGAGAAAGAATTGGTGAGATCAGTTTTTTCGCACATAAAAACTCATTCTTCATTTGCTTGACTTAAGAATTAACAAAGCTCATTTCACAGCTCAAACTCAGTTCAAGGCTCAAATTAACCTATAAGACATGTCATGAATCATGAAAGGATCACTAAAGCGAAACTAGTCACAAGATCCAACAAAACATGATTTGATTCAATTTTGCTCACAGATATAAAGCTACCAAGGCAAAAGCTAAGCTAAACAAGAAAAGCCATGAAAGAAGTCTAGCAGACTATCACAGGACATGGCAAGGTATAAAGTATGAAAACATGCCTACAAGGATAATAATCAAAGCTCCACAGGTTTATAATACAATGCAAGAAATTCGAATTTTAAAATGCATTATGATACAATGAATGCATAAAGAGCAAAACCCCTCTCAAAACAGCCCAAGAGGAGTAATAACCCCTAACTCTCCCCGCAAAGTAGCAAAACGAGAAGAATCAAGAGCTTTAGTGAAAATATATGCAAGTTGTTGCTCTGACTCTACAAAGTGAAGCACAACATCACCCTTCTCAACATGGTCTCTCAGAAAATGGTATCGAATATCAATGTGCTTAGTCCTTGAATGTTGCACTGGGTTTTTGGCAATATTTATGGCAGAAGTGTTGTCACAGAAAAGAGGAACACTCTCCAAAAATAACCCATAGTCCCGCAGGTGGATAAAATCCAGAGGACTCGAGAGCAACCATCGGCCGCAGCCTACATACTCGGCCTGGTCATGGATCAGGCAATGTAAGACTGTTTTCTAGAAGACCAAGAAACAAGAGATGTGCCCAAGAAATGACAAGTGCCAAAAGTACTCTTCCTATCCACTCTACACCCATAAAATCAAGATCGTAAAATGCTCGAATTGAGAGAGCGTAAGAAGAAGAATACCCGAGTCCAAAGTCAAGAGTATCTTGAAGATACCAAGATGCGACGCATCGCTGACGATGAGAAGCACGAGGAAGCTCGAAGCGAGCGCATTACATACATACGGCAAATTGTATGTCCTACCGACGTATTGTGAGATAGAGGATGGAGCCAATCATGCCGCGGTATTCTTCCGTCCACGGGCTCTCCATCCTCATCGTGGTCCAAAGACGGTGGTTGTGGCAATGGGAGTAGACATTGGCCTACTACTTCCCATATTGAAACGCCGAAGAAGGTCCTTTGTATACTTACTCTGGTGGATGAAGGTGCCTTCTTTCAGTTGTTTGACTTGAAGACCAAGGAAGAATGTCAATTCTCCCATCACTGCCATGCCTGAGAGTGAACAAGGTTTTATCAACCATTCCCATTTTGAAATCATTTTCAAGCAAGAAACTCTTAAGCCTATCATACCAAGCTCGAGGAGCTTGCTTCAATCCATACAAGGCTTTGGAGAGTTTAAAAATATAGTTTGGGAACTTATGATTCTCAAAACCAGATGGTTGCTTGACAAAAATATCTTCTTCTATGAAACCATTCAAGAAAGCACTTTTAACATCCATTTGAAAAAGCTTGAAACCCTTGGATGTTGCAAATGCTAACAAAATATGAATGGCTTCCAATCTAGCTACAGAAGCAAATATCTCTTCAAAGTCTAAGCCTTCTACCTGGGAATAACCTTAAGCTACAAGTCTAGCATTATTAGGAACAACCAACCCATCCTCACTTTGCTTATTTTTAAAAATCCATTTTGTTCCAATAACATGAGAATCAGAAGGAGGCTCAACTAAGGTCCAGACTTTGTTTCTTTCAAAAATTTCAAGCTCTTCATGCATGGCATTGACCCAAGAGGCATCAGATAAAGCATGGGTAATATCTCGGGGTTCAACAGAAGCGATAAAAGCAGAATAAGCATGAGAATCAGGAGAAATAAAACAAGAGCTAGTGACTCGCTCTTGAAGATCCCCAATCATTTGCTCAGGTGGATGCAGTTGCTGAATATGAAGAGGAGCTCCTGGTGCAGAAGTGGCCTCGACCTCACGAGCTGTGGAGGTAGGAACAGAGCCACTCAAGTCGTCGGTGAAGATAGGAGGAGGCTGCTCAGCTGAAACTGGAGTAGTAGTAGCAGGCTCTCCAACCCTCTCGAAGCGGATCGAGGATGTGTCGGTCCTCATCCTCAGAGTCATCATCAACGAAGATGCTTTCCTAAATTTCAAGAACTTGTGTACCTGTAGCATCGGGTCTAGTACCAGGACTAGCCTCATCAAAAGTGACTTCGCAAGTCTCAACAATTTTGTTAGTGTCAACATTAAATACACGATAGCCACGAGAATAAGCAGGATATCCAAGAAATATACCATCAGAACATCTAGACTCAAATTTATCAAGGTTGCCATGTTTAAGAATGAAGCACTTGCAACCAAAAATCTTGAAATGAGAGACTTTGGGTGAATGACCAAATCTAAGCTCATAAGAAGTCTTCCCAATCACAGATCTCAAGAAAACCCTATTGGAGATATAACAAGCAGTAGAGATCGCCTCAGTCCAAAATCTCCTAGGAATAGAATGCTCATCTAACATGGTCTGAGCCATCTCTACAAAGGTCCTGTTCTTCCTATCTACAACACCATTCTGCTGGGGAACTCTAGGAGAAGAAAACTGATGCTCAATTCCCTACCAAAGGAATGTAGAAAAGAAGAATTCTTGAATTCTGTCCCATTGTCACTCTTAATGGCTCTCAAAGCTCCGGAATATCAACAGCAAGTCTAAGGACCAATTCTCTAAAGAAGCCAAACGCCTCGTCCTTAGAAGTGAGAAAATAAACCCATGAATACCTGGAGAAATCATCCACAACCACCAGCACATACCATTTCCCATCAGCTGACTGAACTCCAGAAGGACCAACAGTGTCTAAGTGCAGAAGCTGTCCTGGTCCAACAGTCATCACCAAGGTAAGAGGTGGGTGGGAAGCAGACACTATCTTACCATGTCTACAGGGCGAGCACACAAGATCTCTAATAGCCTTCAGCCTAGGCAAACCTCTAATCAAGTCCTTGCAACTGACTCTAGACAAATGATCAAAGCCTATATACCCAAGTCTACGATGCCAGAAAACAAGATAATGAGAATCAGATGCTACAAGACATCTAGGACTGGAAACTGAAGAAATATTAAAATTTGCACAAAAGATCTTCTCAAATCTGGAGATCTCAAAGACAAGCTCACCCGAGGAATCTAGAACTCTACACTCGCCACTTTTAAACCACACTTCTAGACCCTCATCAAGCAGCTGAGAAACAGATAGAAGATTATACCTCAGCTTACTTACCAAAGCGACGTCTTTAAGCATGAACTTGTTGTTGACGCACAAGGCCCTTTGCAATCACGGTCCCCATGAAGCATCCCCAAATGTAATCAATTCGCTATGGATGCACGTGAGGGAGGAGAACCATCTAGAATCTCCGGTCATATGTCGAGAACACCCGAGTCAACAAGCCATATGTCCTCCTTCCTCGCACGACGGACCTAAAAAGCACAAGGCAAAATATTTGTGCCTCACAATCATGGGGTTAGTGATAAAAGATCTAGGAATCCAAGATCGAGAAGCACGATGCTCGGGTGCAACAGAAAGAAACAATGAGAAAAATGATCAGAACAAAATCATAAGAATGCATACGAGAACCACCTAGACCTCTCCGAAATGATCTACCAAAAGATCGATATTCCCCCTGTGTAGGTGCTACCCGTGGTCTCTCCTCACGATATCCTAAACCAAAATGATGCCTTGACCCACCAAAAGAGTCAACAAAGTTCTCTACAAGCCTAGGCCTATATGTAGTACGAAAAACAGGTTGTCTGGCTCTAGAGACTACAGCAGGTGAAGGGATTCCTCTAATGGATCTCAAAGCGCTCTGTAATACCCCGGATTCGGATCGGGTAATTAGAAAAGCAGCTAGGGAAGGAAAATTCAAACAAGAACTGAAATTTCCTGAATCGACGGGGGGTTTTCAGCGATCTTCCGACAACCTGGGCCTGGGACGCAGCCCAGGAGGGGCCCATGAGAGGGGCCAACCAAGGGGGGATTTTTTCCTCATCCCCAAACCCTAGCCTATCCCCTCTCTCTCCCCACTCCCCTCCCCAAGCCGCCACCCCCTCCTCCCCCTCTCCAACCGGCCGCCACCCTCCTCCCTGTCGTACGCCAGACTTGTTCGTCAAATTTGGGTAAGTTCCGTACGTTTTCTGATCTTCCCACCTCTAAGAAAGTTGTATACCTTGATCTTAGCTTTCTTTAGGCACTGAGATCATCTGATTTGGAGTTACGGTTTAGGAGATATGGTAGTTTTACCGCGACTGTCTTGGACAGCTGACGTGTTTTGACAGATTTTCTTGTTGGGCCATTATGAATTACTTAGAGGCCGAATCTCGGGTTTTCGTCTCCTAGAGTTATGTTCCTGGTTTCCTTAGCTTTATTTTGGCACCGAGATCACGAGATTCCACCCTATGGTTTAGGAGATATGAATTTTTAACCGCACACTACTCTGTCTGTCAGAGATTTTGGAGACTGTCGGTTGCTCGTTGGTTTTGATCTAGTTACATTCTGATTCAGAACTCCCACCCAAATAGGTTATTGTAGACCTTTAAATTATCTTTCCATGTTGATAAAGATCACCTCTATTGGATCATTATAATAAACGTTACGTCATTTTCTTTACCACTGTTCTGAAATCTGGGCAGATATCTGTTAGTTTTTTCCACTGTTTTTTAGGCCACTATTTTGGGCGAATCAGAGAACCCCGCCAACTAGAGTTTCGTAGTGTCGTGCGTTAAGATTCATTGGGCACTGGTTTCGGGTCATTTCGAATTCTAGATAATTAAATATGTTTTTCTCGCATCACTGATCGGAAGGGCTGAAATCGGTCAATAGTTTATTTTCAATTCGGTCTCAGACGGTATATTTGGTAGTCAGGAGATATTGTAGAACACCGGTAGCAATGTATTTCCACGTTGTTCTTATTTTGGGAACACTTGTGTAGGCGGTGAGGCATCGCGTGTGGGAACACCTTCATTGCTTGCTAGCGCGTCGCAACGCGAAAGGCAAGTACATTGAATCCTTTACATTGGTGAATGATGTGTTTGTGTTCATGCTAATGTTTCTATGATTCATGTTTTCAATCAACGAAGTTACTCAACATTCATATTCCAGTACAGGCAAGTATTGCATATTAACTTGTGGTGTTTTCAATTGAATGCATGATAATGTGATGTATACGTGTATGTTCTTGCACTTGTTCATGATGTTGATATATTTCAAATTGATAATTGAGCAAAGATGATGACATTCATATTACTTGCTTCATTCCATTCATACATGTTTTAATTTCCATCCACGGGAGTGGAATTTTGAAAGACCCATCAATTCCAGTATGGGCATTTGAAAGACCCATCAATTCCAGTATGGGCATTTGAAAACTCATCAATTCCAGAATGGGTACGTGTGATCCACCATTCCAATGTGGACCACGTTGGACACCCGTATGAAACGTTCTTCATACGGTAACGTTATGAACACCGACGGTGTTACACTCGCTATACCGGTATAAGCTGTGATTAGTCCATTCCTTCAGTGCATTCTTTCATTCCATCCATTCATGTATTCATTCCATTCAATCATGTATGTGGTGCAAGATTTGTTCAAAATTCAATTGAATTGATTTATCCACTATTTGATTGATTATTCTAATATGGTACTTGCTGAGTTTCGACTCACCCTTGCTTTCAATGTTATTTAGGTGATCCACCCTGATGTTGATGATTTTGGGAAGGGAGTAGACCAACACGTTGCACACAGAACATTACTCGATAATTTTCATTAATGGTTTCAACTTTGATATTCCTTAATGAGAGAAGGATCAGATAAGTAATGTTTAAACTTCATGTCATGTCGCTCCATGATTAGTTTCTTGATTATTCGCATCGATGTATTGGCTGCTTTCACCTCGTTATCCTGTTATTGATATTTGGATAGATGCATATTGAATCTTATTCCATAAATTGTTCATATGTTGTATCCTTAGGTGGCATCTTGGCTTCCGAATAGCCAGGGTGTTACACGCTCATCCTCTCTTTTCTCTCAATCTTTGCTCTCCAGAAGCAGAACTCAACAGTGTGGCATTCTTTCTTGAAGAAGGTGCAATGGTACTTGACCTTTTGAGAGGTCTGTACTGGTGAAACAGAAACACCTTTCTTGCCAGAAGGAGTTTGAGCAAAACCTGCAGATTTGAAAACAACCTTGGATGGCTTGGGAGGTTCTAACTCAAACAGACCACTTTTCACAACTCTAGCAATCTTAGGTGGGTGATTCTTGGAATGCTCTAGGGGATTAAAATCTAGGCTACTATTTTTCACACTCACCTTGGATTGGTCAAGAATCATGTTGAGTTTCTTTTTCCCACTAGAAAACTTCTCAAGAGTCATTTTGAGGTAATCATTCTCTTTAGCTAAAACCTCATATCTAATGCACTTTCTAGACTTGATTGCCTCATCATGTTTACTCTTAAGAAGAGCCACTTCCACTTTAAAGGCCTCACAAGACACACAATAGGAATCCTTAATCCTATTCAACTGCTCCTTAAATTTAACTCTAAAAGCCTCTTGAATCTTACCAACCATTGTTTCAACTTCAGCATTCAAAACACAAGAGGTCGAGTCAATAACTTTCTTAGAAGCAGTAAGAGACATGGATTTTTCAATTTTAGCTTTTTCTTCAAGAGTCTTGTTTAAAACTTCAATCTCAATTGTAAGGTTAGGACAATTTTCACAAGAAGCAGCTCTAGAGTACACAACCATTTCAGTCATCTCTTGCATTTTAATCCTATTATTTTTACAATGAGAGCAAGTGTGACTAGCATCAAATTTTTGCAATTCTTTCAAGGCGCTACCCAATTTTAATTCAAGCA